>CM060896.1:40849044-40901544 GCA_030762935.1 Hymenopus coronatus | reverse complement strand
CTGCTGATATATTTTAGGTTTTTGGAGAACATAAAATGCACATATAGCAACGCTTCAGCGGCTAACGACAGGTAGGTGGCAGCGGGATGGCACTCTCACTTTCAAAACCTGAAGTAGGTTAGCGTAAATAGGTTTCGCTTACGCTTATCGTGTTCGGATTCAGGATCTTGTGGAAAATAATTCCCATACTCCTCCTTCCTCCCAGTCTAGGAATGCTATTTTGGTTCCGTCCTTGAACAGTTCTGACATTGATATACCTTGACTTAGCCAGCTTGCCAACCACATTATTTCTATAAAACGGTATTTTGATAATATTGAATTACTGCAACCCCTCTAAGATGTCACATACTAGATGCCGAAACTAGGCCAGAATTAGGTTACATCAGCCATCTTACAAGTAACAAAGTATTATCCTCACACACTCTCATGAACTAAACATACAATTTATAACTGTTTTTTCGAAAACAACTGATAACAAAGCAAAATATTATTATACGTTTTATACATATTAAAGGAATGTAATAATTGCCTCCCATCCTATGTGTTAGTCGGGTAAGCTTTCTAGCTAGTATAGAGAACAAGTTAAACAACTGGACTTCTAAACTATGATATATACTTTTGATAAATGTCTACAAAATACTCAGTAAAATCATATCAACTGAAATTTAACAGAAATTGAAAAAATAAAGTTAGAAAAGAAATAAAAATTGGAGTGTAAATCCTCAAAGCTACAAATAAAACAAGATTCCAAATAGCAGCAATGACATTTCTTACTACATAAAATATATAATATATAGAACAAATTCAAAATGAGGACCTAAGAAGTCGTTTAAATGCGCAACATGTGCTATTGTTTTCTATGGTGCTGCATTTGTTACTAAATTCTTTAGCAGTCTTATTCTACACTACTTCGTCGTCCTGGAATCCTCAATTTATAAAGCAGAGCAGTTGTCCAGATGGTGTTCGTCATTATTCTCTTCTGTATTGTTCCTTAAGATCTATTTAGTAGCTATAAATAAGTTGATTCTATGCAATATTTTGCTGTGTGTCATGACCTGTTATTAGCCTGATTTGTGTTAATGTTGTTTTTCGTGGTAGATGTGTAATTCATTCTGGATTTTGCAACAATCATTCCAATTTTTATCGAACAATGTGCAGAATGTAAATAATACACATGCTGTTAGGTGAATGGATGGATAATTTGAATAGAATGAATAGCAATAGAGTGCCTGGTAATAGCAAACAAATCAGTCGGAAAGAAAAAAAATAATCGTCGGGTCAGTCATTGTTAGTTATATGGTCAAATTTATATAATATTCCAATGTATTTATGATTTGTTGAGAATAGTCATTGTTGGAAATAGGAAAAAAAGGTAAAATTGATGCATATGATGACGACGAAGTATCTTGGCAGGTTCTATCATATCAATTAGGTATATGGGAACAATTAGGTTTAAGGGATCTTAAAAGCAAAATGTTGCTAGTTATGCATGTTTTGTAACGAGATTATAAAGTGCCCTTTACCGAGCGAGATGGTTCAGGAGGTGGTTCCCGTGCGCTGACCAATTTGACTGAAGTGTTTTGGTGGTTTCCCTCGCCAAGATGAGTACCAGATTGTATATTTAATACCATGACGCCAAATGCCATTTTCAGACCAAAACAATAGCAAAACTGAAAAATAGATGTTAATTGGGTTTCGCTGCCATTTTTGCACACTGAAAACAGCTAGAACGGACGACATCCCATCGCCATCTGTTTGTCGCGGAGTCAAGTATTAAGGTGCATAAGGTATTATACCTTGAATATTGGCTGTAATCGTCTGAGTACAGTTGGCTCCATCTGAGTACAGATGGTAAAAAACAGCTAGGACCATGTGCTTGGCGCGAAGTGAAAGTTATGGGAACGGAGAAAAAGACCATATAGGTTACTATCCAACACATACAGATCAATATCACGAACAGAATCGTCTCGATAAGACCAAGCAGTTAAAACGGTGTTAAACAACAAGAATGAAAAAAAAAAAAAAAAAAAAAAAAAAGACAGATGGCTTAAGGAAATAAAGCAATCAGTTCTTGAAGTGATACATTTCCATCCTGGAAAGGTAGATATGGCTGAAAAAATTCAATTCTATGGTCAAGATTTGAACCATAAATTTGCTTTTGGTGCCAACTGGCTGTACGGTCTTAAATTCTCCAACGAACTATCACATTTCAGAAAAATCACAAGGCGTTCTCAAATTTATTTTGATAAATCATACTCAACAGCGACTTTTAATATTTTAAATAGTTTAAGTGCTTCATAGCTAACTAGTATTATAACAGAGACATTAATTGACTATAAATATAATTTATATACAATAATTAAATATAATGCCATGTGTATAGAAAATATGCCAACACAGAATCAGACTGATGACTTGGAGTCAATTGCTAGTCTGTTAGAGGATTCCATTTCCTATCAGCATGTTGTCATGGTAGCTCAGTAGCTAAAGCGGAGGCACGGAAAGCCAAAAATCTATGGTTGAAATCACATCTATACCATTAACTTTTCAGTAAGATTCTCTACCTTTTCTACTTTAAGCACACCATTCACAATGAAACGTAGGCTCAGACGCAGCCTAAGCGCAAGGTTTTGTACCCATGCTATTTAAAGGAAGCATTCACATAGGGTATAGTATACGACCAAGCTCCCTGTGGCTGGAAGGAATGCGCCAGACTTTAGGTTAAGAAGAAATTAGATTATTGGGGGAGGGGGTGAGGGAAGGCCGCCAGATAATCGGCGGCGTATCAGAGTTTTCAATTAAGTTTACGGTATTAGAGTTTTCAATCAAGTTTAGGGTATCAGATTTTTCAATCAAGGCATAAACAAACAAACAGTGCATTTAAAATGTAAAATCTGATCGTATGATGCCATTTGTCTAATCATGAGTATCTATACCATTTTAAGAAAGTGAGGGGTGAAATTTCAGCAATTTTCAGTTAAAAAACTTTTATGAGCATATAGTAAACACATTAGTACATATATGCAAAGTTTCAAAGTCCATTGACGTCTGAAAGTTACTTTATTTACATTAAATATAAAGATATGTGTTATTTAAATGTCCTTTAGTAAAGGATTTAAGTCATTTTTAAATTTTGTATAACTTCTGAGCATTTAATCCACAAAATACTTACTAAAAATGTTACTAGAACTTTTCTAAGCCGGTCTTAATAAAATTATGATTTATTTTATTAGAATATGGACTTTAAAAAAATAAAATAAGTGGTGAAATAGTAAAAGGTTTTGAAATTTTGCTTTCACAGTGGGCAGTCTTACTTTAGCTAGCACGTATGTACAATATACAATAAATACATATATGTATTGTATATGGTATTCCATAAAACATTTTATGCCGATACTTTACAGGATATACATGTTTTTAGAAAAAGAGCAGTGCCTTTCTTTGGACGGCATAACTCAAAAGCGAAATGTTGGTTAAATATAAACTTGATATTTAAGTTCAGTATCTTTTAAGGATGCGACACACAATTTTTCACGAAAGTTCCTCACCCTCAACTACCCTTTATATGGAACTTTTTTTTCAATTTTTTTCTCAAAAATGGCTCTAATTTACGGATCTAGAAGCTCGTGACAACATTTTGCGTTGCACCTGCAGCTACTTTTGAATGGTCTTTTCTTACGTTGCGCTTATTCCGCGTTATTTTAGCGCAACATCTTCATTGTGAATGAGCCTTAGATTGTAGGGCACATATAAAGTAAATAAGTTTTAAATTAATGAAATATAATATTGCGGGCATACATTTTATAGCTTTATTTTATTATACGGTAAACAGCGAAGGAGGACATCCTACAGTAAAAAGGGATGAAGAGAAGGAACCACGGAGCCTAAGGGTCGAAGGCCACAGACACACGCACAAGTCCTTAACATTTTCTGCCTCGAACACGCGTCCCACTACGTGAGCTCTCCAGAGAGCCGATGAAAGGTGTCCATCCAACAGGCAATCCAGGCTTTTACTTTGGACCGAGAATTCGCAACATCTGTCTGGTACTGCCACACACAATGAAACCTAAAAGGCACACCTGATGCACGAGAAGGAAACGGAATGAAAGGGAATTAAAGGAAAGGAAAACCTAGTTGATAAACGTGTACCGATCAGGGAATATCACAAAATATCCAAGGTGTGAAGTCCATCGGAATCGAACCCGGGACAACCCGAGTGCAAGTCTCATACATTACCGCGGAGCCAACTCGACATATTTCCTAATTAAAACAAAACAAACCAAAACAATTTAAATTATTCTGAGTCTATTTTGAAACCAATTAAAAAGACAAAAGACGTCAAAGACAAAATATGTATACTTCTTTTTGACAACTGCTAATGAATTTTACTTTCTCGGTCACATATGTACAATGTACATAATAGTAAAAGTATTGTCTTCCACCCAAAAATTTGATATCAATTTTCCACCGGAAAAACGTGTTTTGAGACTCCATGAAACCAAAAAGTTCTTAGAAGAAAAAGGTAGGTGTGTTTGTGTGTGTGCGCGCGCGTGTGTGTGACAGATAGAGAGTGTGTGTTTGTGTGTGTGTGTGTGCTGGCAACATCATAGTCTAAAATGTAAAGTCGGTTAAATAAAAAATTTGATATTTAAGTCAGTATTTTTCCTAGGATGCGACACAAAGATTTCCAAGAAAATTCCCTACACCAATCTACCTTTTACATGCAACATTTTTGGAAAATTTCTATTTGATCAAAACTGACTCTAAAATTTTGATCAATATACCATGATATTTAACATACTTTCAAATAAATAATATGTACATGATGCATTTTCTGGGGATAGTTATTAAAAACCTCTTCCTTCTGGATAACTTTAGCATAACTGATAAGCTTTAAAAGATAGTCAAAATGTACTACACTAAAATGTTGACTTCCTTCAAATGCATAATATATCACACACATTTTTTGCTAGAGTTAATCATTTCCGAGATATTCATTGATATTTGTTTCAATCTTAAATACGTAAAACTTTTCTCAAACGAGAGTCGTCATTAGATTCATATCTGTTTTGATTTACTCTGACCATGCAACGAATTTTATTTATACCATATAGCTACTATCTTTTAATAATATATTGCGACACAAGCGTGGAAAATTTACTATTAGAAGAAAACACTGAAAAAAGAAAACGAAGTTGGGTTTCTTGAATTTGAAATACATTTAACACACGTGTATCGCGTGTATTTTTTGGACGATATTATTAATTTTAATTAAAATATAGTAATAATTGAATTAAATTATTGGTTGGATACAAATGAGTTCTATGAGAAAGAAACATTTGGTAGTCGATGTTTTGTAGCTTATGATTTTTACTTTCTCTATACGTACTATGTACATAGTGTATAGAGAAGGTATTGCATTGTACCCAAAAATTCGATACAGAGATTTCACAGGAAATACAGGTTTTGAGACCACCTGAATCCAATAAAAACATTTTTAGAAACATGTCCGTGTGTTTGTCTGTCTGTCTGTGTGTATGTGTGTGTGTCTGTGGGCAGCATAGCTCAAAAACTAAAATACCGTTAAATACCAAACGAAGATTTTCAAGAAAATCTCCCCACCCCCAACTACCCTTCACATGGAAAAATTTTCGAAAATTTTGGTTTTCTAAAAAATGGCTCTAACGATATTTATTAAAATATCAGATATTAAATATATATACTTGAAAAATAATATGTATATCTAGAATTTTCTGGGAATAGCCTCTGAAGACTACTTTATTCTGGAAGAATTTTACGGAATTTTGTGTAACTGGTAAACCGTTAGAGATAGACAAAAACTTACCACACAGAAATGTACTGCACATTAAAGCACACAATTTATGCTATATACATTTTTTTTTCGTGGAGTTGATCGTTTTTAGATATTCCTTGTTTTTTGTTTCAGCCTTAAAAAAACTTATACTTTTCTCATGCAGGAATTTGTCAACTCCTGTCCATACAAACAAAGAAACTTCAGTCACATAGCAACCATCTTTTGCTATCACTTTAATCTATGTTACTCCCTTATTTCGCTACTACTTACAGGGAAGTGCGTAATAAGACTGTTTCTGCTAATTTTTTCTCACTTAGCATGAAGTAAATAGAAGTATAACTTTTTAACAAAATTTGGTTCAGAGATATAATGAAAGTCATGTGAATAGAACACAGCAGATTTGTTTATAGACAAGGCTTCTTGGTATGGAGACATTGTTATCTGAAGTAACCTAATTAGAATCGATATGAGCATTTTATTATGGAGAAAGTTATAGTAAAGGAGAGAGAAATATGAGATGCCTGGATGTTCTGCATTCATTCCGGAGAAGTAAGCAAGTAAACGAGTTAGAATACAATACATTGAAAAATAAATACTGCAACTGCTTCACTTACCACACGTGTGCTTTTTGAGTGCATATCAGTATTGTGATTTCTTTTGTTTCTGTAGCAACAAGTTTAGATGTGGTACCCAGTAACAACAACATTAGTAATTAGTGGAAATTAGTCGCATTGTCCAAAAAAATTTGACTATAGCTTTAGCCTAGTATTTACTTATTTCCATGTACTTACAAGGAAGCGACTATTTCAGCTAATGTTTATCACGATTAGCATCATGTAAATAATAGAATAATCTTTTGTTAGCAGAACACTTAGAGAAAGTCATGAAATGGAACATACCTAAATTTTACTTTTTCTACACGTATTATATAATTTCATAGTAGGTAGAGAAGATACTGAGTTCGAACCAACAATTCACCGAAATATATGTTTAGAGGTCACCTGAATTCAAAAAAAAGCATTTTATAAAGAGGTCCGCGCGCACGTGTATGTGGTGAAGTGGGTGCCTGTGACCAGCATAGCTCAAAAACAAAAAGTGGGTTGTATATCAAACTTGGTATTCAAATTAAGTATCTGCCAATTATGCGGCACGAAGATTATCAGGAAAATCCCCCCCAACCCAAACTACCCTTTAGATGGAGTAGTTTTCAAGTGTTTGATTTTTTTTTAGAATACTGTTTAACGCTCGCTTTTACTACTTTGGCACCGATGGCACTGATGATATATGAATGAAGATGGAGCGCCGGTGGAATGTGATGGAGGGGGAAACCGGAGAACCCGGAGAAATCCTGCCCCTACACCGCTTTGTCCACCACAAATCTGTCATGCGGTAGCTTGGTATCGAATCAGGTCCGCTTAGGTGAGAGGAGATCGGTCTGACCACTCGGGCACAGCGCGGCTCTCAAATGTTTTATTTTCTCAAAAATGGTTCTAACGATTTGGATTAAAATACCGTCTGTATATCTTCAATATATTAGGAATAGTCTATGAAGTCCTCCTCATTCTGGAAGCGTTGTACATAACTGGTAAACTGTAAGAGATAGACAAAAGTTACTACATGAAATTTAGATCAGGTTAAAACACACGGTTTAAGTCCTACACATTTCTGCTGTGTAGCTAAGCATTTCCGTGATATTCCTTATTATTGGTTTCAAATTTAAAATACTTTTATAAAGCAGAGATATCAGGGTAACATCTATATTACGATGACCATTAGAGAGCATAAAATGGCAATGACTACGGTATAAAGACAGTTTTTAAAATATTTGACTATGCTTTAGCCCGGTGTATTCCCTTTGATCCCTTCTGCTTATAAGGAATTAAGCAATAACACCCATCGGCTAATGTTTATCTCGAATAAAATAAAGAGAATAGAAGGATAATCTCTTGTGAGAAGTCTGATGTAAGAAGAAGATTTTACAAAGCTGTTAGAAACTACGACATAACCAAGCAAGCTAGCGAGCCTAATCCCCGACAATCAGATCTATTTACAGTGAAGTGCAATTATGGCTGAGGCTAAACGTAGGGTTGTGTTAATTCTGAGATGCAGACGCTGTAGATGTTAGCTCACCAGACGGTACGTCCTCTGCTTCATTAACTGTGAATATAAGGGCAAGAAGGTGCTCATTTTGTGGCACAGTTAACCAACTCGGGGGCTGTTCTACTTTACGGCTGACTCTTGAGGATTAATCTGGAAGTAACTGTCTCGGGCTTTATTTCTTAACCCCAGCACTCAGCTGCTCTTTCTCACCATCCTTCCAGTGCAGTTCCAATCGCCTTTTGCCACAAACTGACCTTTGCTGTTATATAGAAATATGTGTGCGTATTGGGAGCAGTTCATATTCTCTACCTTCTATGGTTTGTAGTGCCTGTACAACGCATTGTTATAAAGGAAGGCTTATTAATTTCTCTACACGTACTATGCACATAGTGTATAAAAATATGTGTTCCATTCATATTACTTTCTCTACCTCTCTCCCACAAATTATTGTTCAAAAGCTTATGCTTCTATTTACTTCATGCTAATCGAGAAAAAATTGGCACAATGGTCTTATTACTTGCTTCCTTGTAAGTAAAAGCGAAATAAGGAAGTAGCAGATTAAAGTAATAGTCAAAAGCTGGTTGCTATGTGATTGAAGTTCCTGCATGAGAAAACGAAGTTTTTTAAAGTTGAAACCAAAAACAAGGAATATCTCAAGAACGATCAAGTCCACGAATAAATGTATATAACATAAATTGTGTGTTTTAACGTGCTCTACATTTTTGTGTGATAAGTTTTTGTGCATCTCTTATGGTTTAGCTGTTATACAAAGTTCCGTAAAATTCATCCAGAATAAAGTAGTCTTCAGAGGATATTCCCAGAAAATTCAGGATATACATTTTATTATTCATCTAAATATCTTTCATATATGATATTTTAATCAAAATCGTTAGAGCCATTTTTGAGAAAATCAAAATTTTCAACAAAAAATCCAGGTAAAGGGTTGTTGGGGGTGGGGGAGCTTTCTCGAAAATCTTCGTGTCACATCCTTGAAAGATATCAAGCCTAAATACCAAGTTTGGTTTTTAATGTTTTTTTTTTTTATTTTTTGTTTTGGAGCTATACTGCCCACAGACACACACATACACACAAACACACACATGGACATGTTACTAAAATGCTTTTTTTGGATTCAGGGAGTCTCAAAACATGTATTTTCGGTGAAATCTCGGTATCGAATTTTTGGGTGTATTACAATACCTTTTTTATACACTATGTACATAGTACGTGAAGAGAAAGTAAAAAAAAAAATTAGAACATATCCGTGTGTGTGTGTGCCTATGGGCAAGATAGCTCAAAAACGAAGAGTCCGTTAAATACCAAACTTGGCATTTAAGTTCAATATTTTCCAAAAATGCGCCACGAAGTTTTTCAAGAAAATTCCCCCATGGTCAACTACTCTTTATATGGAAAATTTTGATTAAATTATCGTATGTTAAAGATCCTTACATGACAAATAAAATTTATGTCTTGAATTTTTTGGGAATAATCTCTGAAGACATCTTAATTCTCGATGCATTTTACGGAAGTTTTCACAACTGGTAAACCGTAAGACATACAGAAAAGTTTACTAAACAAAAAATGTAGATCTTGTTAAAACTCACAATTTATATATATTCTTAATTGAGCTGATCGTTTTTTAGATATCGCTTATTATTGGTTTCAGTTTTAAATTATTTATACTTTTCTCATACGCGAATTTGTCAGCTCCTGGCCATACAAAGGAACTTCAATCACATGGCAACCAACTTTTAAAAGATTTGACTATCATTTTAGCCTAATGTATTCCCTTATTTCTCTCCTGCTTACAAGGAAGCAAGTAATAAGACAATTTCGATCATCGGGTCGCTATGTTAGATAGGTTAGGTAGATAGATAGTTAGGTAGGCAAGTAGGTAGGGAGATCTCTTTATTTTCCAGAACAATAAAAATTGTACAGCAACGTCAATAAAATACGTTAAAATACATATATTTTGCATAAAACATTTTTTTTTTTGTAGCTTAACATCGTTTAATCGGGTTCGTCATATCGGACGATGAATGAAATTGGTGAAATGATGCTCGGATGATATCGGGGTCCATGGAGCTTAAAGTTACTCAACATTCGTCTTCTCAGGATGAGGGAAAACCCCGAAAAAAACCTCATCCAGGTAACACACTCTAGGCGAGATTCGAACCCGTGACCTATTAAATGTGAGGCAGACACGCTAACACCACGCTACCCAGACAGACTTGTAAGGCATTTAAATATTATGCTCTCGTAAAATTCTTTAAGGCTATCAAAAGAATTATACAACAATGTTGATTTTATAGTTCTCATTAGGTGCTGCTCTGTTTCCAATACTAGGATGTGGTCCTGTTGCTAGTTATGTATGTTAAGCATGGTATGTTAAGTAGGCGAAATCGCCGATTCCGGCTTCACATTTCTCTCTCATCGCGCTTTTGGTCTTCCTATATCTGTGGCCCCAGTCTCCTTAATTGGATACACCTTTTGGGAGTCCATTCTATTAATGTGTTGGAACCATTTATCACAATTTTCATTTATTTTTCATTTATACTAAACGTGTCCAGTTCTCTTCTAATATCATGTTTCCTGAACAGTCTAATCTTGTGTATCCTTTTGTCGCAGCTTAAGAAAGCCGTTTCAGCATTTAGAATTTTATTTTGAATTGTCTTTAAATTTATTCATACATTCGATCCGTAAAGGAGAATAGATATACCCATTGCTCTCTAAAATATAATTTTAGTCTATTTTCTTGTTTTATTCATGAAATTCCGATGCATGGTGCCACACATAGATAATTTGGAATTTTGATAGTGTCTTATTAACATCATCTTCAGAATCACTTTTTATTTTTATTAATATCACAATTACATTTTGAAACTTATTGCAATGGTTTCCCTACTAAAATAATCTTCAAAACTTTTGTATTTGTGATTTTCCCAAAACTGCCAGGATTTTAATTTACGTTACAGAAATAATAAAATCGTAAGATTTGCGAATATTATTTGATTAGAATAAAAATCTTTGTAGATCATCTTCGTCATTTTATATATAACTACATTGTCAGTATATAATAAAATGTTCATATTTATATTGTGATGTGTTAAATATCCATTCCAATATTTAGCTTGACGACTGAGGAAAACTGCGAAAAAACCTCAGCTGGATTGTTCAGCCCACGGAATTTGAACCGAGGACCTCCCGAATGTGGGCCACAATCGTTACCGCCGGCATCCCACTCGGTTGTAATAAATATTAGTGTCTGATATTATTATTTAATTTAACCCGTTTAAATATTTCAATACCTTCTCTACCTCAAACGCAACATTTTAGATCAAAATTTTAAAAAACATTTCTGAAGAGAACCGCCAAACAACGGGGTGCGGGCTTCCCTCAATAGGCATTCTGTATCCACCCTTGCTTGGAACATACATAGATGCCATTTATGAAAACTAACTGAAGGAAACTTCTCTAGGAATCCTCAGAACAGCAAGAATTGGATCCATGAGTGCACTTGTGCATTCTTCTTAATGTTTCTCCGACACTCCTACCGAACAATCGCTATAACGCCTGCAGCCAAACACTCCCCGCTCATTCCTTGGAAAACACAAGAAGTGCTCGCTGGGTAATGAGAGTCTGCATCCGAGAAACAATGTCAACCGCTGCGGGGTAAGAGCGTATCATTAGACAATTCCTGGATGTCTTACACTTCTTTTTCTGAATAATTTATCACTTCCAGACATGACCGTATTTCTAAACAGTACTCAGGTTACTCTGGTAATGTTTTCGACAGAGTAACATGTACAGAGTTAATAATCAGGACTTCGGATTGTTATTTTCTCTACTGTGTATTTACAGTCAGTAGCGAAAGGTGAAGGATTAAAGGCAGACGTCGGAATCGGAACTTCGTACACTACGACCTATGCTGATCTATGAGACTAACATTCTAGAGGGATGGGATGAGGTGAAGGAAATACAGGAGGCCACAGAGTGCAGGCGGACAAACCTCCAGAGACGCGCCTAACGTCTCCAACCCCGCTGATACGTCCCAGTGTCGGACCACCACAAATAGAGCAGCCAACTAGTATACAAAGGAGTAAAGCATCCTTTGAGCATATAACCGCGCCATCTTTCATCACTGCATGAGAGGGGGGAGGAGGAAATAATGGAAAGGAAATCGTGGCAGACAAGAAACCACATTAGCTTTGCCAGGCGACCCTGGGAAACCATGAAAATGCATGGAACAAATGGTGGTCGCCGGGATCAAACTCAAGGCGCTTTAAAAAGGAATCACACACGTTATCGCGGCATCACTTCGCTGAGATATAACACACAAAATTCGATGTGTGTGTGTGTGTGTGTGTGTGTGTGTGTGTGTGTGTGTGTCTGTGAACAAGTAAAAAAGCGAAAAGTCGGTTAAATATCAAACTTAATATTTAAACTCAGCATCTTCCAAGGATGCAACATGAAGATTTTCAAGAAAATTCTCGCAGCCGAAACTACCGTTGACAGGAAAATTTTTATTTTCTTAAAAATACATCTAAGGTGTTTAATTAAACTATCGTTATTAAAGATATTTAATAAAATGTGTATCTTTAATTTTCTGGGAATAGACTGAACTGCTCTTCATTCCGATTGGCTTTTACGTAATTAATAAACGCAAGAGATAGAAAAATGTTACTGCACTAAAACTTAGATCCCAGAACACACACGTTATGTCAATACAGCAGTGAGTTTTCGTATAACACTGAAGAGTTAACAGTTACACCGATTAAAGAAAACCCTTCTGAATGAAGTGGACTTTACAGCCCATTCCCAGAAAATTAAGGATATCATTTCATTTGCCACATAAATATTTCTATTATAAAGCAATTTTATTCAAAACAGTTACAGCTATTTTGACCGAATCAAAAAGCTCGTAAAGTGTTCTATATAAAGAATAGCTGGGGCGCCGAATTTTCTTGAAAATCTTTGTGTTGCATCTTTGGAACATACTCAATTTAATTACCAAATTTGATATTTATCCGATTTTTCGTTTTTAGTTATGCTTTCCAAAGGCAAGACACACTGCGCATACATAAACGTAGATCTTTTTCTAAAACTCTGATGTGTTATATTATATTACTTTTTACCACTTATGACTGGATATAAAATATTTTTAGAAAGCTTAATTTTATATTTAAGAAATAAGAAAATTAAGAAAATAAGAACATTTCGTTTTACATCCACCGCAACGCTATTGTCGCAGTTCCACGCATGAGCACTCGTCTCTCTGGTTAATTATCTGTCCAATGACACCATTTTAGCCGGATCGTGTTGTGTTTACAGTTGTTGGTGATCGTACAATATATTTAAGACAATACGATTTTAAACACAAGGAGTGTTAAGCCGGGTGAAATTCGTTGTCAACTTCCCCGGATTTGGCATTAATGTTTTCAGGCTGATTCTGTCTTTCCAACCTTGTTCCTGCACACGCACACGGTTGTATGAAAAAAAAATCTGATGTGCTCCATTCATGTGCTTTCTCTAGCTGTTCCGTATACAAACTATACTTACAAAAGGTTATACCTATATCTACGTCATGATAATTGAGATAAACATTAGTAGAAACTGTCTCATCACTTGCTTCCTTAGTAGAAGGGCAATACATTAAGCTAAATCGATAATTATCTCATTACAATGTGAAACAATTGAGTTCGGTTCGCTTTACTTGGTCTGTTTGAGAAAATTTGGGTAGCTTAAAATAGAAACCAGTGCCAAGAAATGTCTCGAAAACGGTCAACTCTACATGAAAAAAATCTGATGTGTTCCTTTCACATGACTTCTCTACATCTCTGCAATAAATATTTGTTAAAAAGCTTACGCTTCTATTTACTTCATTCTAATCGAGAAAAAATTAGCAGAAATAATTTTATCCTTGTAAGTAGAAGCGAAATAGGGAGTACCATAGGTTAAAGGGCTAGTCAAAAGCTGGTTGCTATTTCACTGAAGTTCCTTTGTTTCTCTCGATAGGAGTTGACTAATTCCTGTGTGATAAAATTACGGTTTTCAAAGCTGAAACCAAAAACAAGGAATATCTCAAAAACGATCAACTCCACAAAAAAATGTAACATAAGTTTAGTGTTTTAACGTGCTCTACGGTTTTTGTGTGTTAAGTTTTTGTCCACCTCTTACGGTTTAGCAGTTGTGCAAAATTCCGTAAAATTCATCCAGAATAAAGTGATCTTCAGAGACTATTCCCAGAAAGCTGAAGATATACATTTTAATTGTCAGCTAAATATCTTTAATATACGATAATTTAATTAAAATCGTTACAGCCATTTTTGAGAAAATCAGAATTTTCGAAAAGAGTTCCATGTAAAGGGTAGTTAGGGGTGGGGGTATTTTCTTTTAAATCTTCGTGTCGCATCCTTGGAAGATACCAAACTTAAATACCAAGGTTAGTATTCACCGGCCTTTTCGTTTTTGAGCTATGCTATCCATAGACACAAACACACACACACACACACACAGACACACACACGCTCACACATTGACCTTTCTCTAATCTGATGTGTTCCATTCACATGACTGAAGTTCCTTTGTTTGTACGGATAGGAGTTGACAAATTCCTGCATGAGAAAAGTGTAAGTTTTTTAAAGCTGAAACAAGAAACAAGGAACATTTAGAAAAAAAAAAAAAAAAAAAAAATTACATAACATAAATTCTGTGTTTAATGAGCTCTACATTTTTGTGTAGTAAGTTTCTGTCTATCTCTTACGGTTTAGCAGTTATGCAAAATTCCGTAAAATTCATCCAGAATAAAGTAGTCTTCAGAGGCTATTCCCAGAAAATTCCAGATATACATATTATTTTTCAGGTAAACATCTTTAATATACGATATTTTAATAAAACTGATTAGAGCCATTTTTGAGAAAATAAAACTTTTGGAAAAAAGGGTAGGGGTAGTTAGGGGTATGGGGATTTTCTTGAAAATCTTCGTGTTGCAAGATACCAAACTTAAATACCAAGTTTGGTATTTAACGGTCTTTTCGTTTTTGAGCTATGCTGTTCACAGACACACAGAAATACACACACACATACAGACACAAACACACACACCGCACACACGCACGCACACGGACCTTTTTCCAGAAAATTGTTTTTTCGATTCAGGGGGATCCAAAACATGTATTTCCGGTGACATCTCGATATCGAATTTTTGGGTGCATTACAATAGCTTACTATATACTTTATACATAGTACGTGTAGAGAAAGTAAAAATTGTTTTTTAGGACTCAAGGGACCTCAAAGTTCATATTTCACGTGAATTCTGAACATCGAATATTTGGGTCGAATACAAAACTTTATTTAGCTACTACGTACTTTGTATGTAGAATACGTGCTAGAGAAATTAAAAGAAAAAAATGATGAGCTCCATTCTAATGCCTTTCTGTACATCTTTGTAACAAATTATTGTTAAAAACCTCATTCATCTGTCTATTTAACGAAAATCGAAATAAACGTTAGCGGAATTTTTTTTTTTTTTAACGTCCTTTAACATGGTTGGTCATATCGGACAATGAATGAAATTGGTGCAATGACGCTCAAATGATCTCTCGGAGTCTATGGAGCTTAAAGTTACTTGACATTCGTCTTCTCAGGATACGAACTCATGACCTTTTGAATGTGAAGTAGACACGCTATCACCACACTACCAAGGCGGGCTAAAATTGCTCTTATTATTTGGTTGCTTGCAAGTAGAAGGACAAACATCTAATGTGTTCCATTCACATCATGTCCTCTAGCTAATGTAAAGCAACCTTTTATTCAAAATATTAATCTGTTATCTACATCATACTAAACAAACATCTACATCTTGCTAGTCTTGTAATTAGAAAGGAAATAAGAAAATACACAGGATAAAGCGATAGTCTCGTCCTTTAAAAAACCGTTCGCTATGTGAAACAATTGAAATTGAAAAGTGGCTTAAATTAAAATAATCCGGAATATCTCGAAAACGGTTAACTGTACAAAAAATTTATATAACATAAATTGTATGTTTCAATAAGACCTATATTTTTGTGTAGTAAATGTTTGCATATCTTTTAAGGTTTTACATTTATTTAAAAGTCATCCAGAATGAAGAGGTCTTCAGAGGCTATTACCAGAAAATTCAAGATATACGTTTCGTTTGTCATAAAACATATCTTAAACATAGGGCATTTTAAGCAAAATTGTTAGATCTATTTTTGAGAAAATCAACATTTTCGAAAACCTTTACATCTAAAGGGTAGTTTTAGGTGGGGGAGTTTTGTTGAAAATCTTTGTGTCGCAACCTTGGAAGATATAAAACTTAGGACTTTTATAAATTTTTTTTTTTTTTTTTTGATTCAGGGGGTCCCAAAACATATATTCTCGGTGAAATCTCGGTATAAAATTTTTTTAAGTGCAGCACAATATCTTCTCTATACAGTAGGTACATGGTATATGTAGGCATGGCGTTGAGGGCAACGAACGAAAAACACGGATAACCTAGGAGGCGAGGAAGGAGGGTTGATTAGAAAGAGAGATTCATGAAACTAGAGAGGGAGAAGTTGCTTTGTAAAGGTGAAACTGTTGTGTGCCATTTTGGCGGTGGTAAAGCGAATGCTTTGGCGAAGTTTAGATAGAATAAGTGTTAAGTTATAAATGGTGATATGGAATGTTAAATGAAAAAGAAAAGAGAGCATATACATAATTAAAATAAATAAATTGTTTATATTATAATATTGTTAAAATTATTAATTATTTATTTAAGCATTAAAAGTAAATATATGTAAAGTAGGTGAGTTATTAAAATGAGTTATACTAATTTTATAAAATAAAGAAATGCAGTAGTTATTAACTAAAATGTTAAATTGAGAGAATAAATTGACTTATTTAATATTTTAAATAAACGAAGTGAGATGAGAAATGAATGTAATAATAATAATAATAATATTAATAATAATAATAACTTAACTAGTAGAAACTTACTATACATAGATTAATATATTAGTTGAGTGCTGGTTTCTAGCATATTTTCCGCTGGCTTCCTGTGGATAGAAATTAGTTTTCGTAGTTAGGCGTAACAGGCTATCAATTACATTTACTGGCTTCCAGTAAATATTAGATAGAAGTGTATTTATACGTTTATTATTTTTGCTTTAAGTTACTCCTTGTCGTCTAGCTTTAGTTACTGTAGCAAAAATACTTATTTTTTTCTCAATTTTTGGAAGTAAATTACTATTGTTTTAATTTATTTTGATTTAGTATTTCTTTCGCTGTGTTATTTTAATTTATTTTGCTTTATAAGTTGTATTAGGTTAAATTATCTTATTTATATATATATATATATATATATATATATATATTGTAGCTTTTGTAACTTTTATGTATTGTTTTTTGGAAATTAAATATGAAGTTTGTATATATGCCTCGGTATAGTAACCAAGGTGCCGGGGTAAGATATTCAGATTTTATTTATTTCATTTAGTACATGTAGAGAAAGTAAAAACAGGCTATTTGTACGTGTCCAACCTTGTCTGTACACTGCACACGGTTATATGAAAAAACAATAATTATCATAGATTGACCTAATTGAAGTGCTTACGACATTGTCAGTAGCCTTTTCAAATATTATTCGAGATTTATTTTGGATCACGGGAAAAATAAAATTTGAATTCAATGTCGCACCAGTAAGTTTCCATGGTGGTTCACTTAGAACAACAGGATGTAAACGGAAGATCGGTGGTTCTAATCCCGGCTATGGCAATTTTTCAATCCGATACTACAGTTTCTATCCTTGTCCATACCTGCCTTGTGTGAAGGAATAGTTAGTTACAGCTTTACAAACGGTTATTTTAACATGAAGTAGACAGAATAGTCCTTTGTATGAAACGTTTGTTACAGAATACTGAGAGAAAGTTATGTGCATGTAACACTTATTTCATGTTTTCCATGTTCATGCAAAGGAAACGATTGCTCAGTTGGTAGAGCACTTACCCTCTGTGCGAGGATTCTAGATTCGATTTTCACTGGAGGTGGTAATTGTTTTCTAGCCAAGATTATTCCCTATCCTCCCCAGATTCTGGAAATATGAATAAGAATATGAATGTATGCGTGTAAAGTTAAAGATAATACACCAACAGCAAACGGTTGAATACCATTGCCATGTGCAGTTGTTCCAAAGGAAAAACCGTCCATATAACCTAGATGTTAAAATGTGGCATGCAAATAAAATTAGAAATAATAATAATAATAATAATAATAATAAGCATAATAAATGTAATAATAAAATCTGACATTTCCCATTCACATGCTTTTTATCCACCAGTTCTGCAAACAAACTATTATACAAAAGCTTTTTTTTCTATCTACTTCATGATAATCGATAGAAACATAAGTAGAAATGGTTTTATTACATAGTTGTTTGTAAGTAGAAGGGGAATATGGGAATACACTAGGATAAAACGATAATCAAACCTTTTAAAAGCTGTTACTATGCCATTAGCATTGAAATTATCTTCTATTTGCATGGTCAGGAGTAAAATGAAAGAAAAATGGATGACGAATATCTGTTTTAGAAGAGTATAGGTATTTTAAAATTGAAACCAATAATAAGACATTTCTGTGAAATGGTTACCTCCGCAACAAATATGTATTTGACACAACTTGGGTGTTTTGATCATATTTACATTTTCTTGCAGAACGATTTTGTATATATGTTATGGCTTACCTGTTATGCAAAAGTCATTCAGATTGGGGAGAAATTCAGCGGTTATCTCCAGAAAATTATTTGTATACATTATGTTTGTCATGTAAATATCTTTGTTATACCTACGGTCTTTTAAGCCATTTTTGAGAAAATAAAAAACAATTAAAAATTATTCCACGAAAATCGTAGTATAGTATGGGGGATATTGTTGAAAAGCTTTTTTGTCGCTTCCTATGAAGATGCAGAACTTAATAGCAAGATATGCATTTATCCGACTCTTCGTTTTTGAGTTATTCTGTTTACAGATTCACACTTACACATATCAGAGACTTTTTTTCTTGAAAATATGTGTGTCGCATCCTTGAAGATTGCTGAACTTAAATACCAAGTTTAGTTTTTAACGGACTTTTTGAGTAGTACTGTTCACAGGCACACAACCACACAAATCGTATGCATTCAAATCACATGACTTACTCTATCTGTTCTGCAAACAAACTATTAGTAGAAAATATTAATCTTCTATCTAATTTATGCTAATCGACATAAACATTAGGAGAAATGGTATGACGGTGAATATATCACGACAGAAGATACTATCATTATTTACAAGCGCTCCTAAATATCTGAATTTGGGTACACCTTCAAATGTTTTGTCTCCAACTACTAGATTTTCAATTATTCTTTTTGCTTTTGTCTGCTGTCATTTTCAGGTATTTAGTTTTTTTTTCATTTACTTCTAATCCTATTTCTTTAGACCTTTTTTCTAATTCTTCATAAACTTCAACTAACATTTTTCTATCTCTTGCCACAATCAATATGTCATCTGCATATGCACATATCTGACTAGACTTAAAAAATATTGTTCCTTTAGTATTTATTTTTTCTACTGCTCTGTGCAGGGCTAGGTTGAATAGAGTCGTAGATAGTCCAACACCTTGTCTTACTCCTGTGTTATAATCAAAATCCGGACTTAATTTATTCATTACTTTCACTTTGGCTTTTGTATTTTCCATTGTCATTTTTATTAGTCTTATTATTTTCGGTTGCACTTTAAAACATTGTAAGGTGTTATAGAGAACTTCTCTGTCAATTGAGTCAAATGCAAACTTAAAGTCAATAAACAGAAAGCATAAATTTATGCCATGCTCATAGAATTTTTCCATTATTTGTCGTATTACAAATATCTGGTCTATCGTACTCTTGTCACTTCTAAATCCACATTGATACTCGCCTAATACATTTTCCGCATATTTTTTCATTCTATTATTTAAAATACTTGAAAATATTTTATATGCTACATTTAGCAATGTAATTCCCCTATAATTATGGCATTGATATTTATTACCCTTTTTATATTTTGGGCATATTATGCCTGTCTTCCAGCTTTCAGGCATCTGTTCCTTCCTCCATATTTCTAATATTAACTTATGTATTGCTTTCATAATTCCATTCCCACCATATTTAATTAGCTCAGCAATTATGTCATCTTCTCTTGGTGCTTTATTACTCTTTAGGCTCTGTATTGCTATTTTAACATCTGAATATCCGGTTCTTCTTCTTTAAACGAGTGCATAAAAGAAAGAATTCAAGGTGGAAATGCAGCCTATTATGCAAATTTAAATCTATTAAAAATAGGCTTATTAGTGCAGGGACAAAATACAAGATCTATAAAACACTAATAAG
This sequence comes from Hymenopus coronatus, assembly GCA_030762935.1. Classification (NCBI taxonomy): domain Eukaryota; kingdom Metazoa; phylum Arthropoda; class Insecta; order Mantodea; family Hymenopodidae; genus Hymenopus; species Hymenopus coronatus. The sequence goes on along the minus strand of CM060896.1, from coordinate 40,881,226 downwards.
ACCAATAGTAACACATTCTGCAGAAACCTGGACCCTAAACAATGTAGATGAAGAAGTACTACGAAGATTTGAACGGAAAATACTTGGACGAATCTTTGGACCTGTAAAGGATAAAGACAAAAGAGAATAAGATATAATTATGAGATAGAAGAACTAATTAAGCAGCAACATATTGTGAAATTTATAAAGGCACAAAGAATAAGATGGCTCGGACACATAGAGAGAATGACAGAAGATAGAATGCCAAAAAGAATATTGAAAGGAAGACTGTACGCTAGAAGAATAAAAAGGAAGACCAAAAACAAGATGGTTAGATGATGTGATGGAAGACCTAAGAAAAATTGGAATCAGAGGGTGGAAAAGTAAAGCAGAAGATAGAGATATGTGGAGGAGGATTGTGCAGGAGGCCAAAGCTCACCAAGGGCTGTAGAGCCAGAAGAGAAGAAGAATACTATTAAAATTGAAAAATTCTCATAGGACTAAAATAAAATAAACAACTGACGTGTTAAGTTCACATTCATTTCTGAAATCACTCTTCTACAAACTATTATTGCAAACGTTTATTATTCTATTTACTTCTTGTTAATCCAGTTAAACTTTCAACTTTAATATACATATTTCGTCGTAGAATGCAGCAGGTCGTACGATAACCCATGTTTAAAATGTGTTACTATTTGATGCTTCTTTGAAATGCCAAACTGTTTGCAACTCCAGCAGTAAAAGCGACAGATCTTCTTATTTGAGAAAAAGTGGTTGTAAGTTTAAAACAAAGAATATGTCCAGAAAATGTAATGTAATATAGTTGTCGTTTGTCATGAATATGTTTCAAGAACATAGTATTTTTATAAAACTGGTTGCGCCCACCTTGAAAAAATCAATATTTTTAACTAATGCTCTAAATAAAGGGAGAGAGGAGGGGCACGATTGCCTCTAATAATCAGGTTTGTGGTTCAAACCCAATAGAGGTTGATGGAAGCTTTCACTCATAGAAATCCTTGGCATGGCTTCCTTCGGTAGGGAATTGCAGCCGTTGGTCCAGTGTAGTGTTTATTTGCAGGTAAAAGAATCCTTTGCCTTCAAAGGAAAACCCCAGTGTAATATTCCGCAATTTGCGCGTCCCCAAGTCGTGGTTTCCTTCTATGTGCCATCTATGGGCAGCGAAATGATCTCTCATAAAAATAGTGCATATTGCAGACCGCGAACTGGAAATGAAGTTTCACGTCTATAGGAGTTAACTCCGAATAGGAGTTACAGGTACTTTGGGATGGGGGAATTTTTATTAAAAATCTCTGTGTCTTAAAAAATGCTAAGCTTAATTTCAAGTTAGATATTTAACTTACTTTTCGTTTTTGAGCTATATTCGCTCCCTCTCTCTCTCTTGCACACACATATACAACCTCTCCCCCACAGGAATATTTCTCTAAAATGCTTTCAGGGGATTTCAAAACATATGTTTTCGGAGAATTCTCGATATCGAATGTTTTGTTGGAATATAATACCACCTCTACTAACTACAGACAAGTAGTGGACAGTAAAACAACAGTTTGAGAAAACGAAAAGAAACAAGGTGGTTTTTCTATTTATCTTTCCAATGATATTTTTGCTCCCCTATCCTGGATGTTATGTCTATACAAGTTTTGCATGCAGTTCATACAAACAAGTTTGCCTCTTTATTTTGCTCTTTTAACAATATTTTCAAACATGAATATTCGATTTCTGCTTTAATAACATAGCTACTGTTAATGAACAAAAAATACATTAAATGCGCGTTCATCATTTTATGCTTGAATTACATCTATAGATGAAGCGGAAATCGCTAATGAAAGTTATCTGTAAATTTACGGGAGTTGCACATTAAAAGCAAAACCTAGGGATAAGGCAAATGTGGATTAAACTAGGCTATGTGATGGAAACGATAGTAAACTTATTGCTTGCTCTGTCAACAGTGTTGGATATTTGCTCTGCCAAAGATTACATAGCCGAACTGTAGGTAATCAGAAAGTGACAATTGAACGTTCTCCCCGGACAAATGTTATGAGCGGTTTGTACCATAAATGGATGTTTAATAGTTATAAAGTGGTGAATTACAAATATTTAATGTAATGCTTTCGCAAGACCTTCTCTATCCACTTTTCAACAAACTATTCTTAAAAAGAATAGTCAATCATAATTGAGATAAAATGTTGTTGAATTAGTTTTATTATATATTTTGTTATAGGTACTATCTTACACACACAAAAAATTCTATTTGAGTGTGCGATGGGTCACGTAATTCTCAAGCATTTCAACTTAGGTGGAAGGAGAATGAAATTTGCTACATGCCTTCCTTCCCTTTGAGCTCGAGTGCATGACAGCCATTTGCTCACCTCCCAGTTTTGGAAACCAATATTTTAGCAATCATTGTAAACTAACGAGAAAATATTGCGAATTCAAGTTCAACACACTTACAAAAAATATACCATTATTGTGTTTCGATTAAGTGGTGGATATGAAGTAAAACGCGTGCTTGTTTACAAGGATAGGTTTAATCAGCAGCAGTCGTCCCTGCGACTAGAACAGGCTAAGTTGCAAAAATCTTATGTATTCCATTCACATGACTTTCTCTACGTCTCTGCAACAAATTATTGTTAAAAAGCTTATGTCTCTAATCACTTCATTTTAATCGAGAAAAAAAAAATAGCAAAAAAAGTCTTATTACTTGCTTCCTTGTAAGCAGAAGGGAAATAAGGGAGTAGCATAGGCTAATATGTTAGCATTTGTTTGTATGGACACGAGTTGACAAATTTCTATATGAGAAAAGTATAAGTTTTTCAAAGCTGAAAGCAAGAACAAGGAATATCTAAAAAACGACCAACTTCACGAAAAAAAATGAATATAACATAAATTGTGAGTTTTAACGTCTCTACATTTTTTGAGTGGTGAGTTTTCGTCTATCTCTTACGGTTTAGCAGTTATCCAAAATTTCGTAAAATTCATTCAGAATAAAGAAGTCTTCAGAGTCTATTCTTAGAAAATTCAAGATATACATTTTATTTGTCAGGTAAATATCTTTAACATACCATATTTTAATCAAAATCGTTATAGCTATTTTTGAGAAAATCAAACTTTTCGAAAAATTTTCATGTAATGGGTAGTTTGCGGTGGGGGGATTTTTCTCCAAATCTTCGTGTCGCATCCCTAGAAGATACTAAACTTAAATATCAAGTTTGGTATTTTACCGAATTTTCGTTTTTGAGTTATCGTGTTCACAGACACACGGACACACTGGCACACGGACACACTCACACACACACACACACACACACGGAGTTTTTTCTGAAAATACTTTTTTTGGTTACATGGAACCCTAAAACATATATTTCCGGTGAAATCTCGGTATCGATTTTTTGGTGAAGTGCAATACCTTCTCTGTACACTATGTATATAGTACGTGTAGAGAAAGTAAAAAGTAGTTTCTGCCGAATACCAGCAAATTCGGAAGGTGTATGTGATCTCGTAAAACGCACACATTCCTTTTTTTTAATCTTTATTTTCCTGACATGTGCGACATATAGTTTGACGCATTAACAGAAACTCTTACTGATAAAACTCCTACTCTTAGCAAATTACATAGTTTGCTTCGCCTAGAGAAATATTAATTTGCCGCCATCTTATAAACTCTGCACACGGTTGAAATTTTACAGCGAAATACTTTATAAAACATAAATTGTAAGTGATGTGAATAAAATTGAGAAGTATGCCTACTTCAAGTGGCAATCATTCCTCCCAAAATCAATATTTTCTTTTAAACCCTCACATTCAAATGTCTCTGACTATAATATTCGAATACTATTATCAGGTTAAAGGATATATTTCGGTTGTGCATTGTTAATGTTTACATTACCTTACAATGGATATAAGGAAGCATTTATATTTCTTTCAGGTTTGAAAGCCGCGCTAGATAAGAAGGAAATTAAAATGTTATAAACACAAAACGAAAATAATCTCTTTAGAAATGTTGAGTGAACTCAGCATGACTTCATTCCTTTATAGTTAATTGCGCATTAATACGACACAAATACAAATGCTATGAGAGGATAGGACTCTAAAGTATCGATATCAAATTAATTTAGTATATTATATACTGTATTGGAGGAGATGAAATGCATTGTTAAAAGAAGCGGATGCCAGCGAATAAATCGATCACTGGCACAATACATTACACATGATACAATACAGTCGTAGATTGTTTGTACGTGAAGCAACATTTACATCTAGCAGCGTTGCCATTTTCTTTATTTCCAGCCCAGTACAGTGTTGCCATGTCCCCATTAACTAATTGTCTAGAAGTGTGCCTTTATCCTGATTCTCCATTCCACCTGACAAATAATATCGAGAAATTAAAGACGTTTGTTAATGTTCCATTTAGAAAATAAAAACACGTGAGGTGAGAATTGAACCATCACCTGCTGGCACTTTTAAATTCACGGTTATCGACGCAGCGACCGCGGCTATATACACCTAATATGCAGTGTTACTCTGTTATTATGCAGCAAATGTCCTTGCAAGTTGGAAGTTCATAGCACCCTAATAAATTGCTTAAACATTTTTCTTTTGTTTCTAGATATTAATTACATTTATTTAGGGATGAGTAGAGGTGGTTATCTAGAACGATCATGAATATTGCACTTTTCAGTGTGGGGTATAAGTTCCTTGAGTTGCTTTTGTTAATAACAGGCAAATGGCAGGTCTTCGGCAGGTTGATCTAACCATTAAGTTACGATGACAACAAGCCGATATGACATTGAATTCCCAAATGGACTACAATTTTGATTATAAAATATGATTTCTTTAAAAGTTTAAAACAATTATACAAAGTACTCGTTTTTTATGAATGTTAATATAAAATGAAATTAAAAATCAAAACCCTTAGAATGTTAAAAGCTTAATAGAACACATTTATGTCAAATAAATTACGCCAGATACTAAGGGTTTAAGTATGCTCTGTGAGCACACAGACAGAAGAAGCACGAATAGATCATACGACCTTCGACAGCTTTAAATGTATTAGGAATAGAAACTATTATGACTTTTACTTTATCAAATAATCAAATAACACTTTCTATTCTATTTATGAATGACTTTTTCTTTACAAACCCAAGAATTAATGATTTTTCAGTATTCTATTTGCTCTTTTATTGATGATTTTCTTATATTGTACGAAGGTTGGCAGAAAACAATGAATATCGTTTGAATTTTAGACACAATTAAATGAACATTCAATAGCAGGCTAGCCACATCATGCAGGCTTAATTTGTCACTTTTCAGTGTAACTCCGTTATTTTAAACTATCTTAAACAGCGGCATATATTCCTTAGCCATTGGTGCACAAATAATTGCCCGTCTCCTCCTCTAGTATCCCGCAGAAATGAAAATCTGATGGAGCTAGGTCGGGGCTGTATGGTCAATGGGGCAAGACTTCCCATCCAATTTGCGCAATCTGTTGAGTGGTGGTCGGTTAATGTTCTTGGTGCCCATCATGCACAAACTTTGAGTTCCTCAGTTTTCCAGTAATCTCCATCACACTGCGTTTAAAGAACCCAATAATCTTCAATAATCTCCATCACATGCTTTTACCAATCGAGAGTTTGAGATACAACACAAAGTTGTATTTTAAAATTAAACCAATATCAACTAATATCTCGGAAATGGTTAACTAAAAACACATTATATTGCATTATTCATGTGCTTTAACGAGATATACATTTTTTATACTAAGTTTTTGTGTATCTCTTACTGTTTACCAGTTATGCGAAAATTATCCGGAATGAAGAGGTCTTCAGAGACTATTCATAGAAAATTCAAGATACACATTTTATTTTCATGTAATATCTTTAGTGTGAGGTATTTTAATCAAAACTGTTAAAGACATTTTTAAGAAAAACAAAAATTTAAATTTTTTTTCAAGTAAAGGGTAATTTGGATGAGGGAGTTTTTTGAAAAAATCTTCATGTCGCATCCTTAGAAGATACTAAACTTAAATGCCAAGTTTGGTTTTTAGCGGATTTTTCGTTTTTGAGCTATGCCTTCCGCAGGCATATACACACAGACAAATACACACACATATTTTTTTCTAAGCTTCGTATTTCCGGTAAAATATCGATATCAAATTTTTGGGTGGAGTACAATACCATCTCTGATTACTATGCATGTAGTTGGTAGAGCAAGTAAAAAAAAATTGTTTACTATATATACTACCTATCTATAGTAAACAGAATATTGCACTTCACCCAAAAATGCTATACTATTAAGAATTTAGAATTAGTCCATATCATCCCTGCGGAGCAAGGTCTTCTTGTTCAGGCAATCGGTTTATCCAGTGCAGCAAAGATTCTAACTGCTCTAATGCTATTATGTTCTCATCGGTGACCCTACCTTTCTGCAGCAGTTCTTGTGTACTGCTGTTGTTTTATGAGCGCATCTGGTATAGTCCGTTCTCACGACGTGGCCTGCCCACATCTGTTTAATGTGGCTGATGTTACATCTTTGATAGCTCTTATCTTCCTCAGGTCTTCATTGTGAATACTATCCTGAACAATGACGTAAAAAATATTTCTCTCCATTTTCGTTTGACATATTTCTAACATTTTTATTTATCTGGTTATTAAGAACATTTCAGTTCCACATAGTAGGAAATGTAAGATATAGCTGTACGTTAACACGTTCTTTAGTTTAAACTGGAAGTCTAACTTTTGAGGGCCCAAACATTTTTAAAGAACACGTTTGTATTTGTTTGTGTGTGCGCGTGAGACAGCGAGAGAGGGGGGAAAGAGAGAGCGAGAGAGAGACAGAAATAACAATCCGAAAACGGAAAGCCGGTTAAATAAATCATTTCTCGTTTAACTTCGTCTAGCTGGATGCAAATGAAGATTTTCAAGATCTCCACCCCAAACTATACCTTATTTGGCCAAAGGTTCTGTAGTTTTGATTTTATCAAGAATAGCCATAACTAATTTGACCAAATGAGCATGTATTTAAAATATATTCCTTAAAATAAAATGTATATCTATAAATTTCATTAGAATAGACAGTGAAATTATCTTAGTTCCACAGATTTTCACACATTTTGTGTAATTGACAAACCGAAATTTTGTCAATTAATTAAAGAATACCTGGATAGTGCTATTAAAATTGCGGTAATACAAATAGAGCAAACAAATAAAGGTATTTGTGTTTTATTTAAAGTAATCATCGATATAAGGGTTCACATAAATATTTTATTAAAAGGAGGCTTATAATTAAATTGATAGACAAAATCTTAATATACAAAAATGTAGATCTCATTAAAGCACACATTTTATGTCAAATACATTTTCAAACACTTATACTTTTCTCAAATGCGAAGCCGTATTCGCTCTTTAAAGCGCTTTACTGCTGTATTATAGAACGAGGATTATGTTGTCGGTCCCCTTTTTATAACTGTCCATCATGTGGAAAGAAAATTCTAGAAGTAAAAGTCATTATTGGCACGTGTACATGTCAATGAGTACAGCCTCTTCATCCAAGTGCAACAATCGGAGCTTTGATGTAACGCTCTCGCCTACTACACATGTGTTCACTCACGTATGTAGGACAGTGAACTTAAGGACGGAAAAGAAACCGTCAGAAACACCCTTAAGATGATACGCGCCAAAACAAAATGTAATCTTCCGCCATTCACACCAGAAATAGCCATACTTTGAGGACCATGTGGTGAGTACATGCGGCATATAATGTAAAAAGTACACACTCCCTACACAGGTAACGTGACTAGAATATTCTGTTAGGGTATTAAAGATGAAATACAAGTATTAATAGTTACAAGACCACGCTTTCTTTCTTTCTCTTTCGAGTGTAACAACTTTTCCCATTTCAGAATTTACAAGCACTGTTTTTACGATACTTACTTGTAACCAAACATCAGTAAACTCAGAAGTTAACTTCATTCTTATTTCATGGAAGTGTTGATACTTCTCACAAAACTTGTAATAAACATTCAAAACTACAACTCGAGGAAGACGTAAGAGAAAACTCACGGCGAGCGTCCTCCACGATTCTAAAGAGCAACAAACAGCAACTGTTGTAAACAACGATCCGGATTTCAGATAACTCAAACAAATTGCATGCTTGGAATTGTAGCTCTGTTACGCCGTATAAATCAGAGTTAATTAAACTCTGGGTATTTGTATAGAATATTATACCATTTAAGAGGGAATTAACTCTGAAATGCAGATTATTAGCAGATGAAAACATTCGTGCGCGCATTGCTATTGTGTTGTATCATGGTGCACTGGTCATTGGGTCCGTTGTGGTGCGGATCAACCTAAGGATAAAGAGTGATAAGAGCGTTTGAAAGCAAACCGCCCACATATATGTGGGTCGCGCCAGGGTTTTTGGTGCATGGAAATTTGAATGGAGAGCTAAGATGCGAGTCACCTTATCAATGTATCACACAAGCTGTAGCTCGAAGAATGCTGCAACTTCTGAATGGAAGTGTGAGTGTGAGTGTGTGTGTGTGTGTGATGCCGGAAGGGATTTCACACTGCAGCCATTGGCTTATTGTACTCAGATCCCAGGAGGATAGGATGAGATGAGAGTAATTGCAACGGGCGGCCGAAATCGGACGGCGGAAGGGAATCATCGTGGAGGGTTCATAACACTTTCTGAACAGTTCATCTCAACGCAGACAGCACTAAGATCCCGTCGCCAACACTTAGAACCCGAAATGTAGATGAAATGAAGGGACAGGAAGTTAGGGGGAATAAAGAAACCCGCCCAGTTTTTGCTAAGCGACCCGGGAAAATTCCCGATTGCCAGTCTCAGACGAAACGCCCGAGCCACATGGCTCGGTGGTTAGAGATGTATACATAGCGCAGCGAAACTGACTGCTGGACGTCACTATAAAGCATTGTATAACTTTTGGACCTCCACACACATGAAGAATGAAACTAATTTCTACTTTTTCTACACGTATTATGTACATAGTGTATAGATGAGGCATTATATTGCATCCAAAAATTCGACACCGAAATTTGACAGGAAATATATGTTTTGGGACACCCTGAATCTAAGAATATCATTTTTATAAAAATGGCTGTGTGTATGTGTGTGTGTGTGTGTGTGTTTGTGGGTAGCATAGCTAAAAAACAAAAAGTCCGTAAATACCAAACTTGATATTTAAGTCCAGTATCTTCCAGGATTCGACTCGAATCCTTTCAAGATCCCCCCAACCCAACTACTTTTTACATGGACAAAATTTCGAAAATTTTAGTTTTGTCAACAAAGGATCTAACGAATTAAAATTCTTATATTTAAGATATTTACATCATAAATAAAATGTATATCTTGAATTTTCTGGAAATAGCTTTTGTAGACCTGCTTAATCAGGATGAATTTTTCTGAATTTTTTATAACCGGAAAATCATAATAAATAGTCAAAACCTTACTACACAAAAAATGTAATCTCCTTAAGACACACAATTTACATTTTTTCGTACACTAGACCGTGTTCGAGATATTCCTTCAATTTCAGTTTTAAAATGCCTAAAACTTTTTTCATGCGGGAACTAGTCCAAAGAATTGGAATTCAATCCCATAGCAACCACATTTTAAAATGTTTGACTGTCGGTTTAGCCTAGTGTATTCCCTTATTTCCCTTCAACTTACAAGGAAGCAATAAGATAATTGCTGCTAATGTTTACCTCGATTAGAATGAAGTAGATAGAAGAATATTTTTACTATCATTTATTACGAGATGTAGAGAAACTCAAGTGAATGAAACACGTTAGATTTTTATTAATTTTAATGTGTTTCCACGTAAACACACATGGAGGTGACGCTACCCTGGTCCACTCAGTATATTAAAGTATTCCACTCCTGATAAACCACCGTCACCACCACCACCACCATCATCATCATCATCTTTTTCTTCTTCTGTTGCCAACATTCTGAACATTGGCGAGCTCAACCTCGCTACTGTCACTCCTTTCCTTACCATTTCCCTTGAATACGTATTCGCTCTGTTTCCCACGACGCCAGTTTTGCTTTCTCTACACGTATTATGTGCACAGTGTATAGAGAAGGTATTGCATTCCACCTAAGAATCCCAAACCGAGCTTTCACCGGAAATAGGCGTTTTAGAGTCCCTGTATCTAAATAAAGTATTTTTAGAAAAATGTACGTATGGTAGTGTGTCCGTGGGTCCGTGTGTTCTTGAACACGATAACTCAAAAACGAAAAGTCAGTAAAGTACCACACGAAGATTTTGAGGTAAATCCCTCCACTCCAAACTACCCTTTACATGGAACGTTTTTCGAACATTTTTATTTTCTCAAAAATAGCTCTAACGATTTTGATTAAAATGTCATATATTAAAGATATTTGCACAACAAATAAAATGTAAATTTTAAATTCTCTAGGAATAGCCTCTGAAGACCTCTTTATTTTGGATGAATTTTGCTGGATTTTGCATATCTTGTAAACCGTAAGAGACAGATAAAACCTTGCTGCACAAAATAAGTAGATCTCGTTGAAACACACAATATATGACATATACATTTATTTCGTGGAATGAGCATTTTTGAGTTATTCCTTGATATTGGTTTCACTAAACTTTTCACAAACGTTACATTTTCAACTCCTGGGAATGCAAAAAAACGAATTTCATCCATATGGCAACCAGCTTACAAAAGATTTGACTATCGTCTTAACCTAGTGTATTACATTATTTACGTTCTACCTACAAGAAAGCATTTCTGCTAATGTAATCATGATTAGCATGAAGTAGATGGAAGAATAAGCTTTTTAACAATAATTTGTTACTCAGATGTAGAGAAAGTCATGTCAATGAAACACATCAGATTTTTAATAATAATATTGCTCAATTGTTTCCACGTACTGATAGACTTTTCCCCATTGCACACGACTAATTTCATCAAATATTTAACATCAGAATCTTTCAACATCTTTCTTCTGAACTCAGTAGAGTTTAAATCTGGATGATAGGGACGGAGTTTGGGTATAGTATGTAAATGGTTTGCCAATATCTGGTCCATTACATTGGGTTTTTGTTGGGTTTATTAATTTGATCAAATCATAAGTTTTTTGTTTGAAAATTATTCTTTCTCTTTCTTAATTTCTCTACTTAGTACATGACACATTGATAGAGAAGGGATTGTATTCCACCCAAAAATTCGATACCGAGATTTCATCTGAAGCACATGTTTTATGGTCCCTAGATTAAAAAAAAATTAGAAAAAGGACACGAGTGTGTCAGCGTGTCCAATGTCCGTGCGTCTGTGAACACTATAACCCAAAAATGAAAAGTCGGTAAAATTACAAACTTGGTAATTAACTTTAATTCTTTCAGGAATGCGACCCAAATAGTTTGAGGAAACCCCTCCCGCCATCCTCAACGTCCCTTTACATCGAAAAAAAAATTACATTTTTGATTTTCTCAAAAGTGGCAAAAATAACGATTTCGATTAAAATATATTAAAATTAATTACATGACATTTAAAATGTATATCTTGAAATTTCTGAGAATAGTGTCTGAAGACCTATTCATTGTGGATAAAATTTGGATAACTGGTAAACTCTAAGAGATAGACAAAATAACTTACTACAAAAAATGGATCTCGTTAAAACAACATATTATGCCTTTTCCTGGAATTGACCATTTCCGAGATATCCCTAGTTTTTGGTTTCAATTTTAAAATACTCAAAATGTTTCTCATCAGGGAATTTGCAACTCCTCGCCATGAAAAGAAACGAATTTCAATTACATAGCAACCATGTTTAAAGAGATTTGACCATTGCTTGAGCCTAGTATACTCCCTTATTTTCCTTCTCTTAACAGGAAGCAGTGAACAGAACATTTCTGTTAATGTTTATCTCGATTAGCATGAGGTAGATAGAAGAATAAACTTTTTAAAATGTTGTTACAGAGATGTCGAGAAAGTTACACATCAAATTTTTGTAGCTAGGTTTTCATATAACTTTCTAGGGAGTTGGACGTTGGTAGTTGGTTTCTTTGAGCGTTATAGCAGAGCTTTTAGGAAAAAGTTACTCTTCAATTTTGATAAATCGCAGCACAATTGACAGCGTTAGCAAGTCGGAAACAACTCGTATGTATACAGTTCTGACAGGGACCGCATCGTCAAACATCACAAGGCGTATTGCAACGTAGCAAACAATTCCAATATTAGTTTCGTTAATCAGCATCAGCAATTTGATGAGAGAATAGGCTACCTACACCCTGTACAATTCTGCTTTTGGTGTTTCCTTCCGATTTTGGTGTTCTGTCAGAAATTTTCGTCCGAAATCTTCCGATTTTAAATTAGTTTTTAGTCCGGTTTCTTCCGCCACAAATTTCACCAATTCCTATTATCCATTTCGCTTGTATTTCATATCATACACTTCCTCACGTTTATACCTGGCTAGGGGCTGACCACTCGTTCCACGTTCTTCATTCTGTGGTTTCGTGCCATTGGATCCCCGTCAGGCCTCCGATCCCTAGGCATCCACTTGTAAGTCCTAGGCGGTGTCAGACCTAAATACGGGGAGGGTAAGTCGACTACTAAAGAAATTCGTTTTTAATTTGTTTAAATAAATACCTAGAAGAAATGTTTTATTCAAATGATATTTAATATTATTTTAGGAATTCTATTATGATCATATTCAGTTTTGTATTACTCTTGGTTGTGATATAAATAGGTACATTATTTGTATTATATTTGGATGTCAGGAAATCGGTGAAATGTACACAAATGTACAAAAAGAGGACAGTAAATAAACTCAGCAGTATGCAGGAAAATCACAATCGAACAAAATTATGTTTTCAAATATATCTTTGTAATCAAATATTGACCAAAAGTCATTCTGTAAAATTGCGCAACCAATGTGTTAAAAGCCCTTCAGAGGTACTATTGTGTAGGTTAAATGCGTAGTTTCGCATATTTATTTGATATCAATAAAGGAGCTGCTTTAAATATAAAATACGGTGGCCTTAGCGAAATACACCGATTCTTTCTTGGTAAACTTCGATTTCATTTTTTCGGATCTGGCAATACAGCCCTGAAGGACAATATTCCAGGCGAGACCTACACGTGCGGCGATTATTGCACTTTACTACCTCGAGTTGGTAACAGTGGCGGCTCGCAGTGATATTTTCAGTGTAGGCAAATATCTACAATATACAAATTATAGATCTAGAAGGAAAGTTTTACTTACCTTTACTTTTGAAGTAGATAAATTCTGTGGCAATTTGACAGAAACAGATATGTCCATTTTTCCCGATTTTGAGATTTGGAATGTCAAGTCACTACCGTTGATATCTACAATCTGGCAAAACCATATATGGCTATCTGACCTAGAACTTTGTTAAAAATACATTATAAATTCTTACAAGTCAACATATCTGTCAAAAGCACATATGGCAGATATGTTGAAATAACAGCTCTAGCATTCATGTAATGCATTTGGCAGAAGCAGGTATGTTCAGATATCATCTACCTTTGGCATATTCAAAAATGACCACTTCAAGATTCTTTGATCGTATATGCTAAAACATCAGCTTCTGGCAAACAGTCAATTACTTAAATCATTGTTGAGTAACAGACCATGCCTGAATTTTTGTTGTGTAGTTGCTTTCTGTGATAATAATATTTATTTATTAATTTGCAATGTTGCGAAGCAAAATATTTTCCTAATGAGTGCTTGTAACTGCATTCCATTATGACAGACCATAGAAGACATTTGGTTCGGCTAGCTTTATTGAATAATAATCACAAAGGTAAGTACATAACTTCAAAATGAATGGCAGAGTTAGTTTTCAATTAATGAGAAAAACATCTATTTGTTATTACTCTTTCTGTTCAAATAATGTGAGTGCCTTTGGAATACCGAAGCAAAGTGGACTATCTGCAGCTGCAGCAGCAGATGTGTTGTGCTCAGAAGAAACTTTAAATGCAGAGGCTAATTTGGAAGATATTTTCAATTACAGTTATGTTTATAAAAATGCTGTGAGTAAAACCAGTAAATTACTAGCCTTTTTGGCGTCATTATTACTCTTGTTTTACTTATTTTCAGAAACTTCACTTACATCTGCCCATTTAGGAGAGGCTGGAACATGCTGACAGATGCTTTGAAAATAATCCAGCCAAACAGACTAACTCCAGCTGCAGCATTGAATATACTCTGCTCAGAAGTAGCTTTAAAGGCACATACTAAATTAGAAGGTATGTTTTTCTATTATAGTTATGTTTATAAGAATAGAACTATGATGAATTCAGAAAAGGAGTCAGTATTTAAACCCTTACTATTACTCTTTTGTTCTGTTTTCAGAAACTCCAGTTACAACTATATCCCAGCAAGAAGAAATAGGAGCATGTGATACAGATGGTTTGAAAATAAGTCACTTAAGCAGACTAACTCCAGCTCAGAATTGGATATACATTGCTCAGATGAAGCTTTAAATTTACAGACTAATTTGGAAGATACTTCCACTAAATTTATATTAGTAGAAATGAGTAACTTTAAAGTATATTTCTTAATTTTTTTGTCATGTTTTCAGAAACTTCACTTGCATTTATCCACAGGAGAATACAATACAGCTTCTCAAACAGTCTGCTTAGAAGAGTCGCAAACTACACATGGATACATATTAATAAGGAGTGATGCCAATGTTTTACTGATTACTTCTGATGGCACAATTGGTACTTGTAATGACACTTGCAATAAGAATGCTACAGGAAAAGAGGTTGTTCTATGTGGATTTATAGAGGATAATGAAAAGTTTGTACATCCAATGAAGGAACAACTACAATGCATGAATCAGCTATCAAGAAGCGTTTTCAAAATGAACCCCTGGCAAAGATAATGCATCACAAGGAAGCAGAAACTATAAAAACATGCAAGATAAAAAATAAAAGAACTATAGAAAGGAAAGAGGTGAGAGCTATGAAACAAAAAGAGAGCTGATTAAAATGAGAAGGAAATATCTTCAATTGATTCATACTGCAAAAGAAAATGTGTTCAATAAGATAGCAGAGATGATCAGCTCAACATTTTCAATTCAATTATATCTCTAGAATTACTATAGATAATAAAGAGAGTTAGAGAAGAGGTTGAGGAAAGTGTTTAGAGGTAAAGAACAGGGAAATTTGAATGAATATGAAGTCCTACTTATGGTGAGGTTTTTAGAGTGTGTAATACATTCTTTCAGAACGTGCATGGGATTTCTAAGTCTAAAATTGAGTTTATAATAATGAAGATGGATGGTGTTTAGGGAAAGATAATAGCAGGAAACATGATCCATGGAATAAACGTAAGTTGTAAGATGTAGTTTTGAAACATATTGAAAGTTTCCCAGAATACGAAAGTCACTCTAGCAGGCAGTATCTGTCATCCCAATTGAACATAGCCAAATGTATGCCCTCTTATGTTCAACAGAGGGCTGGTGAAAATGAGAAATGAGTTTTCCTTCATATGCGATGATATTCAAAACCACTGTACATAAATTCAATCTGCCTAGTATTGACACATACCAAAACTGTATAACATTTTTGATAATGGAAAATCATGCCTTAAAAAATAAAAAAAATGGAAATCACTACAGGAAAAAATTTACATCTAGAAGATGCAGAAACTGACTATGCATCAAAATCTGAAGACAAAAAATCTGTTCTTGTTGATAGAAAACAGAATGTTTGTGTTTGACCTTCAGTAATGCCTGCCTACTCCCAATTTAAGCAGTAACATTGTTTACTACAAAAGACAACTGTGGACTTTTAATTTCACAGTGAGGGATGACAGTTAATATGAAACAGCATGTTATATATACCATGAAGGAATAGGTGGAAGAGGATCTGATGAAATAGCCTTATGGCTGTTTTAGCAGCTTAAAAATTTACCTGTATATGTTGAACCTGAGACAACATATCCTGGTTCATGCTCTGGGCAAAATAACAATATAAATGTTGCTGCAGCACTATCACATCGTGCAAGTGAGTCAAATTGTAAAATTATAGATAAAAATTGCTTGAACCAGTCATACTAGATTTGAGTGTGATGCAGAGCAGCCAAAAATTGAAAGAGCAAAGAAAAATTCATCAATGGAAATCAGAATTCCCTATGATTGGTATCAGTTTGTGCGAACTGTCTGTGGGAAGAAACAGTTTAAAGTAGTTGAAATTTCCCAAGATGACATAATATCGTACTCGGGTATTTCAGGTGAGTGTTTTAAAAATTAGAATAAATCAGTAGAAGGAGAAGTCATAAACTGGTGGAACATAAAGAGGCTAAGATATGAAAAACTTATGGAATAATACATAACAAGAATTGTTTACTTAGAGAGGAAGTGTTCAAGTCTATGAGTCTGAGAAGAAGAAAAGGAAGGCCACCAAAGAACACAATACTGAAGAGCAAGTTTTATAAACCTATAACAATAAATACAGAAAAGAAAACAGATCTCATTCCATTTCTCCCACTATATACCCAGTATACCACAATTTCTATAACAGTCGGCAGCTTCAAAAATGGGAGATTTTTTTTAATCATCAGAGGAAGAGTCATAATATTCTTTCAACACTGTTAGGAGCTCAGCTTCCTTTATATGAACATCCAAATGTCAATGGGCCCTTAAACATAATCACCACACCTTTATATGAACAATATTTCTACTTACTTTTGATTAAAATTGCATTTTGACTAAATGTTTTACTTATTATTATGCAATGTAATAAATGCTCATGGTAAAAATAAGCTATTTACATGTTACAAGATGTGTAAAAGACATAAATCTTGGTTCAATTGTAGTATTGCAACATGATATATTTGACACATACTGTTTTGCCATATTATTCCAATAAACATTTTTGCAGTGCACTTATTTCAAAATATGTACATAATTCCTAAACTACGAGGTACGTCCAGAAAGTAAGTTCCGTTTCAATTTATCTCTGCTGCAGCGCTGCGATCGCAGTTCCGCACATGCGCGGTAGACGCTCTGTATCAAGGAGAAGAAATGTGCGCCATTTTGAGATCGCTGTCAGCCACATACGCTTTGTTGTGCTTGTTTACAATGTCGGTGTTGATTGAAAATCCCGCCGCTTGTGAAATTAGATCTGTGATTCGTTTTCTGAATGCTAGGAAAGTGAAACCAATTGACATTTATCGGCAAATTTGCGAAATTTACGGACAAAATGCGATGAGTGATTCAATGGTGAGAAGATGGGTCCGACAGTTCAATGAAGGATGTAGTGAAGTGCACGATGAAGAACGAAGTGGACGTCCATCTTAGGTTACAGAAGAACTGGTTCACGTGATTGATGACAAGATCCAGGAAAACCGCAAGTTTACAATTAGTGCTCTCGCTATGGAATTTCCCCAAAGCTCACGATCACTAATTCATGAAATTGTTACCGAAAAACTGAAATTTCGTAAACTTTGCTCATGTTGGGTACCAAAGATTCTTACTGAGCAACACAAAACAAAACGGATGGGTAGTACACTTCAGTTTTTAACCCGTTATGATGAAGACGGCGAAGAATTTCTGACATAGATAGACTGAATTTCTGACACAGGAGATGAGACTTGGGTTTCTTACGACACCCCTGAAAGTAAGCTGCAATCAATGGAAAGGTTAAGCCGAAACAAATCTCGACACCTCGAAAAATGATATGCACAGTGTTCTGGGACTGGAAAGGCATCTTACTCATTGATTTCTTACCGAGTGGTCAAACAATTAAAGCAGATGTTTATTGCGAGACACTTTGGAAATTGGGCCGCGCAATACAGAATAAGCGCCGAGGATTGCGGTCAAAAGGTGTTTTTTTTCTTCACTACAACGCACGACCACACACTGCAAATGTGACGAAAAACCTCCTACAGGGATTTGGCTGGGACGTGTTTGACCATCCTCCGTACAGCCCTGACCTCGCTCCTAGCGACTTTCATCTGTTCTTACATCTGAAGTCTTTCCTTGGCGGTCAACACTTCAACAATGACGAAGAGCTGAAAGGAAATGTTTCCAACTTTTTGAAGACACAGGCGTTACAAACATTGACATAATGCTGATTTTTCATCTCACTATGAACTTTGTTTTCGCTCTCCTGAAAATTAGAGATTTTGTACATATTTGCTTCTACCAATTCGCCATAGTTTGTCGATCGTTCATACTGACATATCGCTTGATGACATCATCGTGCGTGAAACGAACTCCTTGGCGGGAAATTGTCCTAAAGGAAATTAGACTATTCCTTCACAATGTAATGCAGTAATTATTAGCACCTAAAAAGTTTATTTATATTTAATAGGTACTTACAAATGGAATTTCACCTCTAATTCTCAGTTTCTTCAAAACACACGATTATGAGTGCAGTAATAATTTTTTTTTTTTTTTTGCACACAATGAACTTCGTGAACACGTTCTCGTTCTAGTTCGGGAGATCCCGTCAACAACAGGACAGGCATGTTTACTGTCTGCCGTCTGTCTTGATGTACAACGCACGCGCCACTCCAACATTTGTAACAGCATATTCCCTAGTGACTACTACCGGGTGCCAAATATTTGGAACTGTGATGGTGACATCAGAAGGCAGGCTAACTCAGGATTTGCCTGTCCTTCGTAGACAGGTAACAATTGCCTTTCTTTTCGTTTTCTTTTTTTAATTTACACACCTTGCACATCAGGGGTAATCTAATTGGCCATCAGGGAAAAGAAAGTGACTTGCATAGAATACAAACGCAGAAATACACAACACTAAACATCCATGCCCATAGCGGGATTCAACCCGCGACCCTTTCACGGCAGAGTTTAAACGCCAAACGCATCACTACCACGGCTACTAGGGCCTGCAGGCAATGACATTTATTCATTCCAGCGTATTTTAGTTTAAAAGATTGCTCTTCCCTACCAGAAGAAAGCGCACTTGCCGAACTTTCAAGAATCACATCCTTTAAATACTTCTAATCATATGGAATATAATATTACATATAGATTGCTTTTTTAAGTAGAAACATTTCATTTTAGCTTCGTAACTCATATATTTCGTTATGAATATTATTAAACAGTTTTTAAAAATATTTTTGAAGCTATTAGGGTAGACAGCCTACCCTGAGAAGCCGCCTGTGATAGGAAATTCGTAACAGTAAGCAACTCAAACTCTATTACATGAAGCCACAAAATAAAATAACATAGCAACTGATTTGGAGTAATTATCAGCCTAACTTTGCTACTAGAAAATGAAGGTTTTTTTTAATTTTTTTTTTGGTATTCACTCATTTAGAATACCTCAAGAAAGTTTAACTATAAATGTGTTAGTGCTGCCTTCTTTCCCGGAGTTTTCCTACAACACTTTTGTACAGTTTCTTTTCTTTTCCATAGTATCTTGCAGGGAACTTTCAGACGTTAATCTTTGGGCTTGTTGAGTGCTCTTAATGAGAAACTTTTACTATTCTCGTTTTAATTAAAGCCAGGTCCCACTGCTAAGCTGGTTTTAATATGTTGCTATATAATTGAATAAAGCGTTTGCTTAGAAAGACCTCAATAGCGCAACCATGAATAGGATTAATGGCAATGGTCCCGCTCTGTGACATGAAGCCCTTTCACCAAATGAGTACTGAGTGTGTTTTAGATAGTTAATTAAAAGCGAACGGAATTACATTCTCTATTGCTTACCTCATTTCTCTAACAGCATAATGATCAAATTTGTTTGCTTTACTCCACAGCATTCCGTTTCGTTTTCGGCTTTTGCTACTTGAAAAATCTGTTGTGTTCCATTCAGATGACTTTCTCTACATCTCTGTAACAAATTATTAATAAAAAGCTTATTCATCTATTTACTTTATACAAATCGTGTTAAACATTAGCAGAATGGTCTTATTCCTTGCTTCCTTGTGATTATAAGGGAAGTAAGGTAATGCATTAGGCTAAAGCGATAGTCAACACTTTCAATTGCTATGTGATTGAAATTCGTTTCTTTGCATGGCTTGGAGTTGACAAATTTCCGTATAAGAAGGTTTCAGTATTTTAAAACTGAAACAAGTATCAAGATAAAAACTCATAAATGCTCAACTTCACGAAAAATGCATATGACTAAATTTGGTGTTTTAACTAGATATGCTTTTTTGTGTAGTAAGTTTCTGTCTAACTCTTACGGTTTACCAGCTATGCAAAATTCAGCAAAATTCGTCCAGAATGAAGAGTCTTCAGAGGCTATTCCCGGAAAATTCAAGAATACATTTTATTTGTCGTGTGAATATCTTTAATATACGGTATTTTACTCAAAATAGTTACAGCTATTTTTAATAAAATCAGAACATTCGAAAATTTTCCACGTAAAGAGTAGTTTGGGGTGGGGGGATTTCTTTAAACTCTCTTCCTTGGGAGATATTAAATTTAAATACCAAGTTTGGTATTTAACGGATATTTTTAGCTATGCTGTCCACAGACACACACACATACAATGACCTTTTTCTAAAAATGCTTTCTTTTATTCAGGAGGTCTCAAAACATGCATTTCCGGTGAAAAATTCGTATCGAAGTTTTGTGGGGATTACAATACCTTTTCTATACATTAAGTACATAGTACGTGCAGAGAAAGAAAAAAGTTAGCCTAAGCTTTGAAGTAAACGTAAACGTATAGGATTTTAAAAAAAATAGCTGATGTTTACATTCAAATGACTTTCTCTACCCCTTATTATATATCACATAAATTGTTCTTTAAAAAGCTTACTGTACTGTCTACATAACGTTAATCGAGATATACATTAGCAGATGTGCTTTTATTCCACATTTTCTTGTAGACATAATGCGGATAGGGAATTATATAGGGCCTTTCAAAAATAACTTCAAATTTTAAACGGTTATAAATATTTTAATACTTAGGATAGGAAAGAAAAACAAAAGAAGTCACATACTGCGTAAATATGGAGTTTTATAAAACATTTAGGAAGATATCCTCCGTTCTCTTGTTAAACGCACATTATTTTTTCTGCGGCTCCATGCACAGCATTTTGCATGTAATGTCTTGGAATATTAGAAATTTCTTGAGCGATAACATGCTTCAGTTGCTGTAGGGTTGTTGAATGTGTCAGGAAAACTCCTTCTTTAAGGTAACTCTGCAACTAAATCGGTCGGATTGAGATCTGGAGATCACGGCAACTGAAATTTTAGAACGTTACAAATGAAATATGGGTCTAATTTTAAATTTTTAAGAGTTCTAACTCAAGAGCTTATATTCCATATCTCAAACAAGCTGCTCAAAATTGCTCCAGGACTTTTTATATGAAAAAAATGCCGTTCCGTTTCAAAAACGGAATCGAATGGTATGCGCTTACCATTACGATTGCAGCAAACTCATGTTAAAATAGCTATTGAGGAATTTAAAAATGACGCAAGGTACAACATTATAACACTTTTAAATAAAAAAAAAATATAATAATACAAACAAGATTTTATAAATTTGGTTCAGAACCTCGGATTTCCAGTTGACTGTTCCCTTAAATTGCCGCAATATCTTGACCATCCATTCTTACAAATCTCTGCAGAAATATATTAAAAACTATACAACTTTAGTATACACGCTGTCACCATGCAAACAATATTTTTTGCAATTAGTTTCATAAATATGATTTCATGAAAATAGTTGCATAACCTAGAGCCGTCACGTAAATCAGGCTTTATTAAATGTGGTAGGTCTTGTGCCTTAATTCAGAAGGCTTGGACGTGGTGTTCTGATTCTCGGCCACCCATAGGAGTGCTTATTTTTAGTCTCGGGTATGGGACTGTAACACAATATTGTGAGGAAAGTGAGGAGCTGCGATATACAGTAGTCTTGGCCAAGAAAAGAAACTTTAGCAAGGGGAAACGCAGCTCAATATTGTGAGGAAAGTGAGGAGCTGCGATAGGTAGTGGTCTTGGCCAATAAAAGCATCTTTAGTAAGAGGAAACGTAATCTCGGGCACATCACCCCCGAAAATCAGCTGGATGATTGCCCGCCGCTGCCGTACGTACGTGAGCGTGAGGCCGGCAGTCGAGTTGATAGGCCCCATGCGAGCCATGCTACTATGAGAAACATGTTCCACATTTAATTATGCATATTATCTTTATATTAGATATAGTACTTAGTATTTTATTCTTTATCATGGACTGAAAAGGTTTGTGTTGAAATCCCTACACTGCTAGAAAATAAGGGTAAATCATTATTTATGTAACTGTTTGTGAGGCAATGAAAAGAAACTGTTCTCCATTTACTTCTGCCACGATTACAGTTTCCATACTTCCAGGAAAACCGTGATTGTCCCGGTTTAAAGGGCTGTAACAGCTGTCTGCAGCATTGGTTTAAAAAAAGAAGAAAAAAAAACAGCTTACGGTATTTAACTTTTTATAATATTATGTCATTTGCATGATTTCCACTATGAAAGGACTTTGAAATTTCCGCCTCTACCGCCAATATAATTATTAGAAGGCAAAATTGATTACGATCGTTTATCGATTAGTGTTGCCAAGCTATGAATGAATTATTGGCGCACTTTTAGTTGATGGTTACGTTTCTACACCATGTGCTGGTCGGCTCTGGAAACTGAGGGAGGGTGTAAATATTTCTCTGGTTTATTGGCATTCAACAAAATCACCTGTATTGTCTTCTGAAAAATCTGATGTGTGCCATTCACGTGACTTTCGCTACATCTTTGTAAGAAAGTGTTGTCAAGAAGTTATTCTTCTATCTTTTTCATGCTAATCGAGATAAACATTAGCAAAAATGGTTTTATTTGCTTCCTTGTAATTAGAAGGGAAATAAAGCTAAAACGATGGCCATATCTTTCAAAAACTGGTTGCCTTGTAATTGAAATTCATTTCCTTGACAGGAGTTGAGAAAGCCCACATGACAACATTTTAAATAAGTATTTTAAAATTGAAACCAATAATAACAAGGAATATTTCAGAAATAGTCAACTCCATACCTAATTTGCGGGTTTAACGAGATATACATTTTTATGTTGTAAGTTTTTGTATCTCTCTTAGGGTTTACCTCTTATGCAAAACTCAAGCCGAATGTAGAAGTCTTCAGAGGCAATTACCAGAAAATTGAAGATATTCGTTCTATCTGTCATGTAAATATCTTTAATATGTGTATTTTAATCAGAAACGCTAGAGCCATTTTTGAGAAAATCAAAATTTTCGAAAATTTTCTCATGTAAAGGGTGAGCCGTTACCCCCTTCCACACTTCAAAACTGCATTTTTGGTAATCACTTCCGTCACAGATCATACAGCTTGCCAGAGTGACGTCATGTGCGACTTTTGATGCGACCTGAAAGGAAGAGGCAGAACTATTCATCCTCCGCTGCCTTAGCAAGCCATCGAAGGACTGAACTAGTTCAGTTGCGACTGTCGCTGCGGGACAATCTTATCTTCAATAAGCACAGCGAAGCTAGTTGCATAACCGTTTAGTGGGGCTTCTTTCGGCTTCGGTAAAATTGGGGATCTTCACTCTAAATTTTGGAAATTGTGAAAACGCACCTTTGCTCGGGATAATCACACGTTGTTTTATTACTAAATTCTGATCAATTTCTGTTTCACATATGTGTAATTTATGAAACGGATTCACAAACTGTAATTCAGGATTTAACAGCTGTAAATATTTAAAAGAATATTAAAATCAGCTATAGCCCACATTACTGATAAAAAAAGGGCTACTCAAAATAAATATGATGAAACTCTGCCAGGGTATTTTTCCAGTTTCCTAGAAAAATTTCCCTGGCCTTCAGGAAACTTATTTATGAAAAATTGCCTCTGGGATTTTGTACAGAGTATTGCCTAGAATTACTACAGTACAATGGAAATATGGGTGGGGGAATTTTCTTCAAAATACTCGTGTTGCATGCTTGGAAAATACTAAACTTTAATAACAAGTTTGGTATTTTACCGGTGTTTCGGTTTTGAATTATCATGTTCACATCCACATGGACATACACACACACACAAACACACACACACACATCCGCGCTCGTGAGTCGCTGGGGCGTTTTTCTAAAAATATTTTTCATGCAGGGGACCCTAAATCGTGAATTAAGGGTATAGAATAATTTAGGTGCAGTGCAATACCTTCTCTATCTGTTTACTGCAATTTACTAAGTAGAGAAAGTAAACATACGCTTGGTACGAGAACATCGAATGTCCATTTAGTTGAATTATGTGAAATTCTTAAGAAGGTATTGAAAATCACGTAAATAGCTATTGTAAAAAATGTGAATTTTACATCAATTTCTCAACTTCTCAAGTAGTTTCTTAAAATACTGGCCTGCACTGTAAGGACATTGTAATATGACATAATTCGTGTTGATTTAATCTTTTAAATTTGTCCCGATGTTACGACAAATTATTATGGCAATCCTAGCCGGGTCCCATAACGGAGAGCTGGCCTTTACTACTTTTCTTACTGCAATATAAACCAGAAACATTTCCATAGTGTCTATGTATGGCTGTATTATTGCGTATACCATGTTAACTTGTGTACCTAGACGGGGTTTACGGTTACCGAACTTGAGACCAACAACTATTGTATACAATGCAACTGTGATCTCTCGATTTCCTGAGCGTTATCTGTATTGTTTGTATTCATATCTCAGCGTAATACTGCACAACAATAGTACAAGCTGGTATCTGGGTTACGCGTCCTTCTGCTCCTCTATTCCTCCTCCTTCCTTGATAATGATATGACATGCCAAGTCCCTTTATCTGTGACGATTGTAACACGTTATGTATCATTTCGATTTTAAGTGTGGTTTAAAGTGACATCTAACAAATTGCATGAAAATAAAATCTGATGTGTTACATTCACATGACTTTCTCTACACGTCTGCAACAACTTATTGTTAAAAAGCTTATGCTTCCGTTTACTTCATGCTAATTGAGAAATAGCCTTATTACTTGCTTGCATTTAAGTAGAAGGGGAATAAGGGAGTAACTTAGGCTAAAGTGATAGTCAAAATCTAATTGCTATTCATCGAAGTCCCTTTGTTTCTATGTACAGGAGTTGAAAAATTCCCGTATGAGAAAACTCTCAAGTTTTTTAAAGCTGAAACCAATAACAAGGATATTTTAAAAACGATCCACTCCCGAAGAAAATGTATATAATGTAAATTGTGTGTTTTAATAAGCTCTACATTCTTTGTTAAAGTAATTTTTTTGTCTGTCTCTTACGGTTTGCCAGATATACAAAATTCCGTAAAATTCATCCAGAATAAAGTGGTCTTCAAAGACTATTCCCAAAAGTTCAAGATATACATTTTAACTGTCAGATAAGTATCTTTAATTTACGTTATATTAATAAAAATCGATTGAGTCATTTTTGAGAAAATTAAAAAAATGTTGAACATTTTTCCGTGTAAAGAGTAGTTGGATGTGAGAGGATTTTCTCGAAAATTTTCGTGTTGCATTTGTGGAAGATACCAACTTAAATACTAAGTTTGGTATTTAACGGACTTTTCGTTTTTGAGTTATGTTGGCCACAGACCTACACACACACACACACACACACACACTCATATAAAACACGCACACGGACCTTTTTCCAAAAGTGCTTTTTTTGGATTCAGGGGGACCCAAAACATGTATTTTCAGTAAAATCTCGTATCGAGATTAATTACAAGCGCACCGGTGATATTAGAAAAAAATCATCACATAAATTTTATTTTGTTTTATTTTTATTCAAGCATAAACATTTTCAAGCTTCTGTTTTGAAAACTACATCGTGTGGAACAATTTGACATTTTGAAAAATCTGAAAAATAAAAGCACGAGAAAATAGGTTGTAAAGTTTAACATACTATTTAGCACTATTTCTTTGTAAGTCTCAGAATTTCATATTCTCCTGCAGCAATTTTTAAACCATGAACATCTGTCAGCTCTCACGGACTGTTTACACAAATTCCGGATAATATATAAAATAATATATTTCAGTGAAATCTCGGTATCGAATTTTTGGGTGCATTACATAGTACTTGTAGAGAAAGTAAAAAATCTGTTTATACCTTCACGACTTTTACTAGCCAGTACCGTATAGTTTTAAATCTCTTGAAACTTATCTTATCAAAATTATTTTTCAATCTATTTAATGTTCAGACAATCATTTGCAGATACATTCTTAAACATATATTACTTTCTCTATACGTACTATGTACATAGTGTATAGAGACGGTATTGTATTGCACCCAAAATTCGATGTATTTGATACCGAGATTTCACCGGAAATATATGTTTTGAGATCCCCTGAATAAAAAAAAATATTTTTAGAAAAATGTCCGTATGTGTGCCTGTATGTCTCCGGGCAGTATAGCTCCAAAACGAATAGTCGTTAAATATAAAACTTGGTATTTTCCACGAATGCGACACAAGATTTTCAAGAAAATTTCCCCACCCCCAACTACCCTTTACATGGAAAAATTTAGAAAATTTTGATTTTCTCAAAAATGATTCTTACGATTTTGATTAAAATATCGTATACTAAAGACATTTACCTGACAAATAAAATATATATCTTGAACTTTCTGAAAATAGCTTCTGTAGATTACGCTATTCTAGATGAATTTTACGGAATTTTGCATAACTGGCAAACCGTAAGAGATAGACAAAAACTTACTTCACAAAGAACGTAGAACTCGTTAATACACACAATTTATGTTATGTACATTTTTTTCGTGCAGTGGATCGTTTTGACAATTTCCCTTGTTAATGGTTTCAGCTTTAAAAACTTATACTTTTCTCATATGGGAATTTGTCAACTCCTTCCATACAAACAAAGGAACTTCTGTGACATAGCACCATCTTTTGAATAATACTTCAGCTCATGCTACTGCCTTATTTCCTTTCTACTTGCTTGGAAGCAATTAATAAGACTATTTCTGCTAATTTTTTCTCGATTAGCATGAAGTAAAAAGAAGTATAAGCTTTTTAAGAATAATTTGTTGTAAAGGTATAGAGAAAGTCATGTGAATGAAACACATCAGATTTTTTTAGGCGCATGAAGGATACGGAATACTATTTTAAAATACGCACTTTTTTCATCACCTCGCTAGATACAACATTTTGATCAAACACTCCAAAAGAGATATATTTTTAGAAAACTTAAGATAAGGGTAAGAGATTTTTCGAAAATGGTTAATCGCATAAAAATGTATTTGCTATAGAAACATTTCATGTTTTACAACTTCGTATATTATTAGTTTGATTATTATTTTTTACAGAAGGTATAAAATTCGTTCTAA
Source organism: Hymenopus coronatus (assembly GCA_030762935.1). Lineage (NCBI taxonomy): Eukaryota > Metazoa > Arthropoda > Insecta > Mantodea > Hymenopodidae > Hymenopus > Hymenopus coronatus. The sequence goes on along the minus strand of CM060896.1, from coordinate 40,853,941 downwards.
TAAACAGCATCTCTTAGGCTATTAATACAGAATCTTATTCTAAATACAATCTAAATACATTTTACTAGTCATACAAGTATTCTAAATATGTGGTTTTGTGGCATTCTGGACTTTAGATTTAGATTTAACATTAAAAATATGATGCAACTGCATCAATAAAAATTCTTGAGTATTTATTGTCTATGACAGAATTCAATGAACCATAGAGACATTTCACTGAACTCACATCTACCCACACACGCACGCACGTTCGCTCCATACATGGATTTACTGTAGGTACAGTCGAGAGCATAAAACGTTCTGATATTTTTGGTTCCCTTTTGTTTATTTAATGTTGGTAGAATCGTCTATCAGTTTTCTTTCACACTTACCCGACCTCCTATTGAATTCAACGAAGTGAGCTATGAAAGGGATGGAGGACGGTATATTTTACCTGAGTAAACGGAAGACACTTGCCTATGTATCCCCGTCTTCTATTGGTTGTTTGTCAAAAGTTTGTTAAAACCTAGTCAATGCACAGAAGTCGATTTTCGGGTCAGGCGTAAAACAAATATTATGTGAACTGACTACATGAAATTGCTTTGTTTTTCTCTTTATTATATATTATTTGAAAGGAACAAAGTACATGGGCAGCAAAACGAAAACTAATGCAATTATTGAGTAAACGATTATAGGGCTGCGGAGCTACATGAAGCATCTATCTAAACACAGCATCAAACTGTTGGAAAATATATCACTGATGGTGTTACTGGTCAAGTTTGGTATGCAAACAAAAGTAAACAATTGTGGGAAGGAACTGAGTTATATACAAACTAACCATGGAAAGAAAAGAAATGGTTAACACCATAACAAATTATTTATACATAAATTTTGAGCTTTAACGTTATTATAGTTTTTGTATAATGAAATTTTGTCTCTCTACAACTGTACGAGTTATAAAATTCATTCGGGATGAAGAGGATTTTACGGACTAATAACAAAAAAATTAAGGCAAAATTTTATTTCCATGTAAATATTTTAACCACATTATAAATGAAAATTTTAAGCCATTAAAGAAATAAAAACTTTAAAGCATGTCCCATATAAAGGGTAGCTAAAATGGGATTATTTAGATGAAAATGCTTCTTTAAAAGATACATAAGCAAACCTGATGTTTAGTGAACTTTTTGTTTTTCATTTATTTTGTTCGCAATAGCACACATTCGTTCCTTTAAAATGTTCTTTAAGTGTTCTGGGGATCTAAAAACGCGTGTTTTGTTAAAATGTTCAATTGAATTTTAGGATTGAATACAATACTTATTAAAGGTATAATAATTAAAACGTACCGCTATGAGACAGTGATAACCGGAGAGATGAATAATGTGAATGCCCTCTGCTGATTTATTGGAAAGAGCGTAAATAAAACAACCAAGCTGGTTTTGAAATGAAGCATAGCTCTGTGACAAAGTAAAAGTGACAAAATTAATTGTGAAAGTACAAATTATAAATGACCACTGATGGCTCACAAATATTCCTGCAAATGGACTGGAGAGCAGGCAGTTGAGAGTGCCAAACAGTGGCAGTTTGATTTTTCGTTTTTAATTTCCCTCAAGAAAACGTTTATGTGGACGACCATTACATGATAGGACATTTGTTTTCATCTTTCAAAAGGGTTCTAGATAAAGAAATACAGTTGAAGAAATTCGTCTTTGAAATTTTGCAAGAAGGAGAAATCCTTCACTTAGAAGCTGCAATCGTACAGTCGCACTATCAGCGCATCCCATTGGACTGTTTGGAAATATTAAAAGAAGATTGTTACGGCAATTTCATATTCAGCATGTCCAGTATCTCTCTCTAAAGCAGATTATGTGCCAAGTTTGGCATTTTGCAATTTTTTTTCAAAAAGAGGGAATTTTTATATTAAAATTAATTCAATGCATGAAGCAACGTTCACCAGAAATTGAGTAGCAACTACCATAACATACACTCTTGGGCTTATAGCAACCAAAATACAATAAGATAAGACAGCTTTCAAAACAGATTTTCTGTAAATGTATGGAAACACATTGATCGGAACGTGGATTCTTCCCCATGTTTTGACAGGAGCCATCTATCTCCTGTTCCTCAAGAAACATTACCTTCAATAACATAACTTTTCTGGGGTATCTTCTGAAGACTCCTTCATTCTGGATTAATTCTGTATAACTTTGTAAAATAATTTTGTAAAAACAAAATGAATCTGTGTATTATAAAACATATACAAAAATTATTGTTAATGGAACAAATGTTTTGTAATTTTTTTTTAAAAAATGAAATTTTCGGTAAAATTTTTTTTATGGAAGCAAGGCGCTTTGTTTTCTTTTGCCCAATCCATCCCTCACAAACCAACCCATGTAAAACAAAAACGACAAAATCTTACTCGAGAAGAGCACACATTTTTTGTGATATACATTTCTACTGTTACATAGAACATAGGTAGAGAAGATATCCCACCCAAAAATTCGATATCGAGATTTTATTGTAAATCCATGATTTAGGGCATAAACATGTTTGAAAAAGTTTCATGTAAAGGGTAGTGGGGGTGGGGGAATTTTCTTGAAAATCTTCGTGTCGCATCCTTGGAAGATACCAAACTTAAATACCAAGTTTGGTATTCAGCGGTCTTTTCGTTTTTGAGCTATGCTGTCCACATACACAGTCACACACGGACCTTTTTCCCAAAAAAATGTTTTGATTCAGGGCACCCAAAACATATATTTCCGGTCAGATCTGGGTATCGAATTTTTGGGAGCAATACAATACCATCTCTATACACTATGTACACAGTACGTGTAGAGAAAGTAAAAAGTATGTGGCATAAATTTTGTGTTTTAACGAGATCTACATTTTTTTAGTAAGTCTTTACCTATCTCTTATGGTTTCACTATTATGCAAAATTCTGCATAATCTATCCAGAATAAACAGATCTCAGAGCCTATTTCCACAAAATTTAAAATATAAATTTTATTTTGATCTAATATGCGGTCATTTAATCAACATCGTTAGAGCCTCTTTTTGAGAAAAACAAAATTTGCAAAAAATTTTCCATGTAACGGTATTTTGCGGTGGGGGATTTTTGTTTAAAATATTCGTGTTGAATCCTTGGAAGATACTAAAGAAAAATTTAACAGTAGTTTGGCATTTAACTGTGTTTTCGTTTTAGAGCTATGCTATCCATATACACACATATACACACAAACGGACCTTTTTTTTATAATTTTTTTTTTCGGACTCAAGGACTTCAAAGCTTATATTTCCGGTGAAATTTTGACATAGAATTTTTGGTTGGAATGCAATACCTTCTCTATCTACTATGCACATAGCTCATATTGAACTAGAGAGTGTAAAACTGTAAATTTGTTAAAAGACACAATTTATGCCATTCTCACTTTTTATGGATTTGCATTTCCGAGATATTCCTTATTATTATTTTCAATTTTATAATACATACAAACAGAACCGAACTTCAGTCACATAACAACTAGATTGATATGACTATCTTTTTTTTTTTTTTCTTTTTTTTTGCCTACCTGGTTGATCATATCGATGAATGAAATTGGTGAAATGATGCTCTCGGGGTTCATGGAGCTTAAAGTTACTCAGCATTCGTCTACTCAGGATAAGGGAAAACCCCGAAAAAACCTTATCCGGGTAACTCACCCTAAGCGAGATTCGAACCCACGGCAGACACGCTACCACCACACTACCCAGGCGCACCCCCTTTAGCCATGTGTATTTCCTTATTTTCCTACATAAAGTAATTAAGTATTAGGGCCATTTCTGCCAACGTTTATCTTCATTAGCATACAGTAGACAGAAGAATAAGCTTTTTAAGAATAATTTATACAGAGAGGTAGAGAAAATCACGTCATTGAGATAATATTTTTGAGATATTCCTTGTTATTAGTTTGAATTTAAATACTTCTATTTCGTCATTCCCCCTCCCCACATAGGTTTTAAAATAGACGAAACGCTTTTTACAAATGTCACTATTGCTTTGCTTACTGTATTTTCAAGGAAATACAAAATGTGGATTGAAAGTTTATGTGAATTATCAAGATAATTGAATAATAAGTAAAATAAATAAAATAGATAGGTTTTTATGAAAGTGGGTAAACAAAGCTATGTAAATGTAACTCCTCAGGTTTGTAACTTATAGTTTATTGGTACTTGATGCAATTTATGCAGTGCTTTCTGTAAAATAACCTGAACTTGATCAAATATTACAGTATTTAAATTAAATCAATCCAATATAAGGTATTCATTGTACTTGATATTGGAATATGACTGCATTCATGAAATATTAAATAAACTGTGTGACTTCGGAGTATTGTTTCTAATATTTTTATATTCTATTCTTTTTATGTATATAAATTATTATGTTTTTGTACAACTTTATCAAAATTCTTACTAAATGTTGTGAATATCCAATTAAAACCATGCTTTCCCAAAACTTTCTTCAGCATAATATGGAAAACTTTTATCTAATCAAAGTACATAATATTTTTGAAAGATAAACTCTAGATCTAATCTTCTAATTCATATTCTGCTCTCTAAATTATATTAACGACGGTTTACAATTACTTGCCTTATTATGAAGGTATGGTTTTGTTATTACTTGTTTTAAAGCTAGATTTATTAAATATGAGGATGAGCATAAAATTGTACTTAAAAGCAACTCTACCAATTAAACTTTTCTGAAGGTCTGGTATGTTACGCTTATGTGACGTTCTCTATCAAGCCATTTTTAAATCCTCCATATATTTCATGCTAATTAAGATAAACTTGCGCAGAAATGGCTTTACAAGAGTCTAGTAGCCATGTGATCATATTTGAATAAGGTTCTCTTTGCATGGCCAGGAGGTTAAACAAAACACAC
>CM060896.1:40521544-40844044 GCA_030762935.1 Hymenopus coronatus | reverse complement strand
GTGTGTGTGTGTGTGTGTGTGTGTGTGTGTGTGGAAACCATGTGTTAAATACGAAACTTGGTATTTAAGTTCTTCCAAGAATATGACACGAAGCTTTTCAAGAAAATCCCCTCACCCGAAGCTACTGTTTAAATGGAAACATTCTTGACTATTTTGTTTTTCACAAAAATGCCTCTAAAGATTTTGATTCAAATACTGTGGGAATATTAAATAAATTTACATCATAAATAACACTTATATCTTGAATTTTCTGGGAATAGATTCTGAAGCCCTGTTCATTCTGGGCGAATTTTGTTGAAGTTTGCATAACTTGCAAGCTTTAAGAAGAGGAGAAAAACTTACTGCACTCAAAATCTAGAGTACGCATATAGTGTGTAGTAAAGCACACGACTTATGTCATACACATTTTTGCTGTTGAGTTTATTCTTTTCAGCTTTAAACTACATAGCTTTTCTCAAAAGGGGTCATCTTACGTTTCATCTCTCTTTTGTTTTACTGGCAATGTAAAGAGAACCAAACTTTAATTGCTCACATATCGAACAGATTTTTAAAATATCTGACTATCGCTTTAGCCAAGTATAGTCCCTTATTTTTCTTCCGCTTATAAAAAGAGAGTAATTAAATTCACGTTGTTTTTAATTACCTATTTGTCTCGTTATGAACATTATGGTTATTATTTTATGGCCGTCCTTTTTAAAACTTGAACAGCAAAAAAATCTTGCCTAAAACAGCTCTCCCTAATATTTTTTTTTTTTTTTCTGGAGGCATTGTCTAAACATCTGATGTGCTCCATTCACATGACTTCCTCTAGTTGTTACACAAATAAACATTTTGTTCAAAAGGTTAATCTTTTATCTACATCATGTAATCAAGATAAACATAAGCAGAATTACTCTTATTACTTGCTTACTTGGAAGTAGAAGGATAATAAGGAAATGTACAAGCTAAAATGACAGTCAAGTCCTTTAAAAGCCTGTCGCATTGTGAAACAATTAAAATTCCATTCCCTTTGCCTGCCAGGAGTATGCAAATGAGAAAAGAGAAAAAAGATGTCTTCTCGTTTGAAAAAGGTTTAAGTGGCCTAACATTGAAACCAATAATCCGGAATATCGCGAAAACGGTTAACCCTACAAAAAGCGCATATAACATTAATTGTGTGTTTTAATGAGATCTACATTTTTGTGCAGTGAGTTTTTGTCTGTTTCTTATGGTTTGCCAGTTATACAAAAGTCATTCAGAATGAAGAGGTTTTCAGGGGTCATTCCCAGAAAATTCAAGATATACATTACTTTCGTTATAAAAATATCTTAAGATATTTTAATCAAAATATCTGAGTCATTTTTGAGAAAATTGAAATTTTCGAAAACATTTCCATGCAGAGGGTAGTTGATTTGGGGGATTTTTCTGAAAATGTTCTTGTCGCATTGGAAGATACTCAGCTAAAATGTCAAGTTTGGTATTTAAACGACTTTTCGTTTTTGAGCTAGGCTACACACACACGCGCGCGCGCGGTCATGTTTCTAAAAATACCTTTTTTTGGAATCGGGGGGTCTCAAAGCGTGTATTTCCGGTGAAATTTCGGTATCGAATTTTTGGATGCTATACAATACCTTCTCTACACACTATATACATAGTACGTGTAGAGAAAGTAAAAATGAGGTTATAGTTCGCTTTTATTTTCCAAAATTCTCCTCAGATGCAAATATACGATTGATTATTTTTTGTTATTTGGTTGAAGACCGTAACACCACTGAAGTAGCACCTGTGTCTGTAGATCTGCTGGGGTCGACGTGATGCAAACGAGCTCCGGCCAATCTGAATCCTCTTACAGCACAATTATAGCGACCTACTTCAATGGCATTAATTAATGTCGAGAAATCATTATCCGGGCGGAGCCTCCCAGTGAACCATAACGTTTTGTTAAGTCCAACTTCAGCAGTTGCTTCTGTAATCAAGCCGTTAAAGTGAGTGCGAATTCGTAACCAATTATTTTGTCTTCAAATAATTAAAATCAAAAGATTCAATAATATGTTTATTCAAAATATTGGGAAAGAACTGATGTACTCAATTCACAGGACTTTCTCCACATCTCTGTAACAAATTATTGTTAATAAGCTTATTCTTCTATCTATTTAATGCAGAAACGTCTTATTAATTAGTTCCTTTACAAAAAGAAGGGATATAAGGGAACACACTGGGTTAAATCGACAATCAAGTGTTTTAAAATGTGGTTGCTATGGGTCTGAAATTCCTTTCTTTGCTTTGAGAAGTTCCCGTATGAGAAAACTTTAAGTAGGTAATTTAAAGCTGAAATCAATAACAAGGAATAAATCAATAACGAGGAATATCTCCAAAACTGCTAACTCCTAGAAAAAATGTAAATGACATAAAATGTGGGTCTTTTATCGCGGTCTACATTTTTGGTGTAATGTAATATTTTACTGTTTACCAGTTATGCAAAATTTCACAAAATTAACCCAGCAAAAAACCTGTCTTCAGAGGCTATTCCCAGAAAAGTCAAGATATATATTGTATTTGTTATTTAAATATATTAAATATAAGGTATATTAATCATAATCGTTAGAGCCATTTTTGAGAAAATCAACATTTTCGAACTTTTTTTCATTTAAAAGGGAAGTTGGGGGTGGGGGATTATCTTCAAAATCTTCATGTCCCATCCTTGGAATGTACCAAACTTAAATACCAAGTTTGGTACTTAACGGTCTTTTCGTTTTTGAGCGTACTGTCGACAACACCTACCTACCTACCTACCTACCTACCTACCTACCTACCTACCTACCGACCGACCGACCGACCGACCGACCGACCGACCGACCGACCGACCGACCTACCGACCTACCTACCTACCTACCTACCTACCTACCTACCTACCTACCTACCTACCTACCTACCTACCTACCTACCTACCTACCTACCTACCTACCTACCTACCTACCTACCTACCTACCTACCTACCTACCTACCTACCTACCTACCTACCTACCTACCTACCTACCTACCTACCTACCTACCTACCTACCTACCTACCTACCTACCTACCTACCTACCTACCTACCTACCTACCTACCTACCTACCTACCTACCTACCTACCTACCTACCTACCTACCTACCTACCTACCTACCTACCTACCTACCTACCTACCTACCTACCTACCTACCTACCTACCTACCTACCTACCTACCTACCTACCTACCTACCTACCTACCTACCTACCTACCTACCTACCTACCTACCTACCTACCTACCTACCTACCTACCTACCTACCTACCTACCTACCTACCTACCTACCTACCTACCTACCTACCTACCTACCTACCTACCTACCTACCTACCTACCTACCTACCTACCTACCTACCTACCTACCTACCTACCTACCTACCTACCTACCTACCTACCTACCTACCTACCTACCTACCTACCTACCTACCTACCTACCTACCTACCTACCTACCTACCTACCTACCTACCTACCTACCTACCTACCTACCTACCTACCTACCTACCTACCTACCTACCTACCTACCTACCTACCTACCTACCTACCTACCTACCTACCTACCTACCTACCTACCTACCTACCTACCTACCTACCTACCTACCTACCTACCTACCTACCTACCTACCTACCTACCTACCTACCTACCTACCTACCTACCTACCTACCTACCTACCTACCTACCTACCTACCTACCTACCTACCTACCTACCTACCTACCTACCTACCTACCTACCTACCTACCTACCTACCTACCTACCTACCTACCTACCTACCTACCTACCTACCTACCTACCTACCTACCTACCTACCTACCTACCTACCTACCTACCTACCTACCTACCTACCTACCTACCTACCTACCTACCTACCTACCTACCTACCTACCTACCTACCTACCTACCTACCTACCTACCTACCTACCTACCTACCTACCTACCTACCTACCTACCTACCTACCTACCTACCTACCTACCTACCTACCTACCTACCTACCTACCTACCTACCTACCTACCTACCTACCTACCTACCTACCTACCTACCTACCTACCTACCTACCTACCTACCTACCTACCTACCTACCTACCTACCTACCTACCTACCTACCTACCTACCTACCTACCTACCTACCTACCTACCTACCTACCTACCTACCTACCTACCTACCTACCTACCTACCTACCTACCTACCTACCTACCTACCTACCTACCTACCTACCTACCTACCTACCTACCTACCTACCTACCTACCTACCTACCTACCTACCTACCTACCTACCTACCTACCTACCTACCTACCTACCTACCTACCTACCTACCTACCTACCTACCTACCTACCTACCTACCTACCTACCTACCTACCTACCTACCTACCTACCTACCTACCTACCTACCTACCTACCTACCTACCTACCTACCTACCTACCTACCTACCTACCTACCTACCTACCTACCTACCTACCTACCTACCTACCTACCTACCTACCTACCTACCTACCTACCTACCTACCTACCTACCTACCTACCTACCTACCTACCTACCTACCTACCTACCTACCTACCTACCTACCTACCTACCTACCTACCTACCTACCTACCTACCTACCTACCTACCTACCTACCTACCTACCTACCTACCTACCTACCTACCTACCTACCTACCTACCTACCTACCTACCTACCTACCTACCTACCTACCTACCTACCTACCTACCTACCTACCTACCTACCTACCTACCTACCTACCTACCTACCTACCTACCTACCTACCTACCTACCTACCTACCTACCTACCTACCTACCAACCTACCTTCCTACCTACCTACCTACCTACCTACCTACCTACCCACCCACCTACCTACCCACCCACATACATACATACATACATACATACATACATACATACATACATACATACATACATACACACCTACACACGCACGCATATGGATCTCTTTTTTTTTTTTTTTGGATTCAGGGGGACCCAAAACATCTATTTCCGGTGAAATTTCGGTGTCCAATTTTTGGGTGAAATGCAATACCTTCTCTATACACTTTGTACATAGTACTGTAGAGGAAATAAAAATATGATGAAAATAATTATATATTGACTCAAAAATGTAAATAAATCTAATTCTACTGTGAGAAATAAGACATTAAAATGCTTTCTTCCCTCCATTTCTTTTGTGAATGAAATCCTAGACTCGGACATAAGTCTCCAACGAATTTATAATATCGATCCCGAAGATATTCCTTTAAATCAAAATAATTTAGTTATATGTATTCTGAAGATAAGTCAAGATTAATTATTAAGATTTTGACCTTAATGTATTTATTTTTTGTGAATCCATAATATTCTAGGTATTGTACATTTTGTAGATTATTTTTTTTCGTTCTTACTCAGCCCTAAATTAAACAAAACTAAAAAAAAACAAAAGAAACTAAAAAAAAAAAAATTACATTTTAAAATCCATTTAGAACTGTCACCTCCTAGAACTTAACAAGCTGATGCCTCGGGTTCAAAAGCCTGGAGCCGACAGCACGAAACCGCACCACGAACCTGGAATGAGTGGTTGGCCCATAGCCAGGAATGAGCGTGAGGAAGTAGAGATATGAAAAGTAAGCGAAATGGATGATAGGAAGGGTAATGATGGAATTGGTGGAATGAATGGCGGGCAAAACCGGAGGATTCGGAGAAAGCCCGCCTAGACCCACTCCACCCACCATATGCGGGCACTTGGGAAGATAATATTAATGTTTTAAATTATTTTTGAAGGAAGTTAATACTTAATGTATTTTAAATTTTAGATGAATCAGAATTACCCATAATTCGATTTAAAGAATTGTTCAAAACGTTTGTATGTTTATTATAATGTAATACTAAAATAATCCTGTTATAATTTAACTTCTAAACATAAACCTAATAGAGAACCAAAATTTCATCATGATGAAGAGAAATTAGGTATTTTTCATTCACCTGTTTATTTAAAACATGGTTTCTTGGAAATATATAAGAGATCTAATCTGCCTTTTTAAATTTCGTTTAGATTCTATTATTGATTACCAGTATACGTTGTCAACCATGGACTCGCATTAAGTTTGTTACATTGTGTATAAAGGATTACATTTGTATTTTATTTGTTAATCGTGAATATAACATATCGTACGTTATTAAATAGCTTTGACATTTACAGTGCAAGTTTATTGTTATAATCTGATTTACTACATATCATTGAAAATTTATGATCAATTTCCATTTCTTGTTGATTTGTAAAACAGCCTTACTCAATACTACACTACGCAACGCGTCTCACAAAGAAGAACCATCTTCGATATTAATTATTTGTTTTATATAAATAAGATCTTAGATTGAATATGAAATTAGTTGGAGTATATGTGAATACTCACAACATGCAGCAATGAATTCAATGGAAATTGATCCAAACATGGATGGAAATATAAATGTATTTATATTTAAAATGTTTGGAAATAAATACGCTCGTTTAATGCTTACGTATGTGAATTGATGATTCGTACTCGATGCCTGGACTAAGAAATCTGAGTTGTGTCGACTGAATTACACGTCAAACAAAATTGTTTGCCGAAATAGCCAGCATTTTAATTTAAAATCACCTGACAAGAATGATTAGTCATTGTAAAATAACAAGACTGTGGTAAATTAACCAACACTGCAAAGTGTGACACAGTGAATTATCTTGGATTACATTCCAATAGGTGCAGTGTTGATTTTGTGGCACGGATTTTACATCTATTGATAGTTGCTCCAGAGGAATAGGCTTTCGGAAGGGTCTTTAGAAGATTCATGCAATGCTGTGTCTGCAATATGTTATTGAGGAAGCATTAAGCATAAAACGCTCCAAATACACGCCAACTTTATCCTCTAGTATAAGGCCATTAACCTGGTTAGCAGAGAGCTAATAATAGATACAGTAAAATCTCTGATTGAATGCAATACTTACATAACAAGGCTTTTAAGGGCATCCTAGCGAACAACGAGGTTCCAAATTGGTGACAACGGGACAGTATCCGGTGCGCTAGAGCAAACTACCGGAGTCTTACAGGGCGACCTATTCCCTTTATTATCGCAAAAATGAATATCTACCAGCTATCGCCAAAGACGTCCCCATTTGCATGTATGTAGATGATATGGTTCTGATGTACCTATCTGTCAAATGAGCAGCTACAAAAAGCCTTCAACAAATTGATGGAATGGGTAAAGACCAATAGGGTATCACAGAAGACTCATGATGGCCTTCAGGATAGGCGGATGATTATTTGCTGACCAAAAAATCAAAGCAGAAGATACGGAATTAAACATGGTGAGCAATTTTAGATAATTGGTCTGACATTTCATACCGGCGGCAATATCTTAACAAAGCGCATGAAAGAGAGGACTGAATTTGCAGTGGCCTTGATGAAGCATGATAGTAAACTATCAATCAACACAGCAAGATATTGAAAGTGACACCAACTGCAACGTACGCTTTGGAGGAGTCATCTGGCGATAGATTGATGATAGAACGAGTCAGAGTTAGATATCTGAAGAAGATAATGAATCTTTCTAATTTCACACCCTCGAGCCTTGTATATGTACTGGCCAAGGATGAATATGCAGAACTCCGCATCCAGCTTTTACTGCCCTCTACAGAGGCCTACAATGAACTAATGCTCATGCTGAAACAAGAGGTCAACAATATAGGAATGGATGGATTCAAATTATGAGCTGAGAGAACCACCGGTTTTGCGGTTCCCGGGGATTAATTATTAAGTGTGTTCCACGGAATATTGAGTAATACGGTAGGTATCACCAGCTAGATGCGCAGTAAACTTCCGTGCTGATGACGTCAGATGGGGTAGCGGTCGCTGGTTGCTCTCATTACAATGACAGTGTTTATGAGGATTTTGATTGTTCAAACTTCTTGTGAGTGTTGTACGTGATGGATTCAGTTATATGTAGAAGGAATGATCGTTTCTCTACAGATAATTCCCGCATTCGCTCCATACATTTTGACGAGGAAGATTATGAACGAGATTTGAAACGGAACTCCTTAAACTTGCTGCTAAAAAGATTAAAACGCATTGCTGTACCACATTTATATTTAAAGTTGTCTAATGATTTGTATCAGAAAGTTAAGAGTCCTAAGAAAAGACAAAACGGCTTCTAAACAGAGATGCAAAGCAATAGTAAATGCTGTACTAGAAGAAACAAACAGCAAGTCATAATTTAAGATTAGAGAAGAAAGTAACACGTTTAGAAAATGAGTTGCAAACGGTACAATCTGAAATGTATGAGTTAAGAAGCGTTGAACGTGCATTCCAGCAAATGTTCTCATTTTGCAGCAGCAAGTTTTACTTGCGGTAGATATAAGAATTGGGACTCTGATGACATTTCAAAGGAAATCATTTTGAGATGCATGTCTAAGAAGGCATATGATTATGTGAGACAATGCCTTAAATATCCTATAACAAGTTCTATAGCCATCAAAATACGCTTGGCCCAATTCATCATATCACAGGAATCATCAAATTAAAGCAAGTTCTGTTGGAAAGTTTGAGAAGGATCTTGTTCTGAGCTTTGATGAGATGAAAGTGAAATCCGATTTTTAATATGACAACACAGAAGACATAAGTTGCGTTCTGCACCTTAGCAGGAAAGTGGAAACCACCAATATACTACAATTTTGATGAGACAGTAGCAAAAGAATTACTAACAGACATTGTTCAATTGGTCAAAAGGTAGGTTTCAAAATCCGTTCTTTAGTCTGTAATATTGGAGGTTCAAATAGGAAAATACTCTCTAACCTTGGAATTATAAGAGAGAAATCCTACATCTCGTATCCTGTTATAGAAGTTGAAGATTGCCGCTTACATCTGCGACATTCCTCACGTGTTGAAATTTTTCAGAAAACATTTATTGGACGAAGGATTTGTTTTAAATAATGGTAAGGAAGTCACAAAAGAGGTTTCTGAAAAGCACGTTTATGCTAAAAAATGCTATGATTTACGCCACAATCTCATGTTACTTACAGGCATTGAAAGCAAAAAGTGCGTCTTGCCATTTATTAGGCTGAAGAATATGAACAAGAGAAAATCAGAAAAACGAAAAATAACCGGAAACAAACGCACTGATTTGGTGAGAAAGAAAACGAGAAAAGTGTGCTACAACTGAATGAATAATTGCATATGTATATGAAGCAGGAAACACTACATCGGGTAATATATTTTATTGTATACCTGCTTTTTTCCGCAATACTTACTAATCAGTTGAGTTATTTATTAATCTAGCTTTTAACTCTGTTAGGATACAGTTATCAAACATAAGAATTCCAGCAAGATACCTAAACAACTGGGGGCAACATTTAGCTTGCGTGAGACATAGGGGCATATGAGCCTTTATATTTAATATTTTAAACAATTGCTCCTTTAACGTCAATAATTTAAATCTAATGGTTAGAGCTGAACAAGTTTCTGTTTTATTTGCGATTTGATAGGGAAAATCTGAATGTGTATCTTTACACAGCACCATAGCTTTTAATTTGTTAACAATGACCTCAGCCGCAAGCACGTCTGAGTATATACACCAGATGAAGAACACGGCTAATGTGTGCGAGAGAGAAACATGCGCGTGATACCTACCGTATACTCAACTTACCGTGGTGTGTTCAGTGAAAAAATAGCACGACCCAAATCTACAAGTTAATGTGAATTATGTAGTTTTATTTAATTATTGACGAATTCTTTGGAGATCACGGTGAAATACGGAAACATGAAGAAAGCTAATTGAAATAGTGAGGTTGGCCAGAAGGACTCCTTAAACCAAACGGTATGATGAAACATAAGAGTTGCTTTTTTACAGAAATTAGAGATAGGGATAATGAAACAATAAGAAATAACACTGTACTAGTTGAAAGTCTATAGAATTTAAGCACCTGAGGCTGATCTGTCTGTGAATGTCTTGTAGTGGTTTGCTCTTCTTTCTAGTTGGCTGATCTGTCTGTGTCAACTGATAGAATGTCTTGCAGTGGTTTGCTCTTCTTTCTAGTTGGCTGATCTGTCTGTGTCACCTAACAGAATGTCTTGCAGTGGTTTGCTCTTCTTTCTAGTTGGCTGATCTGTCTGTGTCGCCCAACAGAATGTCTTGCAGTGGTTTGCTCTTCTTTCTAGTTGGCTGATCTGTCTGTGTCACCTAACAGAATGTCTTGCAGTGGTTTGCTCTTCTTTCTAGTTGGCAGATCTGTCTGTGTCAACTGCCAGAATATCTTGCAGTGGTTTGCTCTTCTTTCTAGTTGGCTGATCTGTCTGTGTCACCTAACAGAATGTCTTGCAGTGGTTTGCTCTTCTTTCTAGTTGGCTGATCTGTCTGTGCCAACTGACAGAATGTCTTGTAGTGGTTAGCTCTTCTTTCTAGTTGACTGATCTGTCTGTGTCACCTAACAGAATGTCTTGCAGTGGTTTGCTCTTCTATCTAGTTGGCTGATCTGTCTGTGTCACCTAACAGAATGTCTTGCAGTGGTTTGCTCTTCTTTCTAGTTGGCTGATCTGTCTGTGTCACCTAACAGAATGTCTTGCAGTGGTTTGCTCTTCTTTCTAGTTGGCTGATCTGTCTGTGTCACCTAACAGAATGTCTTGCAGTGGTTTGCTCTTCTTTCTAGTTGGCTGATCTGTCTGTGTCACCTAACAGAATGTCTTGCAGTGGTTTGCACTTCTTTCTAGTTGGCTGGCGGTTACGGGTAGTGAATTTAATAAAACACAAGGATATCATAATTATTTAACGAGACCGTTATAAACTCCGCCTTCATTCCCTCTCCTTACCTGTCTCCAATGTCTATGAGGCATTCATACTACTTGCTGCGATAGGCAGGACATAGTATTAACAAATGTCATGTCGGAATGAAAGGGAAGTTCTCATTAATTCTTCTGATGGCACATTAAATCATTATTCATCAGCCATTGAGCTACAAATGTTGATTGTTTCACACTGTCATACATACCAGGAGCTACCAAGGCTGGATTGTTGGTCCATGATAAGCTGGTAACAGAGTTCGAAATTTTAGAAACTATGCATCGTCACGGAAATGTAATTAAACAGGAACACAGAATCGTTTAAATCAATAAATGCCACTTATTTCAAGCAACATTTATAACATTTTCCATTAAGTATTGGGAGATGAATCTAAGGAAAATGGAAACAAGATTTTCCTATCGTCAGGTGCATCTACGCTTCTCCCCATCTTTCCTTGTCCTCATTAGAGCACTACGCTTCTAGCCGCGTATTGCAACTGTCGGCAACACATTGCTCACGGTTCACTCCTTATGAGACCCCGTAAGACGATAAGAAACCGAGAGATATTCCCAAACACTGCATTTTATTTAATTTCCATTCCGTACTCCACAGCTCCTTGGACATGTTACAGATTCGTGAAGAACGACTTGGAGATCAGGCTAATGTACCCTCAGAAAGATAGAAGTATTAGATCTCTTTAATGCTGCTGTTTTGAATGTTTTGAATGATCCAAGGGCTTTAGTGAATTAAGTGGACTATATGACAGATATCATGAGTTAAACTGCAGCCGACGTGTTACCTCGCTAAGAAAGTACTGCGAAAATTTGACACATTGTGCAAGATACATTATTATTATTATTATTATTATTATTATTATTATTATTATTATTATTATTATTATTATTATTATCATCATTATTATTACCATCATCATCATTAAACAAAGATAGTGAGTATAGGTGAGGCATACTGCTGTCGCCAACTCGAGAGTTCGTGCCTTTGCTACCGCCTGCGGTGCCATAAGTAGTTAAAGCGGGCGTTAAACTCTACCAAAAAAAAAAAAAAAGATTCGTGCCTTTGCCAAGGGGCTCTCTTACGACCACATCAGCTTTAAATTGGTTCACAATTTTGAGGCTGATTGGCGACCACTGCCTGAAGGACGTTACATGCCAGTTTTTAGTTTGTACTACTTAGCGTGTTTGGTAAATTAATGCGCTCTTCTGTTTCACATTATGAAGTCTTATATAGGAATAATATATGGATCAAAGAAGGAGGTATTTAAATTTCGTCAGTTAAAAGTATAGTAATAGCTCCTGCTAGAACTGGAAGGGATAATAAAAGCAAAAGTGTTGTATATAGCAAACATTCAATATAAGGCATAGTAAAGAAATAATTTTCCCTTAGAAGAAATTTAAAATACCTATATATTTTTCTATACAATATCACTTAAGAATATGTTAGATTCATAACGCTTTCTGTATTCACCACACAAAAACCGTTCTTTTTTAAAATCATTCTATTTTTGTTAATCCAGATAAAGTTTAAATCACACTTACACATTCCATTGCAGGATATAGTAGTTAAAGCGATAGTATGATTAAATAAAAGTCTGGTGTGTTACATTCACATGGCATTTTCTACCTATTCTGCAAACAAGTTATACTTACAAACGAATACTATTTTATCTATTTCATGTTAATTGAAGTAAATCTTAGCATGTGTTGCCTTATTACTAACTTCCTTGTAAGCAGAAGGGAAACAGCGGAATACACTAGACTGACGCAATAGTCAAATCTGTTAAAAGCTATCGTTATGTGAAACATTTGAAATTCGGTTCTCTTTGCGTGGCTAAGTTTAAAACAAAATAAAAATGATTTCCTGTTTGAGAAAAGCTTAAGTGATGAAATATGGGAACCAATAACAAGGAATATCCTGAAAATGGTTAACTCGCAACATTGTGTGTTTTAACAAGATTTATATTTGTTGTATAATAAGTTACGCCTTACAGTTAGGCAAAAGTCATACAGAATGAACACGTCTTCAAAGGCTATTCCCAGAAAATTCAAGTTTTGATAAAATAACGCTTTTGAAATATGTGCTCTGTAAAGGGTAGCTGTGGTGGGGGGGGGGGTTTCTTGAAAATCTTAGTGTCGCCTCCTTAGAAAATACTGAACTGCATTTTGGTATTTAACGGACTTTTCCTTTTGGAGCTAGGCTGCCCGCAGACAGACAGACACCCCTCCTCCCCTACACACACACACACACACACACACACACACACATATATATATGTATATATATATGTATATATATAATTTTCTAATATGTTTTTCTCTTTCTTCCGATGAAATCTCGGTATCGGATTTTTGGGTGGATTTTGGACAACACACACACACACATATAGATATTTTTCCTACTTTTCTTTTTTTTTCCGGTGAAATCTCAGTATCGAATTTTTTGCGTGTATATTGGTATGTTGTTCACACGTGCTAGAGAAAGTAGTAACAGCAACTTCCCAGTTGAAAGAAGTACAAGTATATAAAAAGGGATGTGTGTATCGTACTTAAATCCACAAAAAATGTTTGAAATAATTTGTGTGTTTTAGCCAGATGTTTATTTTTTGAGTAGAAAAATGTTATCCACTTTCACGGTTTATAAATGGACACAATATTAATTTGTTCATCTTTATTGTATCTTCAACATGTGGTATTTTATAGGCATTGTTAGAACGATTTTGACAAAAACAAAAATATCAACATATTTTCCATGTAGACAAGACAGCAGTAACAAAGAAGAAAAAGAAAGGGGAGAAGGTTTCGGAGCTCAAACTTAATCCTAATGAACAAGCACAGACAGCTTGGCCTCACTTGGAGGTCCTGGATTTCTTGGTTGGCAGTGTTGGTGTGCATTGGCTGTGCAGGTGGTCCTGTCGGAGCTGACTGCGGCGTTGTTTGCCTGCTCCTTGGATAAGAGGGCCACTGGGCTTGCCCGGCGTCTGCCCGAAGGTCGTGCACAGTGCACTCTGCGGTAGGCCGTGGCTCCACAATAATGTTACCGCCGCGGCGAGGAGCAGCTTTCTAGGCTGTGCCCGTAGGCACAGCAGCGTCGGCACGGGCGATGACGCTCCTGTCTACTAACTAACTAACAATGGTAACCCCGACGTCAAAGCGGCTTCCAGGTCAGAGCGGGCTTGAAGCTGCATCCCGAAGAGCGGCGCTAGTCCCCGGTCCCAGAGAATGCGCTTGCCCCTCAAACATGATGGCCACTGTGTCTGCGCGGCTCCTAGGAAGTGCCGGCTGAAAAGGTCCTAGGGACCCCTCTAACCACAGCACTTAACGGGGGCGACGACTGGGGGTGTTGTCGCTGGGAAGCGGTGCTGGCTGCCCGTGAGACAGTGGCAGGTTGCGGTGGGTTGCCGAAATTGGCTCGGGTATTGCTGACGGTGAGGCTTCCCTACCAGCGGATGCCGGAGGAGAGTTGCAGCTGAAGAGACAACGAGTCTGCGTTGTGGCTTCTCCCAGTTCTCTCTCCACTAAATTGCATATTTGGATACATAAAGACACCCATCCCTATTGTAGTGATCTAGAGCATCAGCTTTCTCAGGACAGCATGACCAAATATTTTGGGAACACTGGGTGGTCGGCTCATAGCTGAACACATGTGTCACAGCTCTAGTTGGCCGACGGTGAAGTGTCGGTCTCAGTGTGAGTATAAATCTTGGAAACGTGGTACATGTTTGTTATTTAACCGGATATCGTCGGTATTAAAGTGAAATAACTCTATTCGGGTACCGGTAATCTGTTGCTCGAGAAGTATTCACTTATGATCATACGTCCTACAGAATCTGCGGGTGGCCTCCGAGCTCCCCGTCCCTTTCCCATTTAACCCATTATCTCTGAGGGATTAAAAGAGAAAGATTACACACATTTAGAACTTAAAAATATCATTCGTCACAAAGTTGCTGTCATCTCTCAGAGTAAACTGCAGGTGTAATGGCCAATTTCCTAAACAGGTGCCAGAAATCTTTGAAAAATGAAGGGAGGCAGTTCCAAAGTCTTCTGGCTGAAATATGTGATCACTTATATTTTTAAGTGCTTAGTTTTTGATTCTTTATTGGAAATAACTTACCCGACAAACGGTAGTATAATTACTGCGGACATGACGCTGTCACTTGCATATTATATATCTAATGATTTGCAGGATTAAAATTCCACATATTTAAGATATTCATGACAAATAAACTGTATATCTTGGAGTATATGGGAATAGTCTCTGGAGTCCTCTTCATCCTGAAACTCTTTTGCCTAGCTGTTAAACCATAAGCGACTAAAAAAATTATTTCACAAGGGTGTGAATTTCGTTAAAGAACACAGTTTGTGTCATACATGTTTGCGAAGTAATGCTTTCCTAATATTCCTTTCTATTGGTATGAATTTTCAAAAAACTTATGCTTTTTAAATGGGATGTGGTTATTTGTTTTATATTCTTCAGTTCAGTCAAAGAGAACGGAATTTCAAAACCATTACATAGCGACTGTGTCTTAAAAGATTTGACTCTTGCTTAAGGTAAAGTATCTGCGAAAATTCAAAATTCACAGTGACCAAGCGAAGTTATTGAAAACCATACCAGTTATTACTCACAATAACAGTGATAGTTTTTCATATTTCAAAATTCTTTCTTGCATGGTAATCCAATACTAATTTTATTATGAAACTCATTGTAATAAAATGCTGCACATCATGCAATTTTTAAATATTTACATACAAAATTCAAGCTTTAAAGTAAATGAGTTTATAAGCAATTCTATTTATTTTATATCTTATATTAAGCCCATTAGACAATTACTGTTGAAAAATTATACTTTTGTACTCTCCAAAACTTTTGAATTTTCAAAAAACTCAAATTTTTCTCAAACTTGGAGCGTTAATTGAAATAAGTAAATGATTTTCTTTAACCATTTTTCGAGGGGCAGTATAAGAATATTGAAAAATATATTGAGTGAGACATTTTGAGCATGAAAAATGCCGTAGAAAGATTTCAAGAAAACAAAGTTTAAAATTTGGCTGCCTATTAATAAACATGAACTTGTACATATTTTGTTTTAGTTAAATTGCAGTCTCAATATGCAAGCGTAAAATGCTATGTATTTCCTTAAAGTAAAAATTCATATTATTATTTATTATGAATAAAAATAAACTTTCAATATCAGTTTTCAGCTATTAAGTTTTGGTAAAGTATCACAGATATATTACCTTAAAGTATTGTATTCCCAAGAGATATATAATAATAAGACACTATCCATAAAATATGTTGACCTTGAACAGCATGAAATAGACAGAAAAATAACTTTTATAGCATTAGTTCGTTGAAAAATAGGAGAGAAGATTACGTGAAGGCAATACACTAGATTTTTACTCTTTCTACACGTACTATGTAGATAGTGTATAGAGAAGGTATTGTAATGCAAATGCACCCATAAAATTCCATACCGAGATTTCACCGTAAATAACATGTTTTGGGACCCTTAAATAAAAAAGAAAACATTTTTAGAAAGATAATGTGTGTGTCTATGGGCAGCATACTCAAAAACGAGAAGACCGTTAAATACCAAACTTTGTATTTAAGTTTGGTATCTTCCAGGATTACAACACGAAGATTTGCAAGAAAATCCACCACACCCAACTACGCTTTACATGGAACATTTTTTTGAAATTTTTTATTAAAATACTTTATGTTTAAGGTCTTTTTATGACAAACGAAATTTACATCTTGAATTTTATGGGAATAGCCTCTGAAGACTTTCTCATTCTGGGCGACTTTTATATAACTGGCAAACCGTAAGAGATATAAAAAAAACTTAGTACATAAACAATGTAGATCTCATTAAAACACACAATTTATTCCGATAATTTTTTTTGTAGAGTTAATCGTTTTCGAGATATCCCGGATTATTGGTTTTACTTTTAAGCCACTTCAACTTTTCTCCTGCAGGAAGACATCTTTCTTCTCGTTTCCTGTTTGTTTACTCGTGACAAGCAAAGAGATTTGAATTTCACATAGCAACCGGTTTTTAAAGGATGAGACTATCGTTTTAGCGTGTGAATTTTCATATTTCCCTTCTGATTTCAAGGAAGCTAGTAAAAGGCTAATTTTGCTCATGTTTATATTGATTAGCATGATGTAGAATAACAAATTAATGTTTTGAATAAAAGTTTTGTTTACCGAACAGCTAGAAGACATCATGTGATTGGAACACGTTAGATTTTTCCCTTCTACTTGCAAGGAACCAAATTATATGGACAATTTCTGCTAATGTTTATCTCGATTATCATGAAATAGATAGAAGAATAAGTTTTTTAACAACATGTGTTACAGAGGTGTAGAGAAAGTCATGTGAATGGAACACGTCACATTTTTTAATAGGGACAAAGTTTGACTATTTGATCTATGCAGTAAAATGGAAAACGTTTCCCATCTGGCTCGTCTTCGCTCTTTTGCAGCGCAGTGATCTCCTTTCTCTCATGAATATTGCGTAACTTGAGCGATGATGCATACCTACATTAATTGCAGTACTTTAATTCAGTAATAGATGTTTTCATACACAGATATGCTTAAAAACTACTGCCTGAAAATGAATCCATTTAAACAGAACTCATGTTCTCTAATTTCCTGCGGGAAACGCTTGAAACTCCGCTATTCCAAGAGCTCGATGCGAGATTAATACTTAGAGCTCTTAGTGCTGCTTGCTTCCAAGTATAGAATCGTAAAATCTGGGAAAATGTGGTGCAATAATTAGAATGAATCCTCATAACCATCAATAACGTAATGAAGACCTCATATTTCAATTATTAAACGACAATATGTACATAGGAAGGAAATATACTTACACTATAAATTATGATCACAAAGGTGAAACAATTGGAAGCCTGCTGCAAACTGTTATAAAATATTCCTTCACCATGTTTTACAATCTATGTAAAATTCCACGATTACCTGAATACCATAAAATCCCCAGGTTCGCGCAGTTTTGTGCTGTTGTACAAATTTTACTTTCAGCGGAAATATATGTTTTAGTGTCCCCTGTATCCAAAAAAAAAAAAAAAAAAAGCAATTTCATGTGTGTGTGTGTGTGTGTCCGTGTGTCCATGTGTCTGTGAACACGAGAACTTAAAAACCAAAAGTCGGTGAAGTACCAAATTTGGTATTTATCCTTTACGTGGAACTTTTTACGAAACATTTGAGTTTTTCAAAAATGGCTCTAACAGGTTTCATTAAAATATTCATATATTAAAGATATTTACCTGACAAATGAAACTATATCTTTACTTTCCTGGGAACAGCCTCTGAAGACTACTTCATTCTGGATGAATTTTATGGAATTTTGCATAACTGCTATACCGTAAGAGATGTTCAAGAACTTACCACTCAAAAAATGTAGAGCGCGTTAAAACACACAATTTCTTTTCGTGGAGTTGATTGTTTTTGAGACATTCCTTGTTATTGGTTTCAGCTTTAAAACACTTATACTTTTCTCATACAGGAATTTGTTAACTCCTGTCCATACAAACAAAGGAACTTCAGTCACATAGCAACCAACTTTTGACTATCACTTTAACCTATGGTACTCCCTTATTTCGTTTCTACTTACAAGGAAGCAAGTAACAAGACTATTTCTGCTAATTTTTTCTCATTAGCATGAAGTAGGTAGAAGCATAAGCTTTTTAACAATAATTTTTTGCAGAAATATAGAGAAAGTCATATGAATGAAACACATCAGATTTTTCAGTGCCAATCGCTTTTTCCCTTTCATCTAGTGTTTCTCTCCTTTACTCATGCTTTTCGTTCAACTTCTCTCCCTCTCCATCTCTTAAGGTTAAAGGAAGCGAAAGCGAGCATATCCTGTTTGCAAGTAATAGTAATTTATGATATGAATATTGTAATATGTAGTTACGATATGTATCGCACAAGTTTTATCTACTTTAGTTTTGTAAAATGGATTTTTGTATACTTTAGTAAATTTTTCTCGAGTATGTGTGTATAGAGCCGTGTCCCGGCTCAAATAGTTCCCTCCGCCGGGGTTGTATTATGTTCGCGGAGGGATTTGTGGCATGTCGGTGATTTTTGTCCCGGTGAAAGTGAAGCTAGTTGTGGGAACGAGGAAGAATGTGGAGCACATGGCCGGCAAAGAAAGTCTGCTGGCCACCTTGGGACGCGGGACCCTTGAAAACCGATATCTGATCAGCATTCTCTTTAACAAGCAAACAAAACTGAGCTGAGTTGTGGCATTCAATTCTTATTCAAAATTTTAAAAACCTCTGGGTGGCTTAGTTTCTTCATTTCCTCTGACTGGAAATAAACTATTGGTTTGAGAATTCTGCCATCTCCCGGGTTAGTTGGGTGATATATTTCCTTTGTTGGTAGGAAACCTTTTCCATTGATTTAACTCGAATAATTCAGAAGTATTGTTAAGTCATGTGAGCGGGAGTCGCTCTCCGTGGAATAAAGATTCATTTACCCTAAGTCGCGGGTTCAAAGCCGGCGGAGGACGATAGCTTTATTTGGACGTAAGAATCCTTAGCATGGCTTCTTTCGGAAGGGAGTAAAGCCGTTGGTCCCATGGGGTAGATTTACGGTATATTAAGGAACCTCAAGCCTAATAAAGAGATCTCTAAGCAAAATTAATCTTTCATGCCCACAATAGTTAAATTCCATATCATTTACATTTGTGAGGGGGAATAAGGTGTGTGATTATTTGGATCTATATGCTTTTATTGTAAATTGAAAAGGCTTCTGAATCATAGTTGAATGGGCTTTATGCTAATTTACAACCTGGCACTGAAGTTTGGCAGCTGGATAGTCAATCACATTACGTGATTCCAAAGTTTCACTTCGCCTATTCTGTGATAACATTATGTGGTGTTCGTTTACCTACAAACTCAATCAAGTTTTCGTGTATCGCTGGAAAGGCAACAAAGTGAACCTTGCACCGGTGGGCGCATATAAATGCTAACGTCAAATTTTACACAAAATTATTAAATGTATGTTTCACCTATTGATAGTAGGAGTTAAACTGAGGGCAGGGCAGTATGTTAAGCTACAACGTTTAAGGTATTTGCCCGTTGTAAAATGTTATCAATTTAAATCTAGCCAAGCACATGCTTAACTCTCACATGGTTTTCACCATTCAATTTTCCACGTTTAAACAAAGTTAAACTGAATCCTGGACTTTGTGTAAAACTGGATGGCTTAAGATTTTCTCTTGTTCTAAGTTTTGGACAATTTAAGTTAAGGGTGCTAATTACGTACTTAACTTTGATATGTTTTGCACCTCTCACTTTTCCACGTTTAAGAAAAGTTGAACTGAATGCTGGACTTAGTGTTAAGCTGGAAGGTTATCTAAGTTTGCATGTGGTAGGCCTTGACCAGGCACGTTTTCAACTCATATAGGCTTTTCATAGCTCAGCTTTCCTTTTTTAAAAAATATTTAATTTGTTATTGTTTTAATGTTATTGATAATTGTCGAAACAATTTTATGTATACTTAATGTTCCAAACAGAGAAACAGCTGAAGTGACATCATTTTGGGGATATTAAGCCCTATTGTTTGTGATGTTAATTAAACTGCCTACATCAGGGTACAGGTGCTACCAGTTAAATGATCCTTAATCCTGTTAGTTCCTTACCTTGAGGGGCTGGATGTACTCTCTGCAGCATGACGTAGATAATCTTTTTTAAGAATAGTTTGTATGTGGAACACCTAGAGAAAGTTATGTGAAAGAAACACATCATATATTTATCACTGTCTTACATAGTACATGGTACGAAGGCAGAGAAGATATTACACTCCACCCAAAATTCGATACTATGATTTCACAGGATTTAAGGTTCCCTGTGTCCAAATTCCAAACTTAGTATTTAAGTTTAGTATGTTCAATCAATGAGACACGAAGATTTTGAGGAAAATCCCCCCCCCATCCCAAACTACCCTTTACAGGATAAAAATTCCAAAATTTTGATTTTCTCAATAATGGTTCCAACGATTTTGGTTAAATACCGTACATTGAAGGATCTACATCACAAATAAAATGTATGTCTTTAATTTTCTGAGAATAGCCTCTGAAGACTTCTTCATTCTCGATGAAATTTTCAGAATTTTACATAACTGGTAAACCGTAAGATATATACAAAAACTTACTACCAAGAAAATGCACATTTCGTTAAAACACACAATTCATGTCATTACATATTTTCGTGAAGATTAACATTTGTGAGATATTCCTTATTACTGGTTTCAGTTTAAAAACACTTAATACTTTTCTCATATGGGAGATTGTAGACTCGGTTGGCCTTGACTCTGCCGCGAAAGGGCCGCGGACTCGAATCCCATTATTGACAAGGAAGTTTAGTGTTGTGTGATTCCGTATATTCCGTCTGGAATTATTTATGTGAGTGAATGATTGTGTGTGTGTGTATGTTTGAGGAAAATAAAATGATTTTAACCAAACGTAAAAGAACCTGCTTCCAGTGAAAAGCCCCGGTATGACCTTAGATGTTAAAGGGGCCTATATAAATGAAACAATAACAAAATGTATTTTCGTAATTTAATACATTAATTGCGCCACTTGTTGATACTACACTAAAGTGTAATGTTGAAATAGCACTCCCAGTACTTTTAGTGCAAACTTCTCTTTTCTTTTTAATAGATTACCACATATCCTCTGCTGCAGTAGATGACGTCCATCCTACATGTCTCTTTATATCCTATATTTTCACCCCCTTTGCCAGAAAGAAGCGGATGACCTCCGAAAACAATGAACAGTGTAACTTCCAGAATTGTTCAAATTAAAATAATACACCATTGCGGTTAGAAATGATGCCGCTAACAAGACCGAGATGTACACAAGCTATTAAGAAATCTCCTGTCTCGATTTTTAATCCTGCTTGGAGACTGATACAAATATTTGTGCTGTAATTTTTGCTTTTCCTCTTTGTGCCAAATTATGTTGCAATTATTTTTTAAATTCTGACGATGCTATTTATGCCTAATATTTCTTAGGAATTTAAACTATCTGTAGCAGAATTAGCTGCGTTTGCAATCTCTTTGTCAGATCTCATTTCTTAAAGATTATTTAATTCACTAGTATTAATGTTCTATTTTAAACAAAGACCTAACAAACAAATCGCCTAGAAACTGTGCATGGCCCACTAAGCACACGTATCAACGTATTGAACAGTTTCAGTAACTCCTAGTGTATTTGAAAAAATCTGACGTGTTCCATTCATATGACTTCTTCTACGTCTCTGTAAAAATTGTTTTTAAAAACTTATTCTTTTATTACTTCGTGATAATCTAGATAAACTTTAGCATTATTACTTTATTACTTAAATAGGAGAGAAATAAGTGAATATACTAGGCTAAAGCGATAATCAGATGCTTTCTTTCATTACACATATTGGCCTTAAGGCGTAACCTAACTGGCCATCAAGGAGGAGAGAATCTAACATACCTTTACGAAACTATTTAGGCAGTGAATAGGTTTAAAAAGTCATTTTTAGTGTAGAATTCATATTATGTAGCTAAGTAGCTAAAGGTGTTTCCAGAGTTCTGCATTTTTACTTTTTCTTCATATACTATGTACATAGTATATAGAGAAGGTATTGTATTGCACCCAAAAATCGAAACCGATATTACACTGGAAATTCGTGTTTTGAGGCACATGAATCCAGAAAAAAAACATTTAGTAAAAGATCCGAGTTTGTGTCTGTGGATAGCATAGCTTGGTATTTAATTTTGTTATCTTCCAAGGATGCGACACGAGGATTTTCAAGAAAATTCCCCAATCCTAAACTACCGTTTACATGGAAACATTTGTTCATTTTTTTTTCTTCTCAAAACAGGCCCTAACGATTTTCTTTAAAATGTCGTATATTAAAAATATTTGCAACACAAATAAAATTTATATCTAGAAATTTCTGGGAATAGCTTCTGAAGACCTCTTCATTGTGGATGAATTTTGCTGAACTTTACATTGCTAATAAACGGTAAGAGACAAACGAAAAGCTTACTACACATAAGATGTAGATCGAGTTGAAACATATAACTTGTGTAATCTACATTTTGTTCGTGGATTTGACCGTTTTCGAGATATTTCTTGTTATTGGTTTCGGTTTTGAAATACTTTCTTTAACTTTTCTTATACTGGAACTTGTGAAATGCTGGCCACGCAAAGAATAGGATTTAAATCTCATAGCTACTGCTTTTTAGAAAGTCTGACTCTCGGATTAGCCTTATTTCCCTTCTACTTAAAGGAACTAAATAATAAGTCCGTTTCTGATATTTATCTGGATTAGCACGAAGTAGATAGAAGAATAAGCTTATTAACAATAATTTCTTTCAGACATGTAGAGAAAGTCATGTGAATGGAATACATTATTTTTTTTTACTTCAGTCTAGGATGGCGGTTCCAATACCAATAAGCCCTAAGCCCTTCCTAACTGTCTAGTGGGGAAGCCGG
The DNA here is from genome assembly GCA_030762935.1 of Hymenopus coronatus. NCBI lineage: Eukaryota > Metazoa > Arthropoda > Insecta > Mantodea > Hymenopodidae > Hymenopus > Hymenopus coronatus. The sequence goes on along the minus strand of CM060896.1, from coordinate 40,820,704 downwards.
TAGTTTTAAAACTGAAGCAGAGCTACGAATATATAGGATTCCTTATACCGGGTGGAAGGAAAGTCATTACATTAATTTAAACCTAAGATAGATCTCGGTATTTGGAACACATTTTGTATTTTATGTTTTTGTCTTTGACCATTTCCTATGAAGATGTTTTAGTTTCGTCGAAAACAAGACACAGACACGCTGTAAACGTTGCAGGTTGTGTAGGTGTCACTTACACTAGGTCAGTACATAAACACGCCTCATTGCGTGTAGGCCAATCAGAAAGCCGTTTCCACCCGTTATCTCCCAAAACATTACACCAACCTGCGTCATGTTTGCAAGCGACCGACGTGTTTACATCCAGAAACCGGTTCAGAAACCTGGCCAACCTCATCGCAACGATGCCGAGTTACTTCACGTCTGACAAAGCTGGTCCGAATATTCCTTTAATTCCTTTTATTTCAAAAACCTGTGCAATATCCTAAACTTCCTGTAATGTCAGAAATACGTTACTCCACATATCTTACAAGTAACAAACTATTATCTTCGTACATTATTGTGGAAATACGCATCAATTTGGAACAAAAATATTTATTTTTTCGAAAAAAATGCCACTAGACTTTTTTGTTTGTAATGCTTCTATGAAACACATATTAAAAAGAATGTAATAAGTTTCCTTCGACGTGAAATAAAAGTACATGGAAGTATGAAGCTCGGCTAACACTGAGTAATACATAGACGGCTCCCTCACAGGTAATTTAGCAGAGACTCTAATCAGATGTAACAACGTTTTTTATATCCGCGACGTAGAGAAAAAGAACGAGAAGGAACACATAAAAGATTAGAAGAGTTATACATGCGGTAATATGTGCACTTGTGAGCTTTATAAACCTGGAACGAAACTGTTAGTGCAACCGAATAGAGCTTATCATATTTTAATTCTGACTTTTAGAATGTGGTTGCAGATATTGTAAACAATTTGTTTAACCAGTTAAACTTAAACGACAAATAATGTATGCATTTTATTAAAATTATCAGAAAGATATCTATGTTTAAATATTTGGAGTGTCTTGTTACTCGGGTGACACTGTCTTGAGATGGTTTAATTTCTGTTTATTACTTACTGTGTTATGTGCTGTGATGAAATTGTGTGTAAACCTTAGAGGTGTATGTATCTATTGCATTTGGTACACAGATATTGATCCAAATGTTATGCTGCACAGCTCAAAATGTCTGTTTACTTTGTATTGACTTCAAAATCTTTTAAAATAAGAGACATTTTTGTTTAAAAGTGAAATAAATTAAAATCTAAAAATACGTCATTCTCCGTGATTTGGGAGCACCATACCATGCCAAGCCATTAGTTCCCGCGGTCGCGGAGGGCGATGGATTTTTTTTTTTTTTTTTTCCCGTAAGAATTCTTAGCCTTCGGAAGAGAAGTAAAGTCGATGGTTCAATGTCATTAATGTATGTCAGCAAATTACCTCAAGCCTTATAGAGGTTTCTGAGCAAACTTTCTGGTCTTTCATGCAGATCATGGAGTGGATGCTAAGCCACATACAAGTAAAGATTTTCAATAAATAAAAACTTAGCTTTAATATCTTACGAACGAGAGAAAATATTCTAAGGACCACCAGATCCGAGTGGCGGACACAGTAGAAAGGGTCCCTAAAGTTCCAGATCGATCTTGTCTACCGCCCACTAAGACCAACCACGGCGCGCCGAGCCAACGAAGCCGTGAGCGCCTATAGGCAGGGCATGAGGAACTGGTCCTACAAAGATGCAAGGGAAGAAGCTTCTAGAAAGCGCACAGCCACTGCCAGCCGCAACCCGCAGAACACTCATCGCTTGGTACTACAAATCTGAAACAGAGGACAAGAAATGGTGGCCACAGGAAATTACAGACAGGGATGCTGTGGTAGAGGATGAAGCATCCCTGTCGATCCGAAAAAATAAGCACAAATTACCCATGAGAGAGAGAGAGAGAGAGAGAGAGAGAGAGAGAGAGAGAGAGAGACGCGTCATCTCAGTTTTCCATCTCTTACTTCTTCTCCCTTTTGCTAATTAAAGTTATGCCGGCCGCCATATATGTTACCCAGTTAAAATGGCCCTACCTAATGGTGCCTATAAAATAGTGCAAAAGCCCTGCTTCAACGACGACTACAATGTGGTCAGTTTAAGCTTCCCGCTGCTGTGAGGAGGACTATTCTACAAAATTACAACCGACGAAAAGAACGAAATTCCCCAAGACGTGAAATAGCACAGACCACAATGGCGCAGTTAACACAATAAAATGACATGAAACAAACAAAAACAATAATACAAATAACCCTTCTTAGGTCCCGCCTTTTCTAATGGATCTTCCTGTCTCCTTTCACCTCCCCCTGCCAAAAGAAAGGTAAATAAAAACACAGAGAAAAAAAAAACAAACATGGAAATATTTTCGTTTTTGTTTGATCTCTATATAAAAAAAACTGTTTGCATAAAAACTTTTTAATTAGTTTTATATTTTTATAAATGTTCTCATGAGTATTTAAACTATACGATTGAAGAGTAAATGTTAAAAAATCTGATGTGTTCCATTCACATGACTTTCTCTATATTTCTGTAACAAATTATTGTTAGTAAGCTTATCTTTTATTTATTTCATGCTAATCGAGGAACATTAGCAGAAATAGTCTTATTTCTTCCTTTATTGTAAGTAGAAGTGAAATAAGGGAGTACCATAGGTTAAAGTGAAAGCCAAAAGCTGGTTGCTATGTGACTGATGTTCCGGTCGCTATATGAAATAATTTAAATTCCATTCTCCTTGCTTGCCAGGAGGAAACACCGAGAAACGAGAATAAAGATGTCTCCCCGTTTGAGAACATAAAATTGGCTTAAAATTATTACCAATAATCCGGAATATCTCAAAAACGGTTAACTTTACACCAAAAAAAAAAGAGATAAAAGAAGTCATCTAAAATGCTGAAATCTTCAGAGGTCTTCCCAGATAATTCTATATATACTTTTCATTTATAGCAAGAATATTTTAAACATAAAATAGTTTAATCAAAATTGTTAGAGCCATTTTTGAGATCAAAAATTTCGAAAAAAGTTTCATGTAAAAAGTAGTTTGGATTTTCTTGAAAATCCTGGTGTCGCATCCTTGGAAGATACTCAACTTAAATACTAAATTTGGTTTTAACCAATTTTTCGTTTTTGAGCTATGCTGACCAAAGGTACACACACAATCATATACACTCATGGACATGTTTCTAAATATGTTTTTTTATTATTGGAATCTAGGGGTCTCAAAGGGTGTAATTCTAGTGAAATCTCCACATCAAATTTTTGGGTGCATTACATTACCTTCTCTATACCTATGTACATAGTACGTGTAGAGAAAGTAATAATCGCCTTTTGTTCTTAAAGATTCTTTTATTTTCACGAAGCAATATTTTAGAGACATTTTAATTTGTATCAACAGTATAAAGCAACAATAGCTTATTTTCTTTTCCCCTTAAGCATTACGGTTGAAATATCAATAATCCCGTGTAATTTTCTGTATCCCCTTGACTATTTTATTATTAAATATGCAAAAAATATAGAAACTATTTTAACATAATGAAGTGAATCTGCTGCCAACACTTAGGTATAATATATTAAGATTTTAAAAATATATATTCATAATAATATTGGGATTTTTAATTTCTCACCTACGTATAATGAGTGGCCGATATATTGCATTCCATCTAAACCCTCGATTTTGAGATTACACTGAACTATGTTTTGAGGTCCCCTGCAATTTTAGAGTACAGCACCAACAATGCGGGTGTGTTTGTTAATGTGTCCGCTCTTCCGTGATCAGCATAACTAAAAATCTGATGTTCCATTCACATGACTCTCTCTACCTCTCTAACAAATTATTGTTAAAAAGCTTATGCTTCTATTTACTTCATGCTAATAGAGAAAAAAATTAGCACAAATAGTCTTATTACTTGCTTCCTTGTAAGCAGAAGGGAAATAAGGGAATGCTATAGGCTAAACTAATAATCAAAAGCTGGTTGCTATGTGACTGAAGTTCCTATGTGAAGTTGACAAATTCCTGTATGAGAAAAGTAAAAGTTTGTCATAGCTGAAACAAAAAACAAGGAATATTTCAAAAACGATCAACTCCACGAAAAAAATGTATATAACATAAATTGTGTGTTTTAATGTGCTCTACATTTTTTGTGTGTTAAGGTTTTGCTCATCTCTTACTGCAGTTTAGCAGTTATGCAAAATTCCGTGAAATTCATCCACAATAAAGTAGTCTTCAGAGACTATTCCCAGAAAATTCAAGATATACATTTTATTTGTCACGTAAATATCTTTAATATACGATATTTTAATCAAAATCGTTAGAACCATTTTTAAGAAAATCTAAATTTTAAAAAAAAGTTCCATGTAAAGGGTAGTGAGGGGTGGGGGGATTTTCTTGAAAATCTTCGTGTCGCATCCTTGGAAGATACCAAATTTAAATACCAAGTTTGGTGTTCAACGGTATTTTCGTTTTTGAGCTATGCTGTCCACAGGCACACAGACATACACACACGCACACGCACACGGACCTTTTACCAAAAATGCCTTTTTTGGATTCAGGCGGACCCAAAACATTTATTTATAATGAAACCTGGGTATCGAATTTTTGGGTGCCATACAATACCTGCTCTATACACTACGTACATAGTACGTGTGGAGAAAGTAAAAAATGTATATGAAATAAATTGTATGTTTTAACAAAATATACATTTGTTGTGTAGTAAGTTTTGTCTATCTCTTATGGCAAAATTCAGAAAAATTCATCCAGAAGAAAGAGATGTACAGAGGCTGTTCCTACAAAATTCAGGACACACATTTTATTTGTAATTTGAATAATATACTGTATTTTAATCAGAGTCGTTAGAGTCATTTTTGAGAAAATCAAAATCTTACAACTTTTTTCCATGTAAAGGTAATGTGACATGGGTGGAATTTCTTCAAAATCTTCTTTGTCGAGTCTTAAATACCAAGTTTGTTATTTTAACGTACTTTCGTTTTTGAGTTATCGTGTTCACAGACAAACGGACATACACATATGAACCTTTTAAAAAAAAAAAAAATTAGTTTCGTTGATATCGCGGTATCAAATCTTTGAGCGAAATACAATACCTTCTCTATGCATGTACATATTAGTGTAGAGAAGGTAAAAACAAATAGTGGATTTCATACAAAACCTGATAACAAAGAACAGCTGTTTCCAAGATTGTGACAAAAATATTACAGAAATTCCTTCTACCACAAAATGCCTTTACATGGAACATTTTTCTAAATTTTTTATTTTGTAAAAGATTAGTCTAGCGGTAATTAAACAGTGTATGTTTAAGATATTTTCACTAACATTGGAATATAAGTCTTGCATTTTCTGGAAGTAGCCTCTAAGAGGCTTCTGGATGACTTTGCATAAGAGAACAAGGTGTTACCACAGAATAGAGAGCATACAGAAAGGAAACTCGACTGAAATCCGTACGCCAAAATTCAGTGCGCATGCGCGAATTCTGCCATATTGGTACGGAGTAAACAATAGGATTGTTGAAGTTACGCACCTCATATATACAGTTTATTAAGGGTATTAATTGTGTATTTTAGCTGCTGAGCTTACATTCTACCTAAGAGCTATATTATACACTGTACAAGTTACAACATTTATTTACTGTTAAAGCTTTACTGCTCTTATAATGAGCAGTAGTAAGAGAAAAGGCGTTCATTGGTGTCCAGCACCTAACTGCAGAAATAACTCAAATATAAATAAGGACATAAGTTTTTTCACCTTTCCAAAAGATAAACAACATTAAGTGAACATCGTTATACGTATGGCTTACTAGGAGTTAGCTATCTGAATCAGAACATATTAGGTATAAAATATTATAAGCTAACGTCTAATTGAATGAGAGAAAAACACAACAAAGTGAGTGACTTGGCCAAAGTTTGGGTTAAGTTTTAAATATGTCTTTCCAGTGCTAAAAAATGGATGTGTTCTACAAGAGAGCAGATTTACTAAAAATCTGATGTTTTCCATTCACATGAATTTCTGTACAGCAAATTATTGTTAAAAAGCTTATGCTTCTATTTACATCATGCTAATCGACAAAAATTTAGCAGAAATAGGCTTATTATTTGCTTCCTTGTAAGTGGAAGCGAAATTGATAGCTGGTTGCTATGTAACTGAAGTTCCTTTATTTGTATGGACAGGAGTTGACACATTGTACAGTTTTTATTTAAGTATTTGCCATTCTTTCTTGCTTTCTCTACACGTACCATGATAATAGTGTATAGAAAAGGTATTGCACATCACCCTAAAATTCGATACCCAGATGTCACCTGAAATATATGTTTTAGGGTGCCCTGTATATAAAAAAGACATTTTCAGAAAAAAGGTCCTATGTGTGTCCCTGTGTCTGTGAACACGATGACTCAAAAATGAAAAGTGGGTAAAATACCAAACTTGGTATTTAAGTTCAGTATCTTCCAGGGATACGACACGAAGATTTTGAGAAACACCCCCCACACAAAGCAACCTTTTACGTGGAACATTTTTCGAAAATTTTGATTTTCTCTAAAATTGCTGTGACATTTTGATTAAATTATCGTATATTAAAGATATTACGTAATAAATAAAATATATATCTTAAATTTTCTGGAAATAACCTCTGAACACTACTTTATTCTGAACGAATTTTATGGAATTTTGCTTTATTGCTAAACCGTGGGAGATGGAAAAAAAATTACCACGCAATAAATGTAGAGCACATTAAAACACACAATTTATGTTATATATATTTTTCGTGCAGTTGATCGTTTTTTTAGATATTCCTTTTTTTGGTTTCAGCTTTGAAAAACTTATACTTTTCTCATGCGGAATTGTCAACTCCTGTCCATACAAACAAAGGAACTTCATATTGCAACCAGCTTTTGACTATCACTTATCCTATGGTACTCCCTTATTTGGCTTCTACTTACAAGAAGCAAGTAAAACCATTTCTGCTAATTTTTTCTCGATTAGCATGAAGTAAATAGAAGCATATGCTTTTTAACAATAAGAAAGTCATGTAAATGGAACACAGCAGATTTTTTTTACTTTCTCTACACGTACTATGTATATAGTGTATAGAGAAGGTATTGCATTCCGCCCAAAAAATTGATACCGAGATTTCACCGGAAATATACCTTTTTTAGGCCCCCTGTATCCAAAAAAAGAAATTTTAGAAAAACGTCCCTCTGTGTGTGTGTGTGTGTGTGTGTGTGTGTGTGTCTGCGTGCCTGTGAACACGATAACTCAAAAACGAAAAGTCGGTAAGATACCAAAGTTTCTATTTAAGTTTAGCATCTTCCAGAGATGCGACACAAAGATTTTGAGGGAAAAAAAAAACACCCAAAATTTCGAAAATGTTGATTTTTACAAAAATGGGTCTAACTATTTTAATTAAAATACCGTACATTAAAGATATTTATAGGGAGAATAAAACGTATATCTTGACTTTTCTGGGAATAGCCTCTAAAGACCTCTTTATTCTAATTGAGTTTTGCTGAATTTTGTGTAACTAGTAAAGCGTAAGAGACAAACAGAAACTTACTACACAAAAAATGTAGATCATGCTATTACACAAATTTATGTCAAATACGTTTTTTTTCGTGGAATTGATCATTTCTGAGATATTCCTTTTTATTTATTTCAGATTTAAAATACTTAAACTTTTCTCACACGGAAAGTGGTTAATTTCTGGCCATATGTTAATTTTATTCACATGACAACCAGTTTTAAAAGATTTAACCATCATTTTTGGCCTACTGTATTCCACTATTTTCCTTCAACTTACAAGGAATTAAGTAATTAAGACAAATTCTGCTTTTTGTCTCGATAATCATAAAGCGGATAGAAGAACATGCATTTTAACAAGAATTTGTTACAGTGATGTAGAGAACGTCATATGAATGGAACACATCTTATTTTTCAAGTTCGTGCAAATATAATCAATTTTACAGCATCACACAGCCGCTAGCTCGAAAACATTTGACTATCGCTCATAGCTATAACGAAATCCGCAATTAAAATGTATCTGTATTAATAAAAACAGAAAAATAAGCTGCCGTGTAAATAGTTTATAGGAGAGCAAGCAGAGAAACGCATGTGTATGCTACACATCAGATTTTTATTATATATGTTGGTGATTTATTATTTTAAACGATATAATTTGCTTAAAATCGTATGTAACAAACAGCTTTCGCTTTGCGTTTACTAGGTCCCAATAGGGGCCCGTCCCCATGGCCACGCTCGCTAAAGCGTGTCGCTTTGGTGCTTCGTGGGCAGGGGATCGTGGGTTCGAGTCCCGCCTTGGGTATGGATGTTATATGTTTGTAAAAGAAACAGTAAAACCAGTAATCAGTAAAACCTACGGGGGGAGGGGCGGGAAATGTAAATAGGGATACAGTACCGGAGTCCTGATCAGACTCCGTTACTGTTTTAAAAAAAAAAATAGGGGCGTACGGGGCAGAGCTTGGCTGCATGCACATCAAAGGAGCCACCCTCGAGTTTCCTTTCTGTATACTCTCTATTCTGTGGTTTTTACCTAATAAAATCTAAAATTCCTTAAAGCAAATTATTTATATGAAATATATTTTTTGCGGGAATTTTCGTTGTGTTTGAATAAATGTTTCGATTCGATAATTTTCTCAAATGGGAAGCCATTATTCTTGCTTCTTTCCCCTGATCAAGTAACGGCAACGGAATTTCCAAGTTATCACTTCGCCACCAGCTTATAAAACTTGTAATATCCCTTATGTCTAATATATTACCGTATTCCCGATCTAATTGTAAGTAAATGTGGAATAAAGGGGTTCCTGTAAATGTGTATCTCAATTAACGTGACTAAGTAGACAGAGGAATAAGCTGCTTTAAGAACAGTTGGTTGAAGAATGTGTAGAGAAGATCTGTAAATACAGGGTTACTACAGAAGAAATAGACAACTTGAACTGCCTGTAAAACGAAAACTATAGGAGATAGCAACCTAATTATTTTGGAGGTATGTTGAGAAACTCTCAAAGTTTTGTTTGTTACTATTGGTAACGCTGTAGTGTTTTGTTTGTTGTTGCAGAAGCTGAAATGGCGGAAAATCCTGTGGAAAAGGCATATTTCGTGTTGGAATTTGCTAGAACGCAATCAGCAACTGTTGTCCAACGACGTTTTAGAACACGTTACCACAAAAATGAAATGATGCGCTCACAAAAACCAGCATCGTCTTCATCATGTCGCAACATGTCGGTGCAAAAGTCACGCCGTATGACCTTATCTTCTTCACTCAGAAACTGCAATATCTGTAATCTGTAAGGCATCATGTGCAGTCGCTTCCGCAAGATTTTCCATACAGTTTGCTGTGGAATTTGTAATTGCATGCTTGCCCTAGATGTCGATTTCTGTGGGCTTCTTATGTAGGCAGAACGAACACGTTCGTTTTCTTCCGAAACTCTTTGTCTTCCCGAGCTCTTCCCTTTGCACAAACATCCCGTTGTCTCGAATTTTCTATACTAGTCGTAGATTGACTGTCTAGTCGGTGGCGTTTTGTGTTAACGTGTTCTAGAATGTCGTTGGACAACAGTTGCTGATTGCGTTCTAGCAAATTCCAACACGCAATATGCCTTTTCCACAGGATTTTCCGCCATTTCAGCTTCTGCAACAACAAACAAAACACTACAGCGTTACCAATAGTAACAAACAAAACTTTGAGAGTTTCTCAACATACCTCCAAAATAATTAGGTTGCTATCTCTAATAGTTTTTGTTTTGCAAGCAGTTCAAGTTGTCTATTTCTTTTGTAGTAACCCTGTATAACACTCATATTTATTTAATACTCTCTATTTTGAAAAAAATATATATATTTTCGATAGTACGTATGTACAGGATACATAGTGAATAGAAAAGATATCGTATTCCACTTAAAATTCGATACGAGATTTTACCGGAAATACATATATTAGAGTCCTCTGAGGGCCAAAAGAAGCATTTTTACTTTCTCTTGCCCCGTATGTACAGTGTATATAGGGATAGAAAAGTATTGCATTCCACCCAAAAATTCGATGTCCAGATTTCACCGGAAATACATGTTTTAGGACCCCCCGAATCCAAAAAAAGCACTTCCAGAAAAAAGTTCCGTGTGGGTGTGTGTGTGTGTCCGTGTGTCCGTGTGTCTGTCAACACGATAACTCAATAACGAAAAGTAGCTAAAATACCTAACTTGGTATTTAAGTTCAGTATCTTCCAGGGATGCGACACGAAGATTTTGAAAAAATCCCCCCACCCCAAACTACCCATTACATGGAACTTTTTTCGAAAATTTCGATTTTCTTAAAAATGGGTCTAACGACTTTGATTAAAATATCGTATATTAAAGACATTTACCTGACAAATAAAATGTATATCTTGAATTTTCTGGAAATAGCTTCTAAAGACCTGTTTATTCTCGATGAAGTTTGCTTAATTTGGTATAACTAATAAACCGTAAGAGATAGACAAAAACTTACTATACAAAAAATGTAGGCCTTGTTAAAATACACAATTTACATCATATACATTTTTTTCGTAGAGCTTACCGTTTTCGAGGTATTCATTGTTATTAGTTTCAGTTGTGAAGTACTTACTTTTGTCAGACGGGAGTGTCCGCTTTCCTTTTGTTCTACTCCTGGCCAAGAAAAGAAGCGATTTGTAATGACAATCGCATAACGACAGCTTTTAAAACATTTGACTATCGATTTAGCCTAGTGTATTCCCTTATTTTCTTCCTACTTATAAGGAACTAAGTAATAAGAACATTGTGCTGAATACCTCGATTAACAAGGTGCAGAAATAAGAATAATCTGATGTAAGAAATTTGTAGAACGGCTAGAGAAAGTCATGTGAGTGTAACACATCAGATTTGTATAAAAAGGTGCAAGCCCGCGCATGCGGGTGTATGTGTGTCATAACTCAAAAAGTCGAACAGAAAACGTGAGAATGAGTGGTTTTTTTATAGTGTTTTTTTTTACAAATGGCACCGCAGGTGAGGATGTTGATGATACGTGGAATGACGATAGAGCACTGGAGCGGGGGAAACCGGAAAACCAGGAGAAAACCCGCCCCTGCACCTCTTTGTCAAACACAAATATCTCATATGGTCGATGCGGATCAAACCCGGTTGTGTGTGTGTGTGTGTGTGTGTGTGTGTGTGTGTGTGTGTGTGTGTGTGTGTGTGTGTGTGTCTGTGGGCGGCACGGTTCAACAATAAAGATCCTGTTAAATACCAAACTTGGTATTTAAGTTCAGTGTCTTCCAAGTATGCGACACAAAGATTTTCAAGAAAGTACCCTACCCCCAGCTCCCAACTACCCTTTACATGGAACTTTTTGAAAATGTTTGATTTTCTCAAAAATGGCTCAAACTATTTTGATTAAAATTAAAATTTTCATCACAAATGAAACGTATATGTTAAATTTTGGGGGAATAGCCTCTGAAACCTCTTCATTCTGGATGACTTCTGTATAACTTTTGTATAACTGGTAAACCGTAAGACATAGATAAAAATTTACTGCATAAAAATGTAGATCTCGTTAAAGCATCCAATCCATGTAATATTGCGAGTTCTTTGTTTCAGTTTTGAGCTACACAAACTTTTCTCAAACTGGAACACATCTTTCGTTTTGCTTCTCTTTTATTTACTCCAAATAAGTAAAGAGACTCAAATTTGAGCCTTTTTTTTTGTAGCTAAGAACTTTGCTTTGCTTTTTTTTATTTTACACACTCTTCACAAATCATTTCACATAGCGACTAAATTTAAAATACCACTCATAAGATTTTCTCTACCTTTTGCAAATAATTTTCCTTACAAATGATTATTCTTTTATCTATGACATACTAATCAAGGTAAGCATTGCAGAAATTACCATATTACTTGCTCCTTTGTAAGTAAAAGGGACATACTGGAACTAAATCGATAGCAAAATCTTTTAACAGCTGGTCCTTTGTGAAACAACTGAAGTTCGGCTCACTTTGAATGGACCGCAGTAAAATAAGAGAGATGAATGTAACATCACTTACCATTTGAGAAAGTTTAGCTCAAAATTGAAACCAATAACAAGGAATACCTCAGAAACGGTCATCTCTATAAAATAGTAAAATACATTTTTTGTATAATAAGATCTCTTGCGGTTTACCAGTTACACAAAGTTCTACAAAACACATCCAGAATAAAGAGATCTTCAGAGAATATTCTTAGAAAATTCAAAATATAGTTTTTGATTTGTGATGTAAACATTTTTAATAAACGATATATGAAATAATTGTTGCTTTTTTTACACAAGCTCTGCGAAGGACAGGAGATCTCTAGCCGGTTGCTCTGCCACTGAACTACCATGGCAACATGCCGGCTATTTTAATCTAAATCGTTATAACCATTTTTGAAAAAAAAAAAAAATTCAAAATTTTTTCCATATAAAGTCTAGTTTCTGGTGGGGGGATTATTTTGAGCATTTTTGTGCCACATCCTTGCAAGATACTAAAAATTAAATTGCAAGTCTGGTATTTAACTGCCTTCTTGTATTTGACGTATACTGTCCACACACACACACACAGACATTTTTTGTGAAAATGTGTTTATCGGGCTCAGGGACCTCAAAATATATATTTCCTGTGAAATATAAACATAATATTTTTGGGTAAATATAGCACCTTCTCTATCCACAATGTACATCGTACATACCGTCTAGGAAAAGTAAAAAATTTGACTATCACTTTAGTGCATTCCCTTATGTCCCTTCCACTTACAAATAAGCAAGCCATAAGACCAACTCTGCTAAGGTTTATGTCGATTATAATAATGTAGATAAAAGAATAATCTTTTTTAACAATAGTTTGTATGTAGATCAGCTAGAGAAAGTCATGTGAACAGAAAACTTCCGACTTTTCTTGATGTTCTGCCATTCTAAAGTTATGAGGATTAAGAAAAATTGCTGATCCAGGCGGAATGTGAACCTAGGACCTCCCGTTCACAAAATAGCTCTCGAGTCGACAGCAATGGGTTACCAGGAATTCATGACGGCGACGAGAAATGTTATTAGAAAATGTCTTTACTTTCTCTACCACGTACATAATAGGTAGTGAACGTTTATCATTCCACTCCAAAAAATTTGTGTTCCACTCACATTAGTTTCTCTACATTTCTGTAACAAATTATTGTTAAAAAGCTTATTCTTCTATCTACTTCATGATAAACGAAATAAACATTAGCAGAAATTGTCCTTATTACTTGCTTCTTTGTAAGTAGAAGGGAAATAAAAAAATCTGATGTGTACCATTCACATGACTTTCTCTATATCCCTGCAACAAATTATTCTTAAAAAGCTTATACTTCTATTTACTTTATGCTAATCAGAAAAAAATAGCAGAAATGGTTTTATTACTTGCTCCCTTGTAAGTAGAAGCGAAATAAGGGAGTACCATAGGTTAAAGTGAAAGCCAAAAGCTGGTTGCTGTGTGACTGATGTTCCTTTGTTTGTATGGACAGGAGTTGACAAATTCCTGTATGAGAATGTATAGGTTTTTCAGAGCTGAAACCAAGAAAAAGGAATATATCAAAAACGATCAACTCCACGAAAAAAAAAAAATGCATATAACATAAATTGTGTGTTTTAGCGTACTCTACATTTTTTCTGGGTTAAGTTTTTGTCCATCTCTTACGGTTTAGTAGTTATGAAAAATTCATCCAGAATAAATTAGTCTTCAGAGGCTATTCCCAGAAAATTCAAGATATACATTTCATTTGTCAGATAAACATCTTTAATATACGTAATTTTAATCAAAATCGTTAGAGCCATTTTTGAGAAAATCAAAATTTTCGAAAAAAGTTCCATGTAAAGGGTAGTTGGGGGTGGCGGGATTTTTCTCCAAACCTTCGTGTCGCATCTCTGGAAGACACTAAACTTAAATACCAAGTTTGGTATTTTACCGACTTTTCGTTTTTGAGTTATTGTGTTCACAGACACACGGACACACGGACACACACACACACACACACACACAGACCTTTTTGTGAAAATGCTTTTTTTGGTTACAGGGGACCCTAAAACATATATATCCGGTGAAATCTCGGTATCGAATTTTTTGGTGGAGTGCAATACATTCTCTATTCACTATATACATAGAGAGTATAGAGAAAGTAAAAATGAACGGGCTAAAGCGATAGTCTTGTCCTATAAAACCCGGCAAAACAATTGAAATTCCAATCTTTTGCTTGCCAGGAATAAACAAACGAGAAGAAAGATGTCTTCCCGTTGAGAATGTTTTAAGTGGCTGAAATTGAAACCAATAATCTGGAAAACGGTTTATGACATAAATTGTGTGTTTTAAGTTTTTGTGTATCTCCTACGGTTTGCCAGTTACATAAAAAAATAAAATTACATAAAATTCTCCATTTGAATAGATCTTCAGAGGCTATTTTCAGAAAATTAAAGATATACATTTTATTTGTCATAAAAGTATCTTAAACATAAGGCATTTAATCAAAATCGATAGAGTTATTTTTGAGAAAATCAAAATTTTCAGAAAGCTTCCATGTAAAGTGTAGTTTGTAGTGGGAGGATTTTCTTGAAAATCTTCCTGAAATTCTTTTTTAAAACATGCTTTTGTTTGGATTCAGGGGGGACTTTAAACATGTATTTTCGGTGAAATCTCGGTATCGAATTTTTGGGTGCATTAAAATACCTTTTCTATACGCTATGTACATAGTACGTATAGAGAAAGTAAAAATATGAGACGTGACTTTTCCTACAAACTATTGTTACACAAGATTATTCTTTTATTTACATAATGGTAATGGAGATAAACACAAGCAGACATGATCGTATTAGTTTCTTGGAACGGAAATAAAATAGTACACTAGACTATAGAGATAGTCAATTGTTTTAAAAAAAACCAATCACTAAGTGAAACAATTAAAATTCGATTGTCTTTGCATCACCAGGAGTAAAAAAGGAAAAAAAAAAAAAAAAAGAGATAGAGAGATGAAACGAAACATGACATGTATATATGCTTTTAAAGTTAACCATTTCCGAGATATCCCTTGCTATTTGTTTCCATTTTAAACTAATGGAAACCAATAGCAAGGGATATCTCGGAAATGATTAACTTTAAAAGGATAAATAAATAAATATATATAATATATATGACATAAAATGTGTGATTTAACCAGATCTACAACTTTTTGTGTGGGAAGTTTTGTCTATCTTTGACGGTTTACCAGTTATGCAAAATCCATGCGCAATGAGGAGGTCTTCAGAGGCTATGCCAAACATTCAAGACATATATCTTATACGTGATTTAAATATATTTGCTATTCGGTATTTTAATTGAAATAGTTAGTCATTTTCGAGAAAAAATATTTTCAATAAATTTCACATGTAAAGGGTAGTTGAGGGTAGGGAGAATTTCTTGAAAATATTCGCGACGCACTCTTAGAAGATGCTATATATAAACACCACATTTTCGTTTTTGAGCTATGCCGTACACAGAAGGACACACAGACACAGGCACATAAACACACACACATACACACGCACACACACATATGGACATTTTACTAAAAAGGGGTTTTCGGATTCAGAGGACCTCAAAGCACATATTTCCGGTGAAATCTCGAGATTGGATTTTTGGGAGGAATACAATACCTTCTCTATCTACTATGTGTATAGTACGTGCAGAGATAGTAATTAGATACCGAGACTTAGCTGGAAATATTTATAATGAGGGTTCCTATTTCTTAGAAATACTACAGCGTGTGTGTGTGTCTTTGTGAGTGTGTTTGTGTGTGTGTGTGTGTGAGAGAGAATTCAGATAAATACCAAACTTGGTATTTTATATGAGTGTCTTGTAACGTATGCGAACGACATTTTTTTAACAAACTCCACCCCTAAATTCCATTTGCACGGACGAATAGTTCGATATTTTTATATTATAAAATAATATGCTTCTAAATATTTTATCCAATACAAAATACATATTAAAGATATTTAGAATGCAAATAAAATGTATAACTTGCATTTTCTGAGAATACCCTGTTAAGTCCACTTCATTCTGAAGAAAATTTGTATAAACTTGTATAGACGAAAACTTACTACTCAACAATTCTGCCATGTTCCACTTACAAGATTTTTCTTCACCTGTTTTGCAAATAAGGCTTTGATACGAAGGCATATTCTATTATCTATTTCATGTTAATCAGATAAATAAGCAGAAATAAACGTATTAGCTAATTCCGTAGTAACAAAAGGAAAATAAAGGTATAACAAGGTTAAAGCAGTAGTCATATATTTTAAAAGCTGTCGCTATTCAATGCTATTAGAATTATGCACCTTTTACATGACCCGGAGTAAAACAAAAAAGTTGAAACTAATAACAAGTAGTGTCTTTGAAATAGTTAACTTAACTAAAAATGTATCTAACACAAATTGCGTGTTTTAACATCTGCTCTTCTTGTGTAGTAAGATTTTGTATCACTCTTACGATCTTATATTCTTTAACTAAAAAATTCAAGTAATACTTTTATTTTCCATATAAATATCTGGTTCCATGGCCGAGTGGTTAGACCGCTCGGCTCCCGTCTAGGCGGCTCCTCCCAAGCGCCCACATGTGGGATTTGTAGTGGACGAAGCGGTGTCTGGGTAGTCATTTCACCAATTGCTCCATCATCACATGTCCTAACATTCACTTTACTTGTTTTTCATATTATCCACTTGATCATGTCTGGCTACGGGATGTCCTCTCGTTCCAGGTTCTTAATGTTGTGGCTTCCTGTCATTGGCTTCCCAACAGGCTTCTGACTCCTGGGCATTCGCTTGTAACTCCTATGGGGTGTCAGTCCCAAATATGGGAAGGGTAACCCGACTACGAAACGAAATACATTTTTTTTAATATTGTCTTTTTTAATCAGCATCATTAGTTATCTAAAGGGTAGTTTTGGATACTGAATACCCTTTATGCCGCTTACTTGGAGAATACCAGACCTAAATGTCAATTTTGGCACGTTAGCGACTTTTTTTGTTTTTTTTTTTGTTTTGTTTTGTTTTGTTTTGAGTTTTGCTGTTCTTAGAAACACCGACGATACCGACATTTCATAGGAAATAAATGTTTGCGGAGACCGAATTTCAAGAAAAGCATCTTTAAAAAAGTTCCGTGTATATATATCTGTATGTGTGTGTGTGTGTGCGTGTGTGAATAAGACTTTCAGAAGTCAAAAACAAAACTTGTGTTTAAGTGCACATTGTTCAAAGATACGACACGGTTTTGATTAAAATACCATATAATTAAGATATTTTCATAACAAATGCAATTTATATCTTGAATATTCTGAGAATAGCCCCTTCGTTTTTAATACTTTTTGTACAACAGGTAAACCGTAAGAGATGGACAAAGTTTACTTAGCGGAAATGTGCTTTAAAGAAGTTTATATTTTTGACAAGTAAGCTTTGTTTACCATGAAATAGATAAACGTAACTCCATGGCATGTTAGTCCACAAGGGTCCTTGGCCTACCGCCAGGCCGCTGTATCCCCGAAGGCGGCATGAATGGGATGCAGTGCTGGAGGATGAGACGTGATCAGCGCCTCTAGTCCCTCGCGGCCGGTTGATGCGGTCTTCTCGATCTGGAGCCGCTAGTTCTCAATCAAGTATCTCCTCAGTGGGCACCTCCAAGACAAGGTCTCCCAGAGAGGGAAAATGCCCCACGTCGGTACCAAAATGCGAACCCAAGTCTCCCGCTTGGCAAGCAGCCGCACTACCACCGCGCTGAGACGACCATACACGAAATAGATAGATGACTAAAATTTTATAACAATAAGCTTGTTGCAAAATAGGTACAGGAAGTCACGTGAGTGTATTAAAATGTATTAAAATAATAAAAACACCCAATCGTATAACAGTAGTGTGCAAATACATGTGAATGAAATTCTTAATAAAATATTGAAAATAGAAAAGTCTTGATTTCATTCAGACTTTTCAAACAACTTCTCGATTCTATAATATTGCACTTCCCATATTGATATAGCAATCAATATACATGTACTATTTCTATGTATGTAACACATAATTAGTATTCGTGCAGTTTATTATATGACGTAATAGGCTTTAAGCTGTGGCTGTAAAACAAATAATAATCAATTCTGGACGAATGTAATAGAGCTTAGACCGTCGTTTTCATTCACTCTCAGGGACATGGATGTGAGATTACGGGACTAGGGCGTGATTATGAGCTGTCTAAAGTACACAAAGCATATCTAATAAAGGACCTTAATCTATGCAGTAGCGCCAACCCCCGATCAACTACCACCCCCTCCTTCTCAAAGTTTTCAGTCTCCGAGTGTCACATCACTCTGCCCCTCTCCGTCTCACCATTGCGCATGGTCACGACCGGCTGTAGCTTTCCCCCAGCGCGGGTAGATGTCGCAACGCTCGTGTAAGGAGATAGTGGCGTCGTCGTCGTCGTGGTGCGGTCTCTGGACGCGCTCTATCGCGGTCACTAGTTGGCTGACACCGTTTTGTACGTAAACAGAGTCGCGCGTCGAACTTCAACTGTTTTATCGAGACATTAAACAGTGCTAACTCTTCCTGGTAAATCTATGCACGTATCCAAAGTTGTTTCCTCTTATGACAGCGTGACTTATCGTATTAATGTCTTAGTTTTGTAGTGTAATACTTTTGAACTGTAAACATTGTAACGTAAATTGACTGTTGCATCCGTTAATTACGGGATTGCTCCGTGTTTTTAAGACATGGAAAACAAACCTGTGAAATTAGTGCGATTCGCTAGTCGTGTTGATGCTTCTTGAGTTAATTTACTACAGTAGATTCTCGCGTTAAGTGATTGATTTACAGTAGAACATCAGTAAAAGTGTCGGCACATAATGCCAAGTGTAATGCAAGAGACAGTGCGGTTTCAACATCGGGGATGGTCTCTATATTCATAAGATACCGTCCCCTACACTGAATCTACTGGATCTAATAGTACTTTCGTAGATTGGTGTTGTGTATCTAGTAAAACATAAACGACTGTGAAATACGTTTCCGTTGAGGAATGCTTTTACTTCATAGTGCACATTTTTTCTCTCGTAAGTGTTGTTGGTTAGTGTGTGCGTGTAGTTATTAACCACCTGTGTTTTAAGTGCTTATAGCTGCGAAACGCCTTTAATTAAAAGTACAAACCAAAAGTTAAGTGAATGGTACATTAGTTTTAAAAGTGTAAAAAGTATGCACCTGTCATCGCTTATTCTTCTGTAGCCAGTGAACCATCATGATCTTTCCGACAACACTTTTCATCATGCTTGTGGGGATCTTCTTCCTCTTCTTCTGCAGCTGCAGCAATGGTGAGTGAGTGAGACTGAAACTCTATATTCATTATTCATAGATATTGTCCGCGAAAATTAGTAAAATAGTGCAGGAAATTTGCGATGCTTCAGGAAAAATCAACAAACATACCGGTACATATCGATAGAAAAAATGTATCTTCAAAAATACAGAACTATTTTCGTTATAAAAGTTAAATAAGTCGAATTTAACCTACAGCAATTTAAAATGTTTATATTTTGTAACCTATAAGCGCTTGATTCTACGAAATAAGGGAAATGGCATCTTCAATAACTTTTATATGAAGCGTTTTACACTTAAACATTGTCCTCTTATGTTTAAGTGTATTATGTTGTTAAAAGTAACTAAACATGGAACTGTATTTAAGTAAAAAAATTGGCGAATGAAGGCAACTAAGTGCTTATTTGACACTAATATTCGTTAAGATTTCTATTCTAGCAAAAGATACAATTTACGCTAGTCCTGAATGGCCAACCGGATTATACTGGGGCTTTTGGCCAGGGTGTTATTGTACGGTACGTATTCTTTAATAAAATAAATAAACCATGTATTTTTTAAATATTGCCATGAATCTATCCGAAAATTACTTAACGGCTTTACATATCTCAACATGCTTTTAGTTGCAATGTATTCTATTTTAAAACAAAATTTTAAAGCCCTTTGCTGAATGTTGCACAAAA
Organism: Hymenopus coronatus; assembly: GCA_030762935.1. Taxonomy (NCBI): domain Eukaryota; kingdom Metazoa; phylum Arthropoda; class Insecta; order Mantodea; family Hymenopodidae; genus Hymenopus; species Hymenopus coronatus. The sequence goes on along the minus strand of CM060896.1, from coordinate 40,800,600 downwards.
ATTAATTTTAAAAATGTTTCTCTGGGACATATAAGCTGATAATCTGATCATAAGGAACATAACTATCGTTGTATTCTTATTTAAAGATAAATTACTTTCACAAAATTATAATTCTACATTGCGTTTTTAGATGCTTCATGTTACCTTAAAAATAGCTTTCTGGAATATGTATTGGTATTTTATGATGCAGGTTTAAAATATTCTTTAAATGAACGTTATCAGTGAATGGACATTCCAAGAAAAAGTAACAGTGAACGCAGAACAACTTAAAATTAAAGACATTTTGGTCACAGTTTTATTTGCTATCGGATATAAAGGCCCGTGGAATACTATTATCACTATTACACGTAGGAATTATAGTTTTTCATTATTACCTGGCAGAAGGGTATAAAAACCTTGTAATCTAGTTCTTGTTGAGATATACAAATAAAATAATGATAATACAAAAGTACACATTTCTTCTGTGAATGAATTCTAATTTCTGTTTTTTTCGCATAAATTTTACCAAGTTTCAATGTGAAGTTTATTAAACAGATGGCTTAAAATGTATGCATATAACTGAATACCATTAACTTCAATTTAGCGAGAGCTATTTTTATCAAAGTATATACAGTTTTACATACACAGCTTAAGTTCATGTTCAAAAAGGAAATATTACTTTATAACAATATCCATACAATATATAGGAAACATTTTAAATTTTGAGTTAGATCAGCTTTACCTCGAGAAAAATTTCGAATAAAGAGATAAAGTGTAAGTCATACACATAGAATATTTGCCAGTAATTATATATTGAATTTAATAGGTATACCCCGATTGCACAGTCTTCGAGATTGTGTTGAGTTCTCATGATAGGAGAACAGAAGAGGATGGGAGGTCGCTTAGTATCTTACTAATGGGAACGAACGGGAACTAGGACTGTTAACTTGTAAACGGTTGTATTTGAACGTTTTAATCAACGCCTATAATTAAAAAAAATGACTTTCTCTACATCGCTGTAACAAATGATTATTAAACAGCTTATTCTTTTATGTAGTTTATGATATTAGAGATAAACATTACAAGAAATGGTCTTATTACTTGATTCGTTATAAGTAGAAGGGAAATAAGGGGATATACTGGACCAAAGTGATGGTCAAATCCTTTAAGCGCTGGTTGCTATGTGGTTGAAATCCGTTTCTATGTATGGCCAGGAGTTTACAAATTTTCTTGTCAGAAAAGTTTAAGTATTTTAAATTGAAACAAGGCCAACTTCACGAAAATAATGGAGATCTACGGCTTTATTCAGTACGTGAATTTTTGTCTAACTCTTACAGTTTACCAGTTACGCAAAATTCAGAAAAATTCATCCAGAGGCCTTTAGAGGCTTTTCCAGAAAATTCAAACTATACATTTTATTTTACATGTAAGTATGTTTAATATACAGAATTTTAATTAAAATCGCCAGAGTCATTTTTGAGAAAATCAAAATATTCGAAATTTTCCATGTAAAGGCTAGTTTGGAGTGGAGCGATATTCTTCCAAATCTTCGTGTCACATTCTTGGAAGATACTAAACTTAAATATTAAGTTTGGTATTTTACTGACTCTTCGTTTATGAGTTGTCGTGGTCACTGACTCACGGACACACACATGAACCTTTTTCTAAAAATGCTTATTTTTGATACAGGGGACCCTAAAACATGTATTTCCGGTGAAATCTCGGTATCTGCTCTATACATTATGTACATTTTACATGTAGAAAAAGTAGCAACACTAATCGAGCCTAATGAACCGTTTAAGTTAAATTGAGCCTATAGAAAATTATGTTCAAAGAAGCAGTGTTTTGTTGGCTTCAGTTTTTATTTCAACACAACTTTACATTCAAGGATACTTGATGTGCACAGGTTTTAACATTTTAAGTAAAAAGAGAGCTGCATCACAGGAAGAAAATCTGATTGGAATATTCACGAGACTTTCCCTATTCGTTCTACAAATGTCTTACAAAAGTTCATTCTTCTTTCTATTCCTTACTAATTGTAGTGAAATTTACAGAATAGGCTTAACATAATTCTTTATAAGTAGAAGGGAACTAAGGCGATAACAAATGTTTTAAAAGCTGTCGCCATGCGATTGTCATTGAAATTCTCTTCTTTGCATGATCAGGAGAAAAACAAAATAATTACGGAGGACATAATTTTTGAGAAAGTACAAATATTTTAAAATTTACACAAATAACAAGGAATATCTCGAAAACGGTCAACTCTACAAAAAATGTGTATGACATAAACTGCGTGTTTTAAAGGGATCTACAACTGTTGTATAGTAATTTGTTGTGTATCTCTTATGGTTTACCAGGTATGCAAAAGTTATTCAGAACAAAGAGGACTTCAGAGACTATTTCAATTAAGTCGTTTTATTTGTCATAAAAGTATGCTTAACATACTACTGTATTTTAATCGAAATTATCGGAAGCTTTTTTGAGAAAATCAAAACGTTCGAATTTTTGGGGTGCGAGGAATTTCTTGAAAATCTTCATGTCCCATCTATGGCAGTATTAAATCACTTTTCGATTTCAGTTATGGTGTTGACACACACACACACACACACACACATCCTTTTTATAAGTTTTTACTTTTTTCTTTTCTTTTTTTGTATCAGGGACTCTATAATGTGTATTTCCAGTGAAATGTCTTTTCCCAAAATTTATAATGTAATACAATATCTTCTCTACCTATTTATTGAGACACTAAGTAGAGAAAGTGAACTAAATTGGGCCGTTTGAAGGCTGTTTTATATTTGCACGAAGAAGGTGCAATTTTAATTGCTGATACGTTACTAGGATAGATGTTGCACAAATTTACAATATAAAAATCTGATGTGTTCCATTCGCATGACTTTCTCTACATCCCCGCAACACATTATTGTTAAAAATCTTATGCTTCTATTTCCTTCATGCTAATCTAGAAAAAATTAGCAGAAATAGTCATTGCTTGCTTCCTCGTAAGTAAAAGCAAAATGAGGGAGTGCCATAGGTTAAAGAGATAGACAAAAGGTGGTTGCTATGTGACTGAAGTTCCTTTGTTTGTATGGATAGAGTTGACAAATTCCTATATGAGGAAGTATAAGTTTTTTAAAGCTCGAACCAGAAATAAGAATATCAACTCCAGTTATATAACGTAAATTGTGTGTTTTAATGTGCTCTACATTTTTGTGTAGTAATTTTTTGTCTATTTCTTACGGTTTAGTACCTATGCAAACTTCTGTAAAATTCATCCAGAATAGAGTAGTCTCCAGAGGCTATTCCCAAAAAAATTTAAGATATAAATATTATTTGTCAGGAAATATCTTTAATATACGATATTTTAATCAAAATCGTTAGAACCATTTTGAGAAAATCAAAATTTTCGAAAAAAGTTTCATGAAAAAGGTAGTTGAGAGTGGGGGTATTTTCTTAAAAACCTTCGTGTCGCATCCTTGGAAGATGCCAAACTTAAATACCAAATTTGATATTTAACGGTCTCTTCGTTTTTGAGTTGTGCTGTCCATAGACACGCACACGCCCGCACCTACACGCGCACACACACACGCACACAAGGACCTCTTTCCATAAATGCTTCTTTTGGGTTCAGGGGGACCCAAAATATATACTTCCGTTGAAATCTTAGTATTGAATTTTTGGGTGCAATACAATACCTTTTCTATACAGTATGTACATAGTACTGCAGAAAAGTAAAAATGGGCTATTTAAAACTGAACGATCTCTAAACAGTTTGAAATGATGTAGTTTTCAAATTCACAACCCGGAGCGAAATATTTATTCATACAGTCGATTAATAATTAGCCTCGAGTCAGTAAACACTGAAAAGTAATCTTGTTTATTTACATTTGTGATGTTTTCTCAAAACGTAGAGTAGATGAACAGCTAAAGACGCGTTTGATTCGAACGCTGTTTTGATGCACTCCATTGAGAATGTGGACTTAAGTAACCTGCGTTAAATGTGTAGAGTTCAAAGCAGGTTTTTAAGCTTCCCACGGTTGTGCTTTGCAATCTGATAGAAAGATGGCGTTTAAATAAAAGCATGTTTGAAATTATGTTAACAACAATGAAACGAAAAATAAATGTTATGTTTTCATAACATTTGTACCATTAAAATAAGAGCCTAATATGGGTGTCTTTTTATGATTATTTAAGTGATTGCTTGTGAGAAACTAATATTAAATAACTGATAACATCTTAAACTCAATGATCTGCAATTTAAAATTCTGCAGATCTTTAGACAATAACGCTGGTGCCCGCCTGTGTAGTGATGCGGTAGCGTGAGTTCGAATCTCGCTTAGGGTAAGTTTCCCGGGTACGGTTTTTTTCGGGGTTTTCCCTTATCCTGTGAAGACGACTGTCGAACAACTTTAAGCTCCATGTACCCCGAGATCAACTGAGTCTGAGCATCATTTCACCAATTTCATTCGTTGTCCGGTATGGCCAGTCAGGTTAAAGGACATTAAGCTAAAAAAAACAAACAAACAAACAAAAATCGTTGGTCATCGAGATTTTTAATCAAAGAATTAAAAAGTGGTATATATGAAAACTAAGCAATTTGATACACAAATCTAACAAACTGTATTTCATCGAAAAGTTTTGAAAATAAAAAATAACATAAAAATCTAACGTGTTCCACTTATATGATTTTCTTTATGTATTCTGTAACTAATATAGCTACAGTAGCTTATCTTCTATCCACTTCACGCTAATCAAGATAAATATTAACGTTAATGGCCTTAGTAGGTACTTATTTGTACTAGAAGGGAAGTCAGAAACGTAATTACTTGCAAAAGCGATATTCACATCTTTTAATAGCGTCGCTATGTGATGAGATTCGGTTCTCTTGATATTACCAGAAATCAAAGAAAAGAAAAATGAGTGACATCTTCTCATTTGGGAAACGCATAAGTATTTTAAAATTGAAACTAATAAAAATGAATATCTCGGAAATGCTCAATGCCATAAAACGCGGATCTAATATAAATTGTCTGTTTCAACGAGATTACATTTTTTGCGCAGTAAATTTTGCATCTCTCTTACGCTGTATTGAGTATACAAAAGTCCAAAATAAAGAGGGCTTCAGCTGCTATTTCCAGAATATTCAAGTTATACATTTTATTTGTCATATAAATAATACCAATAACATATGGAATTGTAATCAACATCGTTTTAGCCACTTTCGAGAACATCGAGAATTTCCAAAAATTTCCATGTAAAGGCAGTTGGGGTGAGGGGATTTTCCTAAAAGTCACAGTGTGGCAGCCTTGGAAAATGCTAAACTTATATACCGACTTTGTTGGGATAGATTGGTTTGTTTTATGAGGGATAGAGATAGCAGAATTACTTAACCGATATTTAATTTTGGAGTTTTGCTGTTTGCACACAAGAATTTTTTTCTCCTAAAAATGCTTCTTTTTGGATTCAGGTGTCTTCAAAACTTGAATTTCCGATGAAATCTTGAATTGAATTTTTGTGGCAATCAATAGATTCTCTAACTATATTGTAAATATGTAATAGAGGTAGTGAAAAACGTTTACAGTACTACAAGTGAAGAGGAAATAATTAGTTTCAGAAGTTGTGCCCATTTTCATACCTGTAGCTATCAGGAATTTACATTACAAAAACCTAAATAATACCTTTCTGTAGTGTTATACTTAAAGTACTTGCGGCAGTTTTATGGTGAGGCTATGGATCATGCGGATCATTCGCGGTAACACCAGCATATTCCGCCAACTTGGAAATAAAACTTATCTTATGAATGACAATCAACATTTTTAGAGACATTTCTGATAAAATCAAAATGTTTGAAAAATGCTCGATATAAAGAAAGAGTATTTGGGGGGACGGATTTGCTATAAAATCTTCCGTGACGCATGTTTTTTAAAGATACTGACTTAAGTGCCAAGTTTGGTATTTAACAGAGTCTTTGTTTTTGAGCCATGATATCCACAGACAGAGAAACAACTGACACATTTTTCTAAACTTGCTCTTTTGGATTCAGTGATCACAAAACATTTATTCTTGGCATCGAATTTATGGATGGAATACAATGTCTTTGTATCTACTATGCACAGTATACAGACGAGACAGCGAAAGTAGCATAATTAGATAATATTAAATATTGTGATTTAGTCAAAATATTGGCTGATATTTTCAGAAACCTATTTTGCTAAAAGCACTTTAACGACATTCTGTTACAGTCAGATGAATTATAAGATTTGCCTAAACAGAGCATTCCTCTGATTTTTCGTAAAATACCTCAAAGACTGCATTCTTGTTTAGCTATATACATAGAAGAAACCATAGAACACAACGTTCAAAATCTTATAAAATTGTATAGTGCCGGACACTAGATAAATGAAACGTTTAGTAGACTTTAACTTTTCTACATATCGAATAGCACTAGAAAAAGCTTATTAGAGCTTGCTAAAATGTAAATATACCGAAAATCATAAGAAATAACATATTTTAGGGTTTATAAATTGCATTTTTATTGTATACCAGAAATTAACGTTTTAGAACTTATTTAATTGTACGCTTATTGTACATTATAAGAAGTACACGTTTTAGAGTTCACTAAATGCTATACCTATCTGACATCAGAACATGTAAACGTTTTAGAGTGAATTAAATTATCACCTATCGGATAGCAGGACACATTTTTAGTTTCTTAAATTGTACACCTATTGTATACCAGGAACAATAAACGTTTTAGAGTTGCTAAATGATACACCTATCGGATACCCGAAGAAATAAACATTATAGGTTTGTTAAATTATACAAGAAAAATAAACGTGTTAGAGTTCGTTTAATTATACACCTATTGTATACCTTAAAAATAAACGTTTCAGAGCTATCAAATTATATACTAATTGTATACCAGAACAAATACATTTTTATCAGTTATCAAATTATACACCTAATGGATATCAGAAGAAATAAACACTTTTTGAGTTTACTTAACTCTACATCTATTGAAAAACAGAGAGAAAGAGAGAGAGAGAGAGAGAGAGAGAGAGAGAGAGAGAGAAGAAAACATAAATGTTCTAAAGCTTGTTAAATTCTACACCTATCGAATATCTGAAGAAATAAACATTATAGAGTTATAAAATGACACACCTACTTGGTATAAGAAGAAAAAAAAACGTTTTAGAGCTTGTTAAATTTTACACCCATCGGATAGCAACTTGAATCTTACAAACTTCTACATATGTTAGACACTAGAAGAAATAAACATTATGCAGTTATTAAATTATTCACCTATTGAATAGCAGAAGTGACGTTTTAGAACTTCTTAAATTGTATATCTATCGTGCACCAGAACAAATAAACCTTTTAGAGCTTACTAAATTACACACCTATTGGATATCTGGAAAACTAAACATTATAGAGTTATTAAATCATACGCTTATCAGATACCAGAAGAGATAAACATTATAGATTTATTAAATTGTATACAGCTATAGAATAGCAGAAGAAATAATGGTTTAGAGCTTATTAAATTTTACATCTATTGTATACCAGAAGAAATAAACGTTTTTGAGATTACTAAATTCTATATCTGTCAGATAGCAGAAGAAATAAACGATTTTGAGATTACTAAATTCTATATCTGTCAGATAGCAGAAGAAATAAGCGATTTTGAGATTAATAAATTCTATATCTATCAGATAGCAGAAAAAATAAATGTTTTTGAGATTACTAAATTCTATATCTGTCAGATAGCAGAAGAAATAAGCGATTTTGAGATTAATAAATTCTATATCTGTCAGCTAGCAGAAGAAATAAACGTGTCTGAGATTACTAAATTCTATATCTATCAGATAGCAGAAGAAATAAACGTTTTTGAGATTACTAAGATCTATATCTGTCAGATAGCAAAAGAAATAAGCGATTTTGAGATTAATAAATTCTATATCTGTCAGATAGCAGAAGAAATGAGTGATTTTGAGATTAATAAATTCTATATCTGTCAGATAGCAGAAGAAGTAAACGTTTTTGAGATTACTAAGTTCTATATCTGTCAGATATCAGAAGAAATAAGCGATTTTGAGATTACTAAATTCTATATCTGTCAGATAGCAGAAGAAATAAGCGATTTTGAGATTAATAAATTCTATATCTATCAGATAGCAGAAAAAATAAATGTTTTTGAGATTACTAAATTCTATATCTGTCAGATAGCAGAAGAAATAAGCGATTTTGAGATTAATAAATTCTATATCTGTCAGCTAGCAGAAGAAATAAACGTGTCTGAGATTACTAAATTCTATATCTATCAGATAGCAGAAGAAATAAACGTTTTTGAGATTACTAAGATCTATATCTGTCAGATAGCAAAAGAAATAAGCGATTTTGAGATTAATAAATTCTATATCTCTCAGATAGCAGAAGAAATGAGTGATTTTGAGATTACTAAATTCTATATCTGTTAGATAACAGAAGAAATAAATGTTTTTGAGATTACTAAATTCTATATCTGTCAGATAGCAGAAGAAATAAGCGATTTTGAGATTAATAAATTCTATATCTATCAGATGGCAGAAGAAATAAACGTTTTTGAGATTACTAAGTTCTATATCTGTCAGATAGCAGAAGAAATAAGCGATTTTGAGATTAATAAATTCTACATCTATCGGATAGCAGAAGAAATAAAACGTTTTTGAGTTTACTAAATTTTACATTTATCGTATAGCAGAAGAAAAACGTTTTTGAGGTCACTATATTCTACATCTATCGGATAATAGAAGAAATAAAGGTTTTTAAGTTTACTAAGTTCTACAACTATCGGATAGTAGAGGAAATAAATGTTTTGAGTTTATTAAATTTTGCATCTATAAGATACCAGAAAAAATAATTGTTTTTCAGTTTACTAAATTATACATTTATCGGATAGCCAAAAAATAAGTTTTTTACAGTTTATTAAATTGCACACCTACAGATAGCAGCAAAGAACAAACGTTTTTGAATTTACTGAATTGTAAACCAATCGGATAGCAGAAGAAACACACATTATACAATTATTAAATTTACGCTTACGGATAGTAGATAAAATAAACGTTTTAGATTTTTAATTGTACAATTCCACACCTTTGGGATACCAGAAGATACAAAATGATTTAGAGAATGTTAAATTGTACACCTATGGGATAATACAAGAAATAAACGTTTTAGAGTTAGTTAAATTGTATACTATCGGATACAGAAGATAAAAAAACATTCTAGAGTTTATTAAATTGTAACCTATGAATAGTAGAAGAAATAAACGTTTTAGAGCCTGTTAAATTGTACACCTCTCGCGTAGCAGAAGAAATAAACATTTCAGAGGTAATTAAATTATACACCTATCGTATACCAGAAAAAATAAAACGAATCATATGTTATTAGATATTATACTTATTATATATCAGAGGAAATAAACGATTCATAGTTTATTTAATTGCACACCTATGGGATATCAGGAGAAATAACGGCTTCAGAGCTTATATAATTGTACAGCTATCGGAAACCAGAAGAAATAAACGTTTCAGAGGTTATTGAATTGTACACCTATCGGATACTAAAAGAAATAAACGCTTCAGAGGCTATTAAATTGTGCACTAATCGGATACCAGAAGAAATAAACGTTTCAGAGCTTATACAATTATACAGCAATCGGATACAAGAAGAAATAAACGTGTCAGAGTTTACTAAACTGTACAGGAATTGGATACTAGAAGAAATAAACGCTTCAAAGGCTATTAAATTCTACACTTATCGCATACCAAAAATAAACGTGTTAGAGGTTATTAAATTGCATACCTATCGGCTACCAGAAGAAATAGACATTTCAGATTTTAATAAAATTGACAGCTTCACTGTATGTAATGGCTTTTTTAACATTTTAAAATTTCAGAGTTTATTAAATCGTGTAGCTATTGGATACATAAGAAATAAACGTTTTGGAGGCTATTAAATTGCATAGCTATCGGAAACCAGAAGGAATAAATATATATGACACTAGAAGAAACGAACCTTTCAGAGGTTCTTAAATTTTATAATTATCAGAAAAAAAAAAAAATGAGTGTTTTAAGATTCTAAAAGTTTGGGCAACAAGAAGAAATGAATGTTTTAACGTAATTAAATTCTATACATACCTGAAAACATACTAAAATAACGTTATCAATCTTATTAAATTGTATACATAGTCCGGAACCAGAATTAATTAACATTTTAGAGTTTAAAAATGATATACATATAGAAAATCATAGGGAATTGACGTTTAGACGTCAATCGCTAGCACATTCTAAACCAGGAGAAATTAGCAATTTAGAAGCCAAAAATATAAACCTTCAGTGGGGTAATTACATTGTGTAGCAGGTGGCATTGAACATGTTTAGTTCGTTTGTAATTGATAGCTACTTTGTAGTTTTGGGGGGGGGGATTTTACTGTCATGTATTTGTTCGTTAGATGAAATAGATGAAATAATGAGCCCGGGATCCATGGAGCTTAAAGTTACTCTTATCTTCTCAGGATAAGGTAAAACGGGAACATTCTTATTCACTTTAAATAAGATTTAAACCCGTTATCTCTTGAAAAACCATCTATACTCTATGCAAACTTATATTCTTATATACATATGTTTTATTTTAGATAAGGCACATGTCCATACCTAAATATTCGTAGATTATAATTATAATCTAATAGTTCCAGTTATTTTCAGAAAGTGTTTTAAATCGTTGCCACTTTGTTTAGCAGATATTTGTATTATTTATAACTTAAATTATGTATTTATATCGATTTTGAATAGTATTCTTTGTTTATTTGAAAGAATATCAATTACTTCATAATTCTCTTGCATGCATATCAAGTATCGATAAATGACAGAACTTTAAAGAAAATGGTGCACAATTCATTTTAATATTAGTGGCTACTGATGCTGATCCTAATGCTCAGAACTATAATAATTATTTAAATTTAATTAAAACTATTTAATCCTTAGCTCATTCTCATCACGTTTTTTGCGTTTCTAATTAACGAGTTCATTTTTTAAAATCTTATGATATTTTAGATAATTTACAGACCTTAAACTTCCGAGTCTTAATCATCATAGTGAATACATAAAATCGCGTGATTTACAGCTAAATCCTTGAAATCTAGCAAGAATTTGTCGTGTTTCATTGCGAACAACTTTCAACAATAGTCTGTAGTAGCGAGATAAAATATGAAAATTGCTAGAGTTTAAATTGCATCTCGACGCAGACTTTGACGAACGTAGTTAATGGTCTAATAAATAACTCGGAGGAAAGGTATCTTTCAAACCTTTAAAATCACAGGAAACCTAAGGATATAACATTAAAGCCTGTTTTAGTTCCTGCTCTAAGCGAGCGAGGTTCTAGAGACTGGAATGCTTTCTAGATCCATTTCAGAATTGATTGGGGAAATTGCACTGTAGGGTAGTAGTCATGGTATTTAGGTTAATTGCATTTTAAATGCTTTCTGCAATCGTTTGGTGTCTTTTTACAGAAGAAAAAGTAAAACAAAAAGAATGCCTTAGTGAAGCAAGGAAAGCAAAGGAACTCAATTAATAGTCATTTTATTACTGTATCAGGGCTTTAAAGCACATTTTAAATGCCCTCAATTGGCCTAAAAGCTGAGGCAAAGGATATTAGTAGGTTTTATTTAAAGGAAACTTATTTTAATGTTCTCCAATTGTGTAAAATGTAATTAATATGAAGGATTAATGCACTGGCAATGTGCATATATAGGATATAGACCTAGATATTTTTTGATAATTTGGTATCATAAAATTCGATATTAAGATCTCACTGGAAATACGTACATGATTTGAGACCCCATGAATTAAAAAAGAAACATTTTTATAAACATGTCCGCGTGTGTGTCTATGTCTATGGGCAGCATAACCAAAACAAAAAAAATGGTTAAGTACAAAACTTGGTATTTAAGTTCAGTATCTTTCAAGGATTCGACACTTAGATTTCAAGAATATTTGCCTCAGCCTCGGCTATTCTTTATGAGACACTTTTTTCAAAAATGACTAGCGATTTTGGTTTAAATGTTTACGATATTTTCGTGGAAAACAAAATGTATATCTTGAATTTTCTGGTAATAGTCTCTGAAAATCTTTTCATTTTTGATGATCTTTGGATATCTCGTAAACCGTGAGAGAGAAAGAGAGAGAGAGAGAGAGAGAGAGAGAGAGAGAGAGAGAGAGAGAGACACACACACATAAACTACTAAACAAAATATGTACATCTCCTTAAAATACACAATTTATGCCATATACCGTTTTTGCAGAGTTAGCCGTTTTCGACATATTCCGTGTTATTGGTTTCAGTTTTAAGCTTCTTAAACAATTCTCAAATGAGAAGTCATCTTTCTTTTCGTCTCTCTTTTGTTTTATTTTCAGTAAGCTAAGAGAACCGAATTTCAATTATTTCACATTGCGAAGAGCTTCTAAAAGATTTGATTATCGCTTACACTAGTGTATGTCCTTATTTCCCTTTCACTTACAAAGAAGTAAGTAATATGACAATTCTGCTAATGTTTATCTCGGTTAGCATGATCCAGATAACGGAATAATCATTTGTAAGAAAAGTCTGTTTTCGGAAAACTAGGGAAAGTCATGTAAATGAAACTCATTAGATTATTTCTATAACAAATGGTCATTCTCAGATGATTCAGATGGGGTTGGTTATCGTGTAGAGTCGTTTTGATATTTATTTTAAGACCCCTTACAACGGATACCTCACAGGTAGAAATGGCTGACGCTGAGAAATGGCGAGAGGTATTGGTTCGTGGTGCTTAGAAGAAAATCCCAAAGAGTAACTTCTACACGATAATATTAATTTTGTAAGATTTAATAAGTTGCTGACAATGTCTTATTGTTGTGAAGTTAGCCTGAAATAATTACTGTTGCTAATGTTATGTGACAATACCGTCAAACACGTGACAATCACTGCTCCTTATTGAATACGTCAGGATCGTTCTAGTCTGAGGCAGAGTATAGTTTATCTAAAAGAAGGGACACTAAGCTAAAGCAATGGTCAAACTTTATAAAGGCTTGTCTCTATGTGGTGCAATTGAAATTTCCTTAACTTTGCATGACAAGGAGAAAACATTGAATGACGACTTCCTATTTGAAAATTTAAAACCAATAACAGGAATATATCCTAAATGGTTGTCTGTAAATATATATATATATATTACATCAATTGTATGTTTTAATGAGATCTAAATTTTGGTATAGCAGGTTTAACAGATATGTAAGTGTCATCCAGAATGAACAGGACTTCAGATGCTGTTGCCAAGATATTTACGATATGCATTTCGACCTGTAAATATCTTTTATACACATTATTTTAATAAAAATCATTTCAGACACACACGGATCTTATTCCAAATATTTTGTGTTTGGATTTAGGAGTCCTCAAAGCATATTTTCGGTGAAATGTTGGTATCGAATTTTTTGATATAGTACAATACCTTCTCTACCTATTATATAGTATAAATATAGTACTTGGAAGAGAAAGTAAATATTTTACTCTGGATAACGTGCTGCTTAAGTTATTCGTAAAGTGGAGGATTATATTTTTAGAAATATATTTTGGTTCTTTGTAGCTTACGTCCTTTAACTTGGTTGGTCATATCGATGTTATGAGATTGATGAAATGGTATTCAAATGTTCTCGAGGGTCCATAGAATTTAAAGTTACTGCACATTCGTCTTCTCTGGATAAAGGCAGCCCAGAAAAAAAATAAAAACTTATCCGGGTAATTCATCCTAAGCGAGATTCGAACTCTCGACCTCTTGCATGCGAGACAGGTACGCTACTTAAAATTAAAGTTGTGTAAATATGTGCATTACATTTTACACTGAATATTATGACATACAAATGTTTAGCTTGAGTATTTTCATACAAATGTCTTATTTACTTACGTAATTATGTCAATGTTGTGCGGTTAAGTGCTGCAGATTAAGAATACAACATGTATTTGATTTTATTGAATTAGTACAGTTATGCTTACCAATACGAAATTTAAAATGCGTCATAAACATAGGATCAAACCATCATGATTATTAAAACAACTAATCCTAGCTTTAAAAATACTGATATATAAAGCATTTGTTTCTTGTGCTAATGTATTAAATAAAGGAATAGCTACACACTTATACCATACCAACATTGAAATTGGTTCAAGTAGACCTGGAAACAACAAGGAGGCAATCGTTCCTTTTAGAGGCACAAGTTTTTTTTGATTTATCACTTTTGTAGATCATATTATTATAATTAATTTTCATTATCACTTTTGTAGATCATATTATTATAATTAATTTTCATTACACACTGAAATAAAGTCGGTTTCTGAAAAAAAGGCAAAAGGCAAAAGGTGAAAGCTTTATAATTTTTACTTTCTCTACACGGACTAAGTACATAGTAGGTAGAAAAAGCATTGTATTCCTCCCAAAAAATCGATGTTTAAATTTTACTGGAAATATATGTTTTTGGGTCCCCTGAGTCCAACAATATATTTTTAGAGAAAGGTCCGTGTCTCTGTGAAAAAGATAGCTATAAATGAAAGTCGGTTAAACACTAAACTTGAGTGGTACAACACGAAGCTTTTCAAGAAAATTCGCCCTCCCCATTTAAAATTTTTCGTTTAAAGATTGTTTCGAAAATGTTTTCGAAAATGTTGATTTTCTGAACAAGAGACCTAAAGAGTTTGATTAAAATACCGTAGTAAAAATCGTTAGAAGAATTTTAGAGAAAACAAAATTTTTGGAACATTATTTCAGATAAGAATAGTTTGAAAATCTTGAAAATCTTCGTGTTGCAACCTTGGAACAAACTGTTCTTACATAGTGCGCTCTCTTTAAAAAAAAAAAAAGCCTCGTTGGGAAATGTTAAGTCTATGTTAGTGGATCACTTTCAGCATAGATGTTCATATTTTCTATTTCCGCAACAACTCAGCTGTATTATATCTGGATATGTCCGTTAATGAACAACAAAATGTACGAGAATATGTAAAACTGTTTGCTGATTATGCGTATGTGGGATCTAAGAATATTATTTTCCGTTTTCGCCTGAATAAGATGCTTTTAAAGATCAAGATTAAGACATTATAATAATATCTAGTGTATGCTCAAACAGAAGGTATGAAAAGCTATTCTTTTCTCCTTGTATTTGATTTACATTTTTGGCGTAAAGTGGGTATAAGGTATCTAATATTCAAAATTTAGAAAAGAAAATACGCGCTTCTCTGAGCAAACATTTTAAAAGGATGCTATTAAGCAACTCAATCTGAAATGCATTAATTACATTTTGTCCGGTGTTTGCAGTCCTCTCTACAGAGAATAATAAAATGACCGCTCCATTATCGCTCGGCCAATTTCCACTCTTTTCTCAATTTTTCTTTATCAAAATTAATGTCGTTATATCCCCGTTATATCGGTTCTATAATTTGCAGCCGCGTGGATAAAAATCTGATGTCTTATATTTCCATAGCTTTCTCTAGTGTTTCATATATAAATTACTCCTTCAAAAGATTATTCTTTTATCTACGTCATACTAATCGAGATAAGAAGTAGAATTATCTTATTACGTGTTTCTTTGTAAGTAGGAGGAAAATAAGGGAATGCACTAGGCTAAAACCTATAGTTAAATTTTTTAAAGGCTGGTCGTTATGAGAAACAAATGAGATATGGATCGCCTAACATAGTAGCGTTTGAGAAAAGTTAAGTAGTTTAAAATTGAAACCGGTAACCAGAAATATCTGGAAACGGGAGCTCTATAAGAAAAACGTATATGGCATAGATTATTGTTAACAAGATCTACATATTTTGTGTAATAATTGTTTATCATTTAAACGTTATGCAAAATTTTGCTAAACTCGTCCAGAATAGAGAGGTCTTCGGAGACTTTTCCAGGAATTTCAAAATATGCATTTATTCGTGATGGAAACATGTTTACTTCAATCAAAACGTTAGAGCCATTTTTGAGAAAAACAACATTTTCAAAAGTTTTTCCATATAAAGGGTAGTTTGTGATGGGGGAATTTTCTTGGGTATCTTCGTATCGCATTCTTGGAAGATATTAAACATAAATGACAAGTTTGGTATTTAATGGTCTGTTTTAGTTATTGTCTATCTCTGTCTCCACACACATACACACACACACACATGCAAGGGGTGGATTGGATTGATTTGTGGGGGTGGATTGAGTAGAATAAAACATGGACCTTTCCCTTAAAAAATAATTTTGCCCAAAATTCGATTTCTCAAAACATTTACAAAACATTAGTTTAGTACACACACATCGACGTTTTTCTAAAAATGCTTTTTCGACCTTAAAAATATATTTATGGTAAAATATCGACATCAAATTTTTGGGTAGAATACAAAAAAGCTTCTCTATCTAATATGTACGATGTATGTACGTAAGGTGCTAGAGAAAGTAAAAATGGCACATTTCTTTGATTGTAATAGTAGTTTTCTCTTGGTATAGTTTTCACTGTGTCTGAAAACAAACAGGGAGATAGGAATTAACCAATGAACGATATTAAAATCTTTGTGACATATAGAGGTAGAATGCAAACCCTCTCTACGAAAGAGTTTCGCTAGGATCGACGAAGGGCTAAATGATAATTTGCATTATCTCATAATGGTGGACAACATCTACAACAATTTACACTCGTATATGAGAGGTTTCAACAGGGTCTCGGAGACGAAGTTTAAAACTCTCTTACTTTCTCAGGTACTATGCACATAGAGTTTATTGTAATGGACACAAAAATGTGCTACAAAGATTACACCAGAAATACATGTTTTAAAGCCTCCTTTACCTGAAAAAACACGAAAAGACGGTTAAATACCAAACTTGGTATATTAGTTTGGCATCTTCAAAGGATGCGACATGAAGATTTTCAAGATAATCCCCCACCCCCAACTACCCTTTAATGGAACTTTTTTCGAAAAATTTTATTTCCTCAAAAATGGGGCTAGCGATCTTAATTAAAATATCGTATATCAAATATATTTACCTGACAAATAAAATGTATATCTTGAATTTTGTGCGAATAGCCTCTAAAGACCTCTTTATTTTGGATGATTTTTATTGATTTTTGCATAACTACTAAACCGTAAGAGATAGACAAATACTTACTATACAAAAAATGTAAATCACGATAAAATACACAATTTATGTCGTATACATATTTTTCGTTGAGTTGCCATTTTCGAGATACTCCTTGTTATTGATTTCAGTTTTAAAATACCTAAACCTTTCTTTTACGGAAACTTGTCAACGGTTGGCCACGCAAAGAAACGGATTTCAATCTAATAGCAGCCACATTTTAAAACATTTGACTGTTGATTTAGCCTAGTGTATTCCCTTATTTCTCTCCTACTTATAAAGGAACCAAGTAATAAGACCGTTTCTGCTAATGTTTTAGCATTAAATAGATAGAAGAATATGCTTATTAATAATAATTTGTTACACAGATGTGGAGAAAGTCATGTGAATGGAGCACATCATATTTTATACTCGTATTATCCAATAATTAATGAAGGTAGAAAATATAATGTTCTATCTGCGTTGCCTAATAATGTTATTAATGGACACTGGAAGTGAAATCTCAAATTTCTGTATTTCTGTATAGATTTTTCTGAAACGTTTATTGTGATTTCATTGTTGTTATGTTAATATGACAATCAGTTTTCATAAATAATGTTATATAAATTGTATAAGCACTTTGCAGAATATAAATTATTTCATAAAGTTTAGTATAAATATACAATATATAATGCTATAATATATATTACATAATCAAAATGTCCCTCGTGCCACAAAATTTGAGAAAATTGGTTGGACATTTCTAAATGTTAGCTTTAATCACACACACACACACACACACACACACACACACACAAACCTTAAACGGAGATATTTCAATAAACTTTTGTTACTGAATTATTATAATATTTTTCTCTATCCAGTATGTATGTACATAGTGGATAGAGAAGATATTGTATCCAAAAATTCGATACCGAGATTTCACCAAAATCCCCTGAATTCGAAAAAAATTAGAAAAAAGTCTGTGTGCGCGTGTGTATGTGTGTGCGTGCGTTGTGTGCGTGCATGTGTGTGAGAGTGAGGGAGAGCGCGCGCGGTACAGTATAGCTCAAAAACTAAAAGACCATTACGCACGAAAATTGGTATTTAAGTTTACTATCTTCCAAGAATGCGACGCTAAGATGTTCAATAAAATACCTCACCACAAACACTCTTTACATATAATTTTTTTTTAAAAAATTTGTTTTTCTTAAACATGGCACTAACGATTTGGATTAAAATACCCTAGATTAAATATATTTACATCACAAACTGTGCATTTTGAATTTCCTGGGAATAGCCTCTGAAAATATCTTTATTCTGAATGAGTTTTGCAGAATTTTGCATAATGGTTAAATCGTAAATTATTAACAAAAACTAACTACAAAAAATGTATATGTTGTTAAAAATAATTATTTATGTCATATACGTTTTTATTTAGAGCTGACCGTTAAACTACGTATACGTTTCTCAAACTGAAAGTGATTTTTCGTTTCATCTCTCTTGTTTTACTTCAAAGGCAATGAAATTGAGTTGTTTCATATAAGACCAACCTTTAAAAGATTGGAGTATCGATTTAGCCTATTGTGTTCTCTTATTTCTGTTCTACATATAAGGAAACACGAATAAGACAATTTCTGCATCTTGATTAGCGTAGACAAAAGAATAATCTTTTGTAAGGAAAGTTATTTGTGTAACAGCTAGAACACACAAGTTTTTATTTAAAAGGGTAAGACATTTTAATCTCTAAAATAAATAATGTTTCATAAAATGTTTCGAAACTTATTATTAATGCTAGGATATTTTTTTTCCTCTGTAACATTACAATAGATATTTCTGTAAATTCTGGCATTTAAACAAAAACTGAGACGTATGTAACATTCTGAATGTTAGGAAAACGCTTAATGAAATGGTATACTAAGAAACAGTTGTATTGCACGATTTTTAAATCGTTGTAACGGGAGGATAGCTAATTGTTGATTCTTCATTGCCGTTCAAATGTTCCAACAACAGCGTAATAAAAATGAATTTTCGAGTTTTTGACTCTCCAAGTGTGCTTAAAAGGTGACCGGCAGTAATGTCAAAATGCTAAAGTTCCAGGTCAGATAATGTTAGTGATAGTTTCAATTCTATGGTTTTGTCGAGGACTTTGCTGTAGAAACAACTGCCGGTGTTTGTTGTTAAACTGTAAGGATTATTAACGTTAATGTCTCAGTATTACACATAATATACACAGTACATATAAGATACACAAGTACTCATAAAATACACACACACACACACCCGGACATGTTTCTAAAAATGTTTCTGTTTGGATTCAGGGGGTTTCAAAGCATGTATTTCCGGTGAAATCTTGGTATTGTTTTTGGTGGAATGGAATACTTTCCCTATCCAGTATGTATATATACGTACTAGAGAAAGTAAAAATGGGCTTAAGCTCTATGTTCAGCCACATTTGGGGGGAAGTATTGTACCCTACAGATCCAATGGCTAGAAGTTGTTCGAGAAAAAGAGGTGGTTATGTTTGTAAAGGATGGGGCGTGATTTGGACAGTACCAACATAAACAGCTCCGTTTCATTTTGGGCCCCTCTTAATACACACAGATATAGGTTTCACAAAGGGAGAAGTTAATGGAATTAGAGAACGAAAAGGGTGAAAGAAGGAGGAATAAAGAGAAAGAAAGACGAAGATGAAGGAAAAGAGTTGAGGATTCTGGAGAGGGGGGAGCGAGTATGTGTGTGCGTGAGCGCAACAAATGGGCAGCAAGTGTGTGGAGAGACGGAGAGGAGTTTTGCACTTCCCACAATAACGCTGACAGAGCTGCGGGTTCTACTAGAGCATGAAGTCGTAGCTAATTACATTACTGTAAAATAATTACATAAAACGCTTACGATAGGACTTACAGTAATCAAAATTCTCTGGATGTGTAATATTTTAAATTATGTTCAGTAATTATTGTAATATGCTGTCCCAAAGCCACGCTAGCACTTGAGCTAGGGATTTTTTAATTCATAAAAATAAACCACAAACATTCAGTATGCTTTCCACGAGTGTAAATACATTAATCATAATTATTATGTAATAAATATTATGTATATATCTAATAGTATAAGCAATGTAATATTTAGTTTAAGAAACAATTCAGTGTGTTTGTTGAGGAAGGAAAGTATTTTGGAAGAAAAACCTTTTGTGCTACACAGGGATCCTTTTGTTAGCACGCTGAGCATCTGTTGGAATCTTAGTGCAATAAGATACTACCCAAGAGACGGAGAATAAATTTTTAATACATAGTCAGGGTATTTTTCAGTGTCTGCTAGAGTCACATGATCACTTTCGAGTGACACGTGATATAACCAAAACGGTGTAAAGTGACCAATAAGGAAAATCTCATAAGACGACTCACACGACTATAGATATAGCCCCAGATTTTGATAAACGATACACAATTCGACTAAAGTTCTCAGAGGAGAAACCTGCTACGCAATATGTGAAAATCTTCCCGCGTTACTTGACTCTACGCCACCTACCAGAGAATGTTATAGTTAATAAAATAATTAATTGGAATCTAGGAGCAGAAAGTAATGTGTATGTAGGTCTGTGCTTGTGCATTAATAAATTAATACCTGCAATCAAATAATTAACGCCCAAATTTTGAAGCAGAAAACAAGAATGCTTTACTTAACAAAAGTGTACTGCTATTCCTTACGCATATCCCATCCCGAGTGAGTCACATCAGTGCTCTATTGAGCGTAACCTTAAAGACTGAGACTAATAGCCGAGGACCAATAAACTAAATATATTACTACACTTTAGGACGCAGCAAACATAAAGTACACACACAACGAGGAGATCCGCTACAACATTTTTACTTAGCAAAATATTCAAAAAGTAAAATTTATTTTTAACTTCTTTATTTTCCTCGATCGGATTTCGATGAGGTAGATTTTTCGCAGCAAATTCTAAATGCGCCAAAGCCTTACAGTAGTTAATACATTTATAAAAGTAATCCACAGTAAGAGCTTAAAAACGGGATTGTAGTAATATGAGGACCTAGACATTCCATATGATGTACCAGGATATCATGGAAAGTGACAGAATTTTAAGTATATGACAAGGTATTATTAATTATTAAAACGGATATATTGAAATAGCAAAAAGTTCTACTTGAATTAAGTTGTTTCAAAGTGATTTATGAGCTCTGTGCAGTACGCTGCTGTCTTTGTCTTATGGTTTATTCGTAATACAAAAATCTATGTATTCTAGTCACGTGACTTTCTTAAAATTGTTAAAAATTATTGTTAAGTAGCTTATTCTTCTACTTTCTTCATACTAATCGAAATAAATTAAATGGTCTTATTACTTGTTTCCTATTAAGTAGAGGGGAAATAAGGGAAAGTATGGTCTAAAGCAACAATCAAATCTTTTAAAAGTTGGTTGTTATGTGGTTGAAATCCATTTCTATGTATGGACAGGATTTCACAAATTTTCGTATGAGAAAAGTGTTAAGTATTTTAAAGCTGAAACCAATAACAAGGAATGTTTCAGAAACGGCAGCTCTGCAAAAAGAAATAAAAACCGTTCATAACAAATTATGTGTTTTAGTGATATCTACATTTTACCAGATATACAAACTTCTTTCAAATTCATCTAGAATAAAGCGACTTTAAAACGCGATTTTCCAGAAAATTCAAGATATGTATTTTATATCTCATGTAATTATCTTTAATATACTATATTTTAATAAAAATCATTAATGCTATTTTTTTGAAAAACTGTCCATGTAAAGGGTAGTTTGTGGTAGGGGGTTTTCTTGAAAATCTTCGTATCATATTTTTGGGAGAAATTTAACTTAAATACTAAGTTTTTATTTAATGAACATCTTGTTTTGAGTTGCTGTCCACAGACATGCACACTGGCTTTTTTCTAAAAATGCTTTTCTTTTGGATTCAACACAAAACACGTATTTTCGATGAAATCTTGGTATCGAATTTTTGGGTGGAATAAGATTCCTTTTCTATACACTGTACTTAGTACGTGTAAGTAAAGCAAAAATGATGCAAAACTTATTTTAAATATAGGTGTAAATTTTACTGCCATTTGATAACTGGCGTTTCGCACGTGAATATTTTAAACTTCTGGAATGTTAATCAAAATCGTCGTAGCATATTAAAAAAAAAATCTGGTGTGTTCCATTCACGTAACTTTCTGTAGCTGTTCCGCAAACAAATTTTTCTTATAAAATATTATTCTTTTATCTGCATCATGTTAATCGAGATAAACATTAGCGGAACATGTCTTATTACTTGTTTTTTTGTAAGCAGAAACCGGGGAATACACCGGGGTAAAGCATAGTCAAATCCTTTAAAAGCCGGTTATATGAAAGAATCGAAATTCCTTTCTGTTTGCTTGCCAGGAGTAAACAAAAGAGAGACAAGAAGAAAGATGACTTCCTGTATTAGAAAGGTAAGTAGCTTAAAGTTGAAACGAGTAACAAGGCACTTCTCGGAACAGTTAACGCTACTAAAAATGTATAGAACATTAATTGTATGTTTTATCTATATAGGTAATATACATTTTTTTGTGCAGTAAGGTTTTGTCTATCTCTTACTGCTTATCAGTTATACAAGTCATTCAGAATGAAGAGGTCTTCAGAGATTATTCAAAGTGCGTTCAAGATAAACTTTTCCTTTGTAATGAAAATATCTCAAATATGTGGCATTTTAATCAAAATGATCATGCCCACAGACAGATACACTCACACGAATGTTTTTTTTATATATTTTGTAGATGTAGTGGATCTCAAAACATGTATTTCCTTGAAGTCTCTGTATCAAATTTTTGGGTGAATTGCAAAACCTTCTCTAAATACGGTGTACATTGTACATATGTGCTATAGAAAGTAAAACTCACCCATTTTGAAAATCTTCCGTGTAAGGAGTTGTTTAGAATGGGAGAATTTTCTTGAAAAATCGTCGTTGCTAAGCCTTTGTGCATAAATATAAAGTTTTGTCATAATGGTAAAATATGTGTTGAATACACATCCGTGCAGCTGTTCTAACCAGTGAACTACTGTGACAACGTGCCGGTATGCAATTCAATCTTCTAGCTGACTACATGCTTTTACTCGGTTCAACCAATCAGTATGTCTCCCTTCAGAGAACTACCTTAAATACGACTTACCTTCTTAAGTACTTAGTATCCGGGTAATATTAACATGTACATATATTCAATATACAGAGTGTTTCAAAACGACACAAAACGAAGATGTAGACCTTGTTGGTCTTACCGTACGTGATACGTGAATATAATTTTCAGCTCTAAATTCGGCACATACAAAAAAGTGTCATACTATCATCATGGATTAGGCAGTCGTACATAACCAAATGACATGTGCCTGGCCCAAGAGAGATGCCGGTTGTTAGCGTGGTGTAGGGGTGGTTTGATAGACACGCCGGTGCGGCACAGGTCACCTTAGTAATGGAAAACCTGTGGGTTTTGTTATGTGTTTCGTATAGCACGTTCTGAGGTTGTTTACATGGCGTATGACAACCATTGTTCCTTCGCTATCTAACCCCAAATATGTGCGATTTTTAAACACACATAAACTTTAAATAGAAGAATTTGAAAGTTGCGACATCACGTTTCGGGCAAGTCAAAATGTAAGCTAATCGACTGCTATCTTCGTTTGCTGTTGTTTTGTAACAGCCTGTGTGTGTGTGTGTGTGTGTGTGTGTGTGTGTGTGTGTGTGTGTGTGTGTGTGTGTGTGTGTGTGTGTGTGTGTGTGTGTGTGTGTGTGTGTAGGTCGTCTTCTTAGCGCGGTGGTAGTGCAGCTCCCTACCAAGCGGGAGACCTGGGAGACCGGCATAGAAATTTTTCCCCCACAGGGAGACCTGGTCCGGGGTGCACTCAGCCTCATGAGGTCCCAATTAAGGAGCCACTTGATCGAGAAGAAGCGGCTCCTGGTCATGAGGATCGCATTAACCGGCCGGGGGCTTCCAGGCGCTGACCACGTCTCACCCACCAATACTGCACTCCATCTATGACGTCTGTTGTAGACAAGATGGGGAAGTATTTCCATTATAATAAAAATAGCCTGGATAACATGTTAATATTACCCATATACTAAGTACTTAGGAAGGTAAGTCACCAATAAGGTAGTTCTCTGAAGGGAGACATACCGATTGGTTGAACCGGGTAAAAACATCTAATCGGCTGGGAGAACGAATGTCATGCCGCTATGTTGTCACAATAGTTCAAGGATTAGGGCAACCGCACGAAGATTGCCCGCCTGGGTGTGTGGTGGTAGCGTGAGTGCCTCACATTCAATAGGTCGCGAGTTCGAATCTCGCTTAGGGTGAGTTTCCCGAGTAAGTTTTGCCGATCCCCGTAGCCGCGCTCGCTAAAACGTCTCGCTTTGGTGATTCGCGGCGCACGGGATCGTGGGTTCGAGTCCCGCCTTGTGCATGGGTGTTTCTGTGTTTCTAAATGTGTATATGTTTGTGTATGTATATGTAAAAAGGAAAAACGAATAGGTCAACTAAGGAAATTTAGAAACTGGAAAAAAGAAGTAAAAAGGAATACAGCTGATAAGCCTCCGGGGCTGCATTAAAAAAAAAAAAAAGAGGGGGAGAACCGTATTAAGATTCCGGCTGAGGCATTGCATTTTTCAACTTATTCATTTATAACAAAGTTTTGTGTCCATCTAATTATTCATTTTTGAGTTATCGTATTCAAAGCTATACAGATGCACAAGATGAGCGTTTTTCAAAAATGTTTCTTTGGATTCTCGTGGCCGCAAAGCTTGTGCATTTCCGGTAATATCTTGATAGCTAATTTTAAAGTGGAGTACTATACTCTCTCTTCCTACCATACACATTTTGTAAGATGAATACGAATACTTTTTCTACTTGCAAAAAGAACAAATATGTTTTGTAGAGGGAGCTGTTACACTACCTTCAGCGTGAGTCTTCTTATGATCATCTGTGCGTCGTGGATTTGATGGTTGCCGGCTCACGCTCTTGCAGATGCTGAAAATGAATTCTTCCATTTTTTCAGTTTCAGGTTTAGTGGAGTCAGCTGGAAATGTGAATAGGAGAGTGGTCGGACTACTTTTTCAAAGCGAAACAATCAACACAGTGTAATATATAGCGTCGACTTTATTTAAGACCGACCATTATTATTGCCGCTTTCTCATAGTACTTGACAAGTTGAACATGTGTAAACATGGTAGTTCATATAGACGACGAATGAATGAAATGAGGCCAGATTTAAAGTTACCCCACATTCGTAATCACAATATAAGGGATAGCCCTGGATAAAAAAATAATAATTAAAAAAATCTGGGTTACTCATCCTGACCGAGATTCGATTCCAAATCACCATTTTTAAGCGGGCGATTCAAAGAAAACTTCCTGTTATAACTTTTATTCATTTTGGAGGTACTTTCATCATTTAAAATATCTGCACTTAACCCACAATCCAAAAATGAAATTATGTAAGGCCCAAAGTAGTCATTTGACCTCTTTAAGGTAATATGATTTTCTTTTATTGTATGCTTGAATTTAATTTATATTGAAGCTATGTTAGTTTATGGTGCAACAGTAAATAACAACAATCAAGTGTCATTTAGATTAACGTAAATAATAAAAACAATGGACAAATAAAGAGGTTGTCATTCACTTCCAAAACTCAGTTTTATTATATAAGGTGAAAATAAAAATATATGAGAAACTTTATCTACGTGTAGATGAGTTTCTTTCAGAACTACAAAGTGATCTCGATGATAAATCAGAGAGGCGTGAACCTTTTCTGATGACTCAGATGGCGAGTTTCTACGCAACATTAGAGAAGTAGTAAATGAATAATCAAATTGTAACGATTATTATTATTGTTATTATTATTTTACTGCCAATTTATTAGTTATAATTATAATAAAATGATATTAATTTTAATATCATTTTATAGTAAATATAATCTCTTGTATTATGTGGTTCTCATGAATACTTTCATTCTTTTGGAATTATTTACTTATGTAATTTAAAAATTCCTGCATATGTAATAAAACTACCTCTAAATGCACTTTTTGTAAGAAATTGTGTAGAAGGCTGAACTCAAATTAAAATGAATAATTCCATCGTTATATTCATTTAAAACTGAGTAAACTATTCCATTACTTACATTTGTTTGTGTTATCGATATTGTTCGTATAATGTGATTGTGCTAGTTGCACATTCTTCAGCGTTCATTTACATCATGTAAACTTCATTTATAATTTAGAGTAAATAATGAAAAAAAATTAAAATATAATAAATAAATATACTTTGTAAAATAATAATGAATATTTAATTTATACATTAGAGATCAAATTGACCTCCTTTGGCCCTAGTGTTGGCGTAAGGCAGACGCACTGCTCACAGGGGCTAACTGAAGAAAGTTTTTTGTATTTCACCCACAAATTTTATGATGGTTGATTGGAACCCCTTTTTGAGACACCTGAATGTAGAAAAGCAGTTTTAGAATAAGTTATTTATGTGTATGTGAGTGTGTGTGTGTGTGTGTGTGTGTGGTACTAGGAGGATATGGGTGTGTGTTGATGGAATTGGTATTTAAGTTCAGTGTTTTCCAAGGATGTGAAATGAAGGTTTCCAAAACTACCCCAGTCTAATTTTCCCTTTATGTGGAAATTCTTTTCAAAATGTTTCATTTTCTCAAAAAGGCTCCATCGATTAAAATAAATCTATTAAATTCCTCATATTTAAGATGCTTAAATGAAAAATAGAACGTATATCTTACATTTTATGTGAATAGCCTGAGAATTGTATTTAATTCCATATAACTGGTAAACCGTAAGATATAGCTGGGCTACTTTCAAAACGTTATCTATTATTATTGTTAGTTTGAAGTTTTCAATAATTTGTCGGGCAGTTTGAAGATATTGTGGGAGATTAAGTAGTTCTCACGATGTCAGGGTATCAAATCTGATGCGTTCTATTCATATGACTTTTTCTAGCCGTTCCACAAACGTTCCTATAGAGGTCTCTTCTTTCTACAGCATGTTAATCACGATAACCTTAGCAGAACTGGTCTTATTACTTCATTTTTGTAAGTAGAAAGGAAATAAAAGAATACACTAGGCTAAAGCCATAGTCAGATGTTTTAAGAGCCGGCCGCTAAGTCAAACAATTGAAATTGGGTTCTTTTGCTTACTAGGATTAAACAAAAGAGACACGAAAATAAGGATGTCTCACGTTTATACTTTTAAACTGAAACCAATAACTCGGAATATCATGATAAGGGTTAACAAAAAAAAAATTGAATTAAACATAAACGTGTGTTTTAACGGGTTCTATATTTTTTGCATGATAGGTTTCTGTCTGTATCTTCGATTTGCTAATTATAAAAGGTTATACAAAGGTCAAAGGTCATCTAGAATGAAAAGACCGTCATAGGCTACTCCCAAAAACTTAAAATATAAATTTTATTTGTGAAGTAAATATCTTTAATATAAATATTTTAATCAAAATCATTAGCCATTTTGTATGTAAACATTAAAAACATTTTGTATGAAAAGGGTAGTTAGAGGTGGGAGGATTTTTTTTTGAAAATTTTCGTTCCGCATCCCTGGAAGATACTTAACATAATAGCAAGTTTGAGCTATGCCATCCTCAGACACAAACACGGACCTCTTTCTAAAGATGTTCTTGTTTTCGGACTCATGGGACCTCAAATCATATTTCCGGTGAAATATCGACATCGAATTTTTGGGTGCAGTACAATGGATCTCTAGCTACTATGTACACCCGTCGCCAAAAAAAAAAAAAAAAAAAAAAAAAAAAAAAAAAAAAAAAAAAAAAAGAATTATCCCTAGATTCCATGTGTCGAGCGAAGAGCTTCGGGTATCTTCGTAAAAGCTGTGTTCACAACGCATGCGAAATAACTGTACAGTGGTCTGTGACTAACAGCACATGGTTTACTTCTGAGTACTGAAAGCAGATCACGGAACATGGTTACGGTGACTGAGAGGTTATAAAAGCTTCGGTTCCACTCTAAATATTCTAGGTTCAAATCTCGCGCTGCTTGTCATTTTTTTGTTTGTTAATTTCATGACTGGATATGTAGAACCAAATATTGCATCAATATAAATTTGGCATTCGAAGTTATGGGACTATCTATGCACACAAAAACATAATTGTACTAACACTCATGTTAAATAACTAAAAAAATTTTATGTGTTCCATTCACATGACTTTCTCTACATCTCTGTAACAAATTATTATTAAAAAACTTGTGCTTCTATCCACTTAATGCTAATCCAGATGAACATTAACAGAAATGGCTTCTTGTAAGTAGAAGTGAAATAAAGGAATACACTAGATTAAAATGACAGTAAAATCTTTTAAAAGCTGGTTGCCACGTGGATAAAATCTGTTGCTTTGCATAGCCAGGAGTAGAAAAATACCCATATGTGAAACGTCTTAAGTACTTTAAACTGAAGTGAATAACAAAGAATATCTAAAAATGATCAACTCCACGAAGAAAATGTACATGTAAGTGTGCTTTTACGATATCCACAGTTTTTGGGTAGTAAATGTTTACCTCTTACGGTTTACTAGTTATAAAAATCCAGCAAAATTCATCCAGAATAAAAAGTTTTTTCCCAGAAAATTCCCAGAAAATTTAATATACCTAATATACATTTTATTTGACATGTAAATATCTTTAATGTACAGTATTTTAATCAAATTGGTTAAAGCCATTTTTGAAAAAATAAATATTTTCGAAAATTTGTTCATATAAAGTTTGCAAGTTACACATGAAACTGGTTATTTCATTTGTCACTGTTCAGATTTATTATTTGATTCATTTTATTTATACTTTGTAATAAAAACTTATGTTTACTACAGAACTGTATACGGAGGAGGTTCCAAACTCTTCAGTGCTCCGGTAATAGAATTGAGCCCGAGTATCAGTGGTACTCCTGACATAAGAAGCAGTCGGGCCAATGTCCCGACCGGAAGGGAGTGTTTGAATTGGGTTGGACTCGACGTGGCAGGCCCGATACGTGGGAGATCGGTACGCCTGGGCTGTGTTTGGGTGGTGATATCGGACGCCGCAATGTACTCCGGCACTAACCTGGAGAGTTAAGACAAAAGTTGGTAAATGTCGTCCCCTCCAAGGTCTTCATCCCTTTTCCCCAATTCACTTCCGCCCTTGCTTGCACCCCACGAACATGTTTCCCTTGGCTGCAGGTACACCTGAGTCGTCAGGTCACTGTATGCTTTAGTGTGCCTATCTATACCTATAGCGTGTACAGTAGTAAGCACATTACAAACGCAATACCATGTTACTGCGTCTCTCTTATCCACTCGCTTGTAAAAATCGTACCAGTATCTAGAAATTAAGGTCGTCTCCTTAGCGCGGTGGTAGCACAGCTGCTTACCAAGCAGGATACCTGGGTTCGATCCCCAGTACCGGCGTGGGGATTTTTCCCCCACTGGGAGACCTGGCCCGGGGTGCACTCAGCCTCGTAAGGTCCCTGGGGGGCCAATTGAGGAGCTACTTGATGGAGAAGTAGCGGCTCCAGGTCATGCGGACCGCATTAACCGGCCGGGAGGGACTCGAATCGTTCACCACGTCTCACCCTCCAATACTGCACCTCATCCATGACGTCTGTAGTTGACCGAGATGGGGGACGCAGCGGCCGGGCGGTAGGCCAAGGTTCCCCGTGAGCTGTCGTGCCATGGGGTTATCTAGAAATTAATTTAACCTAATATCAGGTCCGAAGCCTAGACATTGCATAGCGGCTAGCCCTGACCAGCTTGACCCAGTATTGCCCTAATGTTACTAAATCGATAAAGGAAAATGTGTAGAAAGATCGTTTATTTTCCCCTTAAGTCGGACTGCCACCTCCTAGGACTTACAAGCCGATGTCTAGAGGTCAGAAGCCTGTCGGAAGCCAACGACACGGAGCCACAGAATGAAGGACCTGGAACGAGTGGTCGGCATGTGCGTGAGGGAATGAATTATATGAAATGAAAGTGAAATTGATGATAGGAAAGGTGATTATGGCGCAGTTGGCGGTGGAAACCGAAGGATGCGGAGAAAACTCGCCCTGACGCTGTTTCGTCCACCACAAATCCCACATGCGAGCGCTTGGGATCGAACCCGGGCCACCTAGGTGGCGAGCGGCCACAAGTTAATGTTTTCTCCATTAATGAGAAGTAGATAGAACAATAAGCTTTCTTTAAGAATGGTTAGTTAAAGAATGGGTGGAGAAAGTGGTTTATATGTAACACAACGGAAGTGTGTTAGCACGCAACATAATCAGGAGTTTAATGGTGACAATATAAACGAAACCATAAAAAGGACCGGCCTTTGTTACAAACAATTATTGTTTTTGTATTTTGTATATAACTGCACCTGGATTAATTAATTTTAAATAATTCGCTACTAAACATTATTACGACCAATGTAAACAGAATCGTTTATTTACTTGCATGATTAACATGTAAAGCACGATTGAGATATGCTAATGCCCAGAGAAAGCGTAGTACATAGGATTTTTGCATATCGGATTATTCTGGGATTTGCAAAGATTTGTAAACGGAATGCAAACGAGCACGTAAAACTCTGAGAACTATTCCCTCCCCTTTTTAACCGAAAAAGTTCATTTGTAGCTCTGTTTTATTGTTCTAAAGAAGCAGATGTTTGTGGGCGCTGGATTCATTTCCCTGGAAAATCGATACAGCTTAAACTAGGGCATGTTAAAGTGTTCATCTACTTAAGCTATTGCATTTTACGATCGTCAAATATTCCAGACGCTTTTTGCGCTTGTATGTAACACACACACTACTTCCATTCCTCAGGCCATAACAAAGGAGAGACGTTTAGTTCCTTATGTTCTCTTTGCCATGATCTACAAGTCCACTATACAGGCAATTGTTTTCATTACGTTTACACAGAGAGTAATAAGTTTAAGCTAACGCATCAGTGAAATATAGCATCCAGAATGAGCACAAATTGTTGCTGAAATTCGTGCTGGCTATCGAACACAATAACAATATTTTGGCGAAGTAAATTCTACCTTGCAAGGTTATTTATATATTAATATTTTATTATATGCATTTACGCTGTAATAAAAATATTCCACAGCATGTATTTTTTTATAATCTACACAAAAAAGTTTAATTTTTAAATTAATTAGTTTACAAAAAGATACATCATATCATAATTTTTATAATAATGCCTGATTGTCTATACTCCGAGCTTTGCGAGGCGTTCCGAGTTGGATTCCCGGCTGGGAGGTAGGCATTCTTTCTAGCCCAGATTAATTTCTATCCTCCTCAGAGTAGTGTACGAATTTGACTATGAATTTGGGTGATCTAATAGTTAAAATTAAAGATAAACAAAATCCCAACGACATGAGTACACGAGTTAGCACCATTACCAATGGGCAATATGTTTTGAAAATTTCGCCGATAGGACCATGCAGTTAAATGCAGAGTATAAATGGATCAATAAAAATAGTATCCACACGTATATTTATTGCTGCAGAGTGCAATATAATCACATTCGATAGTTGAGTCTTTCCATTTATTCCTAAACGTCTTTCACACCCATTTAGGGACTACTGAGAGTAAAATTTCAATTTTTTTTTATTTTTTGTATACATGTTTCTTAAAAAAGGTGTACTCCGATAGCATTGTTTAACATGAATACGAATTTGGTTCAAATTGGATAAATACTTTAATTACAAACTATTTCATAATTCTTTTGTAAATGTATGCACAATCAAAATGTTGCACTCCCTCACAGTTTGAGAAAATTGTTTGGCATCTTTTGAATTGAAGCTTTCAAACACACATAAAAGCTTTATGCTCTTGTATTTTAATAACATTTAACTGAATTATGATTTGGGGGGGGGTAAAATAGAAATGTCATGCCTAAAATGAATAATTTTTGTCATAACAATATGTTTTTGCAAATAACTTTTGCTGTTAAGATCATTTTGCTACTCGTAAAATTAAAATATATAGTTCTGTACAACTGAGACCCGTGCAAAATTTAAAAGTGTGAAATTGTAGTTTGGGGAAAATGTTGTTTGGTAAAATAGTATAATAAGAATAACGTGTATTACATGATCTTTAAATGGCTCCAGAACGCAAAGAAAGGGAAGACAGCTAAATACTGAATCTTTGTGGATGCCTAAAGGTTTCAACAAACATTTGTTATAGAAAGTAACTCGATTTTGTGACTGCGTAAAGTAAAAATTTCACCCCCAATGTCCCTGAAATTTACGTATCATTTAAATGTGTGTATAAGTACCAAATAGCAAAATTAATTTAAAAAACCGGGCGTTTATTTTGTGCTTATATTTATCTTAGAATGTTCTAGTTTTATTAACCTGTAATTTTATCACACAGTGAACTGTAGAAATTGTGTCACGTGACGATTTTAAAGGTCCCTATGCAAGTTGAAGAGAAGCTCTCTTCAAGTTTCAAAGCTGATTTACTGTCTTTCTGCTTTTTTTGTTCAATTCGTTTCAACATTTAAAAATACAAATGACTTCGTCCGGTATTTTCAAACTTTTTCTTTATTTTGGAAAGATGCATTTACCACGCCCGTATAGCAATAGGTGTTCAATTATTGTATAGTTACTGTAAAAAACGAAAGTGGTAACTCCCAGCCGTGATAAAAGCTGTAGCATACTAATATTTTGTATTAATTCTTCAAATCCAATAGAACTAATTGAGATAGGTTTAGTAATAGCTGCAACTCTCATCGAATTTACAGGATTCAAAGCACTTTTGCCGCCCAATCAAATTAATTATTCGTGGTATTCTGAAAGCTACATTGCTTACCATGACTCATACATTTATAACGAGCGAACCTGAGATATGACTTTGAAATTAAAAAATGTTACAGAAGCAAATAAACCAAGTGGCCAAGAACAGCCAAAGGTTGACGGGGAGCGTTTGATGGTTTAAAGCTTTGGCTTTATACCTTCTTTTCCTTTGACTGTTCCTTCCCCTTAAGGTAATGCATCTCTGAAATTTGGAAATGATGTTGCTTTATTGAAATTTATACCAGTTACTTCAGAAAATTATAATTATATTTGTTATGTATAAACATTCTAGCTTACACGATTACTCACATAATAATTTGTACATTCTTAAATTCATTATTCTAATAAAAATAAGATATGTGATTCACCTAAAGCTTTATCGTAAATTAGTTTACGAAAAAATCAGTGATGAATTTTTAATAGGTTGGCAAAAAATTTTATGTCAATATTTCAATTGAAATATGTGTTTTGAGGTCCCTTGAATAAAAAAAATTCAGAATGAGTACCGTGTATGTATGTATGTGTGTGTCTTTGGAGAGCATAGCACAAAACACCGAAAACGCCAAATTTGCTGTTTAAGTAAAGTATCATTCAAGGATGCGAATGAAATATTTTCAGGAAAATACCCCATCCCTAATTACCTTTTACTTGGAGCAGTATTTGAAATTGATGTTTTTCTCAAAAATGGCTCTAACAATATTTATTAAATACTGTCTGTACCAATATCAAATATATTTACATGACAATGTATATCTGAATTTTCTGAAGACCTCCTCATTCTATATGAAATTTATGACAAATAGTAAGAGATAACCAAAAACTTACCACACCAAAAATCTGATTTGTTCCATTCACATGACTTTCTCTACATATCTGCAACAAATTATTGTTAAAAAGTTAACGCTTCTATTTACTTCATGTTAATCGAGAAAGAATTAGCAGAAATAGCCTTATCATTTGCTTCCTTGTAAGTAGAAGCGAAATAAGGGAGTATCATAGGTTAAAGTGATAGTCCAAAGATTGTTGCTATGTGATTGAAGTTCCTTTGTTTGTATGAACAGGACTTGACAAATTCCTGCATAAGTAAGTTTTTCAAAGCTGAAACCAACAACAATGAATTTCTCAAACACGATCAACTCCTCGAAAAAACTATATACGAGTATACCATAAATTATAAGTTTTAACGTGCTCTACATTTTTTCTGTGGTAAGTTTTTGTCCATTGCTTACGGTTTAGCAATTATGCAAAATTCCGTAAAGTTCATCCAGAATAAACAGTCTTCAGAGGCTATTCGCAGAAAGTTCAAGATATACTTTTTATTTGTCAGGTCCTTAATATACAATATTTTAATCAAAATTGTTAGTCACTTTCAAAATATCAACATTTTTGAAAAAAGTTCCATGTAAAGGGTAGTGTGGGGGGTCTTGAAAATCTTCGTCTAGCATCCTTGGAAGTTTGGCTTTCAACAGTATTTTTGTTTTTCAACTACATTGTCCACAGTCACACAGACACATAGCAACATACACGCACACATGGACCTTTTTCCAAAAATGCATTTTTTGGATTCAGGGGGACCTAAAACATGTATTTCCGGTGAAATCTCGCTATCGAATTTTTTGGGTGGAATACAATGCCTTCTCTATATACTATGTACATAGTACGTGTAGAGAAAGTAAAAATGTAAATCTCATTAAAACACACCATTTGTTATATATACAGACTGTTCGGGAATTCAACTGCACAAATTAGCAGGATTGTATAGGGGTTCAGAATAGAGTTTTTGAGATAGGGAGGCTATGGGCTCTAAATTCTTTTCTACAACTTAAAATGTACTAAGCGTTAGCACGCCACTGATCAAACTGCACCGTGGACCGCGTGACCTAACACTTGATTTCAAAGAGCGCTAATATATGGCATTATTTAGCGCTTTGTTTAGCGTCTGGTCACTGGGTCAAAATATCGAGGGAGTTGAAAGTTCAAGCCTCTGAAGATACCTTTATTTTTATGTTGTCGCTTTTGTTTGCATTTTATAATGAATCATATTGTTGAGGGAGTTGAAAGTTCAAGCCTCTGAAGATACCTTTATTTTTATGTTGTCGCTTTTTTGCATTTTATAATGATTCAGTTATATTTACACAATATTACTTTATTCTACTGACAAATAAAGTAAATGTAATGCACGAATAGCATGTAAGAGAACGTTTCCTTAACAATTACATTTAACACCTGAACTCGTACTCTTCTCCATGCCACTTGAAAGAATTTCTAAAGTACAGTGTTTCATACATTGATGTGCTATGCACGTGTACATTACAATTGTTGGCACGGTTCATCATTTACGAAAGAATAAACTTCAAATAAAAAAAAATTAAACTATTTCTATAGTAGAACAAGTATCTACATAAAACTAATTAAGAACTATGTACTAGTCAAGAAAACACATTTTACATAGAATGCACTTGTTCTGCAAAAACAGAATATCCGAAGCAAAGATACAACAGGGCACCAGAAAAACTGTTCGATTTGACGACCTAGAACATCCCTGCACTTACGAAGAAATGAACCTCACACCCAATCAAAAATTCCAGGACTGTTGTGAATCACATCACAATCAGCTAAAGTGAATGTCAGCACTTGTTCATCTAATTCAACAGTGCCTGGTACACCAGGCCATTCAGCATGCATAATAGAACCACGTGGCACCAAAAAGCACATGAGCTCAGAAGTTCGCAGCTTAGATTTATTTTAGACTGTTAGTCTGTGAACTCCGTTTCGCAGAAACAATTTTTATCCTTACGCCTAATGTGTATACTTTTCCAGTGTGATGCAATGTTTAGCAATGTATGGTTCTCACAGTAGCCATGTAGGCATTAGATAAGATTTTTAGATGGTAGCTCAATGGTTAAAACTGCTTAATATCTACATATGGATAAAATCGAATTAACGTTGTTGAAATTCTAGCAATAACCCAGTTTTTTTTTTTTTTTTTACTTCACCGCTAAAGACATAGTTAAATTGCTACGTTTTGAAGCACACATTACACACTTGTTTTCAACACAATTGTTTTCATGATTGTTATACTGCATTAATCTACGCAGGTTTCTTGACAATTATTGCATTTAACCTTTTCAGTGCTATGGTAGAGATAATACGATCGCGGAAAAACATCCCAGCCGTGCTACGGTTGAGTTAACTTGATCCTAAATTTGAACAGCTGTAAGTCTTAGAATTTCATATTCCCCTGCGGCAATTTATAAATCAATTATATTTGTCAACCCTCACGCAATGTTTACACTAATTCCGAGTAATATATAAAGCAAGGGAAAACTTCAATTCATTTGGTTTGAGTCAAGCTGCACTTTGCCGCCAAAACGGTCTCTATTTCACGGCCGGAAATATGCGGTTAGGCCTCTATCTCACCTGTATTTTAGGATGGGGAGGGCCCAATTAAATAATCGGTGGTACGATGTGCCTATGATGTAGCAGGTTGAAGCACCGGATATGAGACCTGATTTGTAAATTGTGAAACACATTACTATACTCATTTTTTTAGTTATTAATGCTATTATTGCATTTTCAACTTTAAATACAGAAAACTATGGCCAATGTTATTGGTAAGAATCAAATTTCGGATTTTTAGTAATTTTTCACTATAGTGTTCCCTTTACTCAGCAAGGTGGTGTTTCTCACCTAAAATATCTCAGCAGTGAAAAGGTTAATATTGAACGCTACGTAAATACTATTCACAGTCTTTTGAAAGTAATTTGTACTTAAAGGTTTATTGTCTTGGCTTCAGAAATGTAAACTAATATTAGTGCTGCTCAAAAATTGAAATTAAAAATTTGGGAAAAATTAGGAAATTACAAAATAAAACAACGAAATCTTGAGAGCAGCACGATCTTTGTATAGTGGGTTTCGTTCAGCAGCGCTAGACCGACTCAACCACCAGCATTTTATAGAAAACCGCTCTAGCTGACTACATGTGATCTGAAGTCAACCGAGCTGTTATCAGCGGCGTGCACAGCCACAAAGAACAGGTAATTTTTCCAAAGTTTCAATTCCAATACTTTTAAATATCTATTGACTGTCCACCTACACTGCATTTTTTCAACTGCTGGTATAAAAACAAGGAATTATGAACGAAAATACGACACACACATCTACATTCTTTTAATTTACCGCCATTGATGTGCGATCCAGAAAACATGCAATAACTTTATCATTTGGCAGAAGAGACATTAGGTTCCATACCTTCAAATTGTATATCTAGGACCTCTCTGAATTCTGGGACATTGTGTTTGTGTGTGTGTGTGTGTATTTCTGTTAACCGTTTCCAGGATATTCCTTGTTATTGGTTTCAATATTCAGCTACTTAAACTTGCTGAAACTAGAGGATATCATTCATGTCATCTCTTTTGTTTTACGTTTGGCAGTGCAAAGCAAAATTAATTTCAATTATGTCACATAGCGTCCGGCTATTTAAAATATTTAAATATTTATTTAGCATAGTGTAATGCCTTATTTACCTCTCTACTTATAAAGAACTAATGTAACTATTTTTGCTAAAGTTTATCTCGACGTACTGTATAAAAGAATAACCATTTGTAATAATAGTTTGTGGAGAAACTCATGTGAAAGTAATGTATCATAACCCCAATTATTGTAATTTATTTTAAATTATTTTTCGTTCTCTCTGAAACTCTTAAATTTTCAAAATTTAATAATCTATTTTTAAAAATTGGAGCGTTATTTTATAAATCTATTTTTAACCTACTTTAAAGAGGCAATATTACAATTTTAAAACAAATGAATAAAAAATCTAATGTGTCCATTCACATGACTTTATTTACATCTCTGCAACAAATGATTGTTAAAAAGCTTATGCTTCTATTTACTTCATGCTAATTGAGAAAAAAATAGCAGAAATAATCTTATTACTTAGGTTAAAGTGCTAGTCAAAAGCTGGTTGTTATGTGATTGAAGTTCCTTTGTTTGTACAGATAGGGGCTGACAAATTCCTGTAACAGAATTGTATAATTTTTTAAATCTGAAACCAATAACAAGGAATATCTAAAAAACGATCAAAACCACGAAAAAAATATATAACATAAGTCATGTGTTTTAACGTGCTCATCATTTTTGTGTGGCAAAATTTTGGTCATCTCTTACGGTTTAGCAGTTATGCAAAATTCCGTAAAATTCATGCAGAATAAAGATGTCTACAGAGGCTATTCCCAGAAAATTCATTATATACATTTTATTTGTCAGGTAAATATCTTTAATACATGAAATTTTAATCAAATTCGCTAAAGCCATTTTTGAGAAAATCAACATTTTCGAAAAAAACTTCCATATAAAGGGTAGTTTGGGGTGGGGGATTTTTCTCAAAAAGATCCCTGGAAGATACTAAACTTAAATACCAAGTTTGGTATTTTACATTTCGTTATTGAGTTATCGTGTTCACAGACACACGGACACACACGCACGCACACACACACACACACAAACACACGGGCCTTTTCTGAAAAGCTTTTTTTTCTTTTTTTTTTTTGGATACAGGGGACCCTAAAACTTATATTTCCGGTGAATCGAATTTTTGGGTGGAGGGCAATACATTCTCTATACACAATACACATAGTACGTGTAGAGAAAGTAAAAATTGCATCGCATGGAGAAGTTCAAGTAAGGGAAAGTGTTGCAAAAAGGTTTACGGGAAAACATGATTTAACGTTGGGAGTATCTATTAATAAGATGCGTTTGCCCATTTAAAGCTTCAATTAACTGTTGGTTATACCAAGTAAAGCGGAAAAAATAATATATATTTTCTAAAAGTTTAGAATTCGTATTAATTTATTATGAAAACAATTTTGTTGTTGCAGTTTTGGTCCAATTTCACAAGTCTTGAGGCTATGTATGATTCCAAATTCATGGAAAATCACAAAAAAATCGACTTTTTTATTTTAATTCCATAAAATAATGTAAACATTTGTGAATATATAAAACTTATAATTGGCCACCAGACAGTATTGTTAAATGCCTTAGTAATAAAAGAAGTTGTGGAGAATAAATGCAGCAATGCAAGAAGAAAAGGACAGACAAGACAGCAGCAGAGCAGACGAAAAGGAAAGCGCAGGGTCAAACCTCACAATCTAGTGAATTTTAATGTGAGCCATGCATTTAAATGTTTCCTTCTTTTCTCGCTATTAATATTTTCAGCAGTTTTCTTCCTGTAAAATGTTCATTGCGGAGCACTTCTTCTGCTACACAAATAAAATTTGCTGTACACATTCATAGAGATACAATGAATCAGAATTGCCCTAGGTTTTACTTTCATATATATTTAAGCATATGTTTTCAATTTTCAAACACAAAAATTATATTTTTATAACAAAAAATCTGATGTGTTCCATTTCCATGGTTTTCTCTATATATCTATAACAAATTATTGTGATAAACTTAACTATCAATTTCATGCTAAAAATTAACAAAAACGGTCTTATTTATTTCCTTATAAGTAGCAGGGAAATAAGAGAATACGCTAAGTTAAACCGACAGACATATGTTTTAAAATGTTGCTATGGGATTGAAATCCATTTCTTAGCGTGGTCAAGCGTTGACAAGTATCTGTATGAGAAAAGTTTTAAGTATTTTAAAACTGAAATCAATATTAAGGGATATTTCGAAAACGGCCAACTTCACGAAAAAGATCTATATGACATAAATTGTGAGTTTTATCGCAATCCACATTTTTGTGTAGTACTTTTTGCATATCTCTTACGGTTGACCAGTTATGCAAAACTGAATAAAAATTATCCAGAATAAAAAGAGCTTTACAGGCTATTCGCAGAATATTCAGGATATACATTTTATTTGGCATGTAAGTATCTTAAATTTTAATCAAAATCGTTAGAGTCATTTTTGAGAAGATCAGAATTTTTGAAATTTAGTTTGGGTTGAGGGAGAGGAGATTTTCTTGGAACTCTTCGTGTCGCATCCTTGGAAGATGCCACACTTAAACACCACGTTTGGTATTTAACGGTCTTTTCGTTTTTGAGCTATGCTGTCCACAGACACACACCGGATTTTTTTCCAAAAAAGCTTTCTTTTGGATTCAGGGTACCTAAAACATGTATTTTCGGTGATATCTTGGTATTGGATTTTTGGGTGCAATACAATACCTTCTCTATACACTATTAAGGTACATAGTACGTGTAGAGAAAGTAAAAAATGTGTGTGTTCCATTCACCTGACTTTCTCTACAATTCTGCTAATACAAAGCTTATTCTTCTATTTACTTACTGCTAGACGAGAAATAATTAGCAGAAATGGTCTTATTACTTGCTTCCTTGTAGGAAGACTGGAGATAAGGAGTACCATAGACGAAAGCGATAAGCAAATCTTTTATAATATGGTTCCTATGTGATTAAACTTTCTTTGTTTGTATGGACGTAATTCCCGTATGAGTAAAGTATAAAGTATAAATACTTCAAAACTGAAACCAATAACAAGGAATATCTCTAAAACGGACAACTCCACGAAAAAGTTTATAACATAAATTGAGTTTTTTAAGGGTTTCCACATTTTTATGATGATATTTTTGTCTATCTCTTACAGTTTACATACAATTTACCTAATTTTGCTATATTCATCAAGAATAAACATATCTTCAGAGGTTATTCCCAGAAAATTGAATATATACACTTTATTTGTCACGTAAACGACATTTTAATCAAAACCGTTAGAGGCATTTTTGAGAAAATCAAAATTTAGGAAAATTTTTCCATGTAAATGGTAGTTGGGGGTGGGGAGATTCTCTTGAAAAAATTCGTGTCGCATCCTTGGAAGATACTGTACTTAAATACCAAGTACCACATACACACACACGGGATTTTTCTAGAAATGCTTTTTCTGAATTCAGGAGATGCCAAAACTTGTATTTCCCTCGAAATCTCGCTAGCGAATTTTTGGGTGTAATAAAATACCTTCCCTATACGCCATCTACTACATAGTACGTGTACAGAAAGTAAAAACCACATTTATAACATTAAACTTTTTTGAGCCTAAACAAAAGGAGACAAAAAGAAACCTAGGGTAATTTCAATGTATTGTATAGGGTTAAAATATTAGGTCAAAATTAACGGAGTTTTTAGTGACGTTACAAAAACATAAACAAATGTGCCACAACCTCCAAACCATTAGAGTAAAATAGATGAAATTTTCACAGTAACTTACTTGCAATATATTACACCTTTGGTATGTTTTAAAAAGTTAGTTTGGAATTTCAAACTTTCAGTCATATATGTCCTTAAGAATCTTTATCTCTGACAGATATTTAATTCATATGTAGAAAGGGCTGGATAATATAAACAGGAAAGCGTATTGAAATTAGAAAACAAAATCACGTGGTTACAAATTTAAATTAGATTCTAAACAGTATGCAGTTGCATAGTGAATTCATTACCATCACAAGCGGGGAGTACCAATATTCAAATTGTTGGTAGAGTAAACGTTTGACTTGAATGAACCTTGTGTTTTAGAGAGTCATAAAATGTCGAAAATCTATTGGTGATAAAATGTTTGGAATCGGGCTCCACTGCTACGATATGCAAAAAGGGGAAACAACATTCTGATTTAAAGAGGCGTAGTAAAGCTTCAAGAGACACACTACACATCCCAAGAGCTAATCCTTTACTGCATCTGCGCATTACCTGTTACTGTACGTTTACCTGCCTGTCTGCCTACGTACCTTTGCGAATGCTCGTAACAGCTTGATAATCGCTACATATACAGGGTGAGAGGTGACAAAATGTAAATATTTGTATCAACGTTTAAGGACTATGTGATGGTACAGTATTTGCAGTTTTTTCGCTATTTTCTGCGGTTATATTCATGAGGAAAAGTTCACGATGTTTTTTAG
The DNA here is from genome assembly GCA_030762935.1 of Hymenopus coronatus. Classification (NCBI taxonomy): domain Eukaryota; kingdom Metazoa; phylum Arthropoda; class Insecta; order Mantodea; family Hymenopodidae; genus Hymenopus; species Hymenopus coronatus. Next base: position 40,758,705 of record CM060896.1, on the reverse strand, counting down.
GATTACTATTATTTCTTAACTCAGACGTTCGGTGATTGCTTTGTAGCAGGTCATTCGGTTGACCCTCCTCTGCCCTTTTATCCTGCCCCACTATAGATGATGTGAGGGGAAAATATCGACCGCATTAAAACTTTAACCTACGTAGCCATACATTTTGTTTTCATACAACGTTATCTGGCTGGAATTCACAATGTATTCAAGGTTCAACTTTTGTTTTCTTTATTATTCAACAATTTGGTTTTATTCTATAAATACATAACTCAAACCAACATGCAAGCATTTAAACTTCGTTGTTTAAACTACAATTCGTCCTCGTTCTCCTTACAAAAGTGATAAACAAAAATTAAAATCTCAACACCTAAAAAAACAAAAAACAATGCATATTCGTAATGAAAAGAACCTGAGTTACAGATCGTTCGATTCACTGCAATGAACAGATGTCTTGTCAGGAAGATTACTACTTAGAAATCGGTCCTCTCAGCATTGGCACGTTCCTCAGTTGCGTCGGAAATTAAATGAATATCTACAAATTCAACATTTCTATTGGTACTCATTGTGTACTCGTTGTAACTGAATCTGTCCCTGTTTCCCCACTTTGAGTCATGTAAATGCAGGTCGGCGTTATGCGATCTGTAAACACAGGAGCTGGCTGTTGCTGATGTATGTAAACATGGAACAGACATAGCTCAGGACCGTTCAAACTTATGGCAATGACATTAGTAAGCGAAATGAAAAAAATGAGATACACTTGTGTTATATGCCTTGTTCGCTACTAAATATCAAATTATATGCACTTATTCACCTCCCATCTGTATACTCGGGTGCATAAAAAGTGGCTCATTCCTCTAGATTTTAATATTGTTTTTCTCTCTGTAGGATTTCCACCTTCAGGTATCAAACTTAAGACTCCTCCTCCTCTATATGTTGACCTGAAAAACAGAGACATATTAACTAAATGAAGGATGGAAGAATGAGCCGCATACCATTTTTGTGAGTATCTTTCGCTACGATTGGTACACAAGGAAAGACTAAACCTATTACAACATAATTTTAGCTTCTAGAACAGCCCTTAGGAGCTAATAAACGAAACGGAGAGGACGTGTGACTATCTGCATTCCACCCAGAGTTGTTTCAAGACTGTGGTTCGTATTTAAAGTGCATTAGTGCAACTATTCAGTTAAAAGGAGAATGGCCGAGAACCAAAATATGTTTTGTAGTCTTTCTTCCTGAAATGTGTAATTTACAAATCTTTTTTATGGGTATAATAGAACGCTTATATCTTTCTCGACACTAATTTAATGTCAAGTCTAATTGTAGACGAAGAGAGACGCAGTATTGATGGAAGAGTATCAGCATTTAAACTACAGTATGTAGGTATCACTCTTGGTGTATTTCAATTTAGAAAAGAATTTCTCTCTTCTCTCATATATATATATGTGTGTGTGTGTGTGTGTGTGTGTGTGTTTGGAACCAAACATTGCAACAATAAGGCCTGCAAGATCTCACAGTTTGGGGTATGTATCGGCTGGGAACATTTGGAAATAAGTATGGTTCGATTCAAGACAATCTTGAAACTATCCGAATCATAAGCAGGCTTTTGGAGAAGGCTTATATTCACTGAACCTTTACTATAGAAGGGTGCGGGGAGGAATGTGTCACGTGTTGTCATCAAGTTTTCGCTTAAACATAGTCGGGTGATAATAAACAAAACTAACATATTCCTTACGAAACACATTTTACTGGAAATCTCTCACTGACGAACGCCTCTACAAGTCTTGCAACTAATAACTATTCCGATGCTCTCATTTGAGGCATTATGATAATATCATTTGATTTTTGAAGAACGTAATCCACAGAAACTAGAGATACAGGAAGCATTTGGTATGCATTGTGTGAAACGGAATCGCCGTCTGTTGTGCGGTGAAATGAGCGCCCAAAGACTGTGACGTCATACTATGGTTAGGCCACGCGTAATCGGTTTCATCGTTCCCTGTATAAACATTACAGGTCTGGTCATAAGTTGTCTTTTGAGTGGGTCACTGCGCTTAACCCGTTTACCTTTAATCTAATAACAAATTACCCGTTTGTTTTCATGACGCATGCTTGTAAAGAACACCATCTGTATTGTGAGTAGAACGACAATACTCTAGTACTTTGTGTGCTGCCCAATCTCAAAATGATATAATTTATATAAAACTAACTATACTCCAAGAATTACAAAGCTGCCTTATCAAACTTTAGAGTAATTATAGTGTAAGCTATAAGACTATTGAGTTATTTGGTGATGTTTCAAAACTATGAAAGCCTTCTTCATAGACATAGAGATGAAAGCTTAAGACATTACCACCATTGAAGGGCAATAATAAAACTAAGATTAATAAAAGGCAGTATAAGATGAAAATATAATATTTAAGCGTATTGAAGAAAATTGTTTTCTTTATTTGTGTTTATTTCTGTATTTTTACTTTCTCTACCTTGTACATGCCTACAATACATATGCTAGGTAGAGAAGGTATTGAAACATTCGATATGAAATTTCACTGGAAATACTGTTTTTGAGACCTCCAAATGTAGAAGAAAATTAGAAATAGGTATATTCTGTGAGCATCATAGTTCAAGACATTAGAGGTCTGTTAAATACTACGTTTTGTATTTAAGTTTGGATCTTCCAAGAATGCTATATGAAGTTTTTCTCGAAAATCCCCCAGCTCCAGCTACTCTTTACATGAAATATTGTCCGAAATTTTTTCTCAAAAATTGCTCTAATGATTTGGATAAAATACCATATATTTAAATGCAGTTACAAAAAGTGAAAATTTCTGGGAATAGCCTCTGGAAACCTCTTCATCGTAGATAAGTTTTCATAACTGGTAAACCGTAAGAATGATTTTCTAATATAAATATATATATATATAAAGAGAGAGAGAGAGAGAGAGAGAGAGAGAGAGATTTTACTAAAACACAGAATTCGTGTTCTATACGTTTGTTTTGAAGGGTTAACGATTTCCAAGATATTCATCGTTATTGGTTTACATTTTTCAATTCCTACATTTTTCTTAACTGGAAAGTGGTCATTCGTGTTTTTTTTTTCTTTTTGCTTCTGGTAATTGAAAGAGAACCTAATTTTAATAATATACATGGCTTTTAAAATATATGACGTGCTTTAGACTGTTCTATTTCCTTATTCCCCTTGCACTTATAAGAAAATATATGAGTAATAAAACAACTTCTGATAATATTTATTTCCATTTACATCAAACAAACGGAAGTTTAAACTTTTGTAAGAATATCTTTTTGTAAAATAGGTAGAGAAAGTGTAACAGATAAGATTTGTTTTTATTTGAGTCCATATTGTGTCTAAGGTTAGAAAGAATTTCATTCAATGCAAGAATTCCATATTCAGAGTTTACTGGAAGCCAGTTCTTGCTTCTTCTAAAATAATAGACAATTTTATAAAAACGCGTGCACACGGAAAAGTATGTGTGAGTGAGGAGTAAGACGAGGGCATAACCGAATAGAATGAATATCCACCTCATACTCAGTTCACTATCTTTCGAGGATTCAGCTTCCTCCACCCGACTACCCTATATGGGAATAAAAATTGTTACCTTTTATTTTCTACAAAGGTCTCTAGCAATCTTTAATAAACCACCAAATACCTAAGTTATTAATATAAGGACTGAAATATGTGTCCTTAATTTTTGTGAATACCTGTGAAGTACTCTTACTGATTTATTTTTCATAATGTTATATAAACCGCGAAATAAAAGGCAAAATGCAGAGCTCATTAAAAGATAATATTGTGCCATTTCTTCTTTGTAATGTAATAGTCCGTGTTTTATATTCTGTTTTCCTAAGCGTGAAGGCGCCTTCTGACGGAGTAGATTTGAGTCTCTACTATTACTTTTTCTTTGTTTATGTCACGTGCTGTTTCACTACTCTACACTTATGATTAAACATTTGAATGTTGCCTGCGCATACTGAACGTTACTAAGCGTCTATTGTTTAATTTTAAGTAATGTCTCGGTGTTAATAATATACATAAATGTTTTTTTTTTACCCGTGTTAAAGACCTTGTTGTACGCATAGCGTTTTATGAGTGGGATAGTGGATCGGTTTGTGAGGGGAGTGTTGGATGGGTTTGCGAGGGTGTATCAAGTAACAGGACACAAAGGCTATTCTCACAATAAATGAAGCGTTAGCCATTTAAGGACATTTCTAGCCTTCCACTGCATCTTTAGTGACAGATTTGCTGTGCCTCTCATTTATGTCCTCTTCCTGTGAAGTATATTCAGTAGATAGAAGCAAAGTATTTGTATAGAAACAATGCTTTAAAACATAGTGTGTTAATGTTACAATGAAAGAAAAAAAATATATTATGATAAAGAATCTTCATACATGATTCCTACGTAATAATAAACTCTTCAGGATAGTAATCTTGTGTATTTAGGTTTATGAGTGCTACCTATTCTTGATATGAAATCGAAAGTAAATTCCCGTGTTCTTACAATGGAAAAGCTTGTTTATGTCAGTGATAAGTTATAACTAATTACAAAGAAAATTTCCACAGGAATCAGAAATTTCGCAAACTCAATGAACTTTCAAAATGAAAACCCTATATTATAAGTATAGTTTAGCAATTATAACTCTGAGATAATGTGAGTAGAATGGATTCTCCAGTTGTATGTTGGACCATGTTAATCACCGCTCTATTGATCCACGCGTTTAATTTTTCTTTTTTCTGAACAAGCGTGATTTTATTTGAATGGCCATGAGGAATAACAAAAATGAAAATTGTCCTAAAAAGTGTGGAAGGTATGTGGTGTCACAAGGGCACAATTTTCAATATATTCTATGTCGAACATCTGTTGTTACTGTAGTGATAATTTGTATGAGAAATCTATGTGCTTGAATTTAAGGGTACGTAAATGTTGACTCCGTCGGCAAAGTCAATATGCCCGCTGGGGTGCCTTACTGTCCAAACGAAGGTTCAGTATTGTGAAAATGTAAAGTATACATACTTTAAAACTCATTATACACGATTCACTTTTTTGTAGAATTCATTCCTTTACAAACATTCCAAGAGTTCTCAAAACTTCACACATTTTCTTGCCAAATTGCTTCCAATACTTTTTAAATCTTTGAAAGTCAAGCAAATAAGAGCATGCTCTAAACCATCAAAGATTTAACAATAGTTTGAAAGCTTAAGTCAGAGGCGGCTCCGCAGGGTATGCTAAGCCTACACTAATAGTCTCAAAATATGTTTATAAAACTGTTAAATAATATTCATAAATATATGAGTATCGAAGCTAAAATGATAAGTTTGCACTTAACAAAACAAAATATATATATAATATTACCTTCCTTATAGTTAGAAGTGTTTAAATGATGGGTTTCTTGAAAATTCCATAGGTCTGCTATCTTCTGGATGGAAAGAGTTTTTTAAACGAGAACACGCTAGATGCTGAAACGGCAAATACGCAATTGCCGTTTGTCTGCATGCAAGTTCTGAGTCTGCATGCCTTCTAATGTCACGATCACAGTTCCAAGTATTTGGCACCCGGTAGGAAACAGGGTAAATACTGTTACAAATGCTGTACATGAAGTCCGGCAGACAGTAAATTTGCCTTCCCTCGCGATTTCTGACGTGTGCGCTAAGTTTATTGTGCACGAAAAGCTTACTACACTAACAATCGTGTGTTTTGAAGAAACAAAGAATTAGAAGTGAAATTCCTTTTGTAAGTACGTATTAAGTATAAATGCACACTTTTAGGTCCTACTAAATGCTGCATTAAATTGTGGAGTAATATTTCAACTGCCTTTAGAAAGTGTTTTCCCGCCAAGGAGCTAGTTTCATTACAAAATTATTACACCATGTTATGTTGACATTTCAAGATTGAGAAACGAGCACGAATTTGTCTACTACGACAACCAGGTCTTCTCTTGAAGAACGCGATATTCAAAGTGTGTTGCTGGAAGCTTGCAGACTGTTTACCTTAGCTACAACAATGCCTTCTACAATTTAAAGAATCGAGAGAAGTTTCTCTTACTTGAGCAGAGTGAAGTCTTACTTAAGGAGCACAGTGGGACAGGACAGGGTTACAGCTTTTGCAACAGCATACTTCTTCATTTCCTGGAAAAACAGGAGACATGGCACAATGATGTCATAAAGCGATATTATGAAGTATCGACGCAAGGATCTACTTTACATGTGAAGGCAATCAAAACGTATCCACTAAAACTATAATTTGCATATTGCGAATATTTTTTAAAACATCACTGCTTACCGCCACTGGATATGGCCAAAGAAATTGGAACATTTAAAAGTGCGTCACGAAATCTGCAACATGGCTGAAAGCAAAAAGTAAACAAAAATGACTAGATGGGCAATGGGTGTCGCATGCGAGCTTATTAGGTTATCATTAGTTTTATGATGCCTAATGGCTTCATAACAAACTGAATCACGACATATGAAGAAATTGTCAAAGTATACGTTAATGCAATTTAATATACCACAGTTAATCTATCAATTCATGTTATTTCCACTGCGTTCACATTCTGATGTTATACGCGATAATGTGATGTAATTACATAAAGAATAATATTTCATTGCAAATTGTTATGGCATGATACCAATAGTAAACTGTTTTGCGAATTGTACATTATTATTCATGTATTTGAAGAGGTTCAGTTTGGCAATAGTAAGTATAAATACCACATTCAAGTGCAGCAGTATTGCCAAACCTTGACCATTGATGCCAAGTCTTTTACCACCTTTGAGCTTTTTTCTAATAAACTCTTGAATTGAAAAACAAGTTTGATCATGTACATCAGTCGATCTGGATGAAAATCCTTCGACAATTGACAAATTCTATAAAGATCCGTAAGCTCTACATTGCTCATGTTTAACTGCCTAAGAAGCAACTTTGGAACACACTTTTTCTCTCGAAACAGAGGAGTGGAGACAGAGAGATAATGGTGGCAGGATTCAATTTGAACTTTCTGACGACGAAGGTGTAGCGAAACGTAATATTTTGTCTTGTACTAGAATACATCCGTAATGACAACTTTACCGTGCAATTTAGGACATCTTTTATGAATCTAAGCCTTAGGAGTTTGATAGAAGAGAACTAGAATAGTAATTGAGATGAAAGGATATTCCCTTTAATTCAACTCTTGAGTAAACGGGACAAAGCTTCTTTTTCCGTGAATATTATTTGTTCTTAATGAAAATGTGTTCCATCCACATGGCTTTCTCTACATGTCTGTAACAAATTATTGTTAAAAAGCTTATCTCTTCATGATAATTGAGATAAACATTATCAAAAAGTGTCCTTATTACTTGATTCCTAGTAAGTAGAGGGAAAAATCTAATTTCTTCCATTCACACGATGTCCACCTTTTATTTAAAACCTTTTATTTAAAACATTAATCGGTTATCTACATCGTGCTAATCAAGATAAACATAAGCAGAATTAGTCTTATTACTAGATCCTTGTAGATAGAAGGGAAATACGAAAATGCACAGACTAAAGCGATAGTCTTATCCTTTAAAAGCCGGTCGCTATGTAAAACAATTTAAATTCCAATCTTTCTGCTTGTCACGAGTAAACAAACGAGAAACAAGAAAAGTTTAAGTGTCACTTATAGAAAACAAAACCGGGCTTGTAGGCCGTGGTCCACTGGGATTCTAACACCGACTGTGAAAGCCTACGAATTTTAAAGTTTAAGTGGCTTAAAGTTGCAACCAATAATCCGGAATATCTCGAAAACGGTTAACTATACAAAAAATGTATATGACATAAATTGTGTATTTTAATGAGATCTCTATTTTTTGTGTGGCAAGTTTTTGTGTGTCTCTTACGGTTTGCCAGTAAGTCATCAAAAATGAAGAGTTCTTCAGAGGCTATTCCCAGAAAATCCAAGATATGCATTTCGTTTGTCATAAAAATATCTTATACATAAGATACTTTAATCAAAATCATTGAGTCATTTTTGAAAAAATCAACATTTTCGAAAAATGTAAAGAGTATGGGGAGTGGGGGGGTTTTCTTGAAACTTTTCGTGTCGCATCCTTGGAAGATTGGTATTTAACGACTTTTCGTTTATTAGTTGTGCCGCCCACAGGCAGAAACACATACACACAGACAGAAACACACGGACCTTTTTTTAATAATGATTATTTTTGATTTAGGGAAAACATTCTATTTCCGGTGAAATTTCGGTATCAAATTTTGGAGTGCATTACAATACCTTCTGTATACACTATGTACATAGAGCGTGTAGAGAAAGTAATAAGATGAAGTAAAATGGTGGATTCCTAGACTGGACAACAATAATGCAAGGAAAACTATGAATTATTCTGAATTTATATATTTGCTTAAAATTCTAGTTGCATTAAAGCAAATTATTTTAAAAACAAAATAATAATACTCAAATGTGAGGGAGTTAAAATTCTAGCATAGACACTGTTAAAATCACTATCCTGTATATGTAATTAGCGTAATGCATTCGCTACTGTTCTGTAACAAACTATTCTTACAAAATTGGTTTAATTGTTTTTTTCACACAAACCGTGTGTAGGACAGAAGTTGGGTAGGTAGAGTCAGACTGAAAAATTCAATGCCATAGCCAGGATTTGAACCACGGATCTCCCGATCTCTACCCAGTTGCTCTGGCACTGAGCTACTATGTCAACAAGCCGGCAGAGCATTACATTTCTCAACTGACTCGCATGTTTTCCGGTAAACCACAAGGTGTTCTCAAATTATTTTGAGATGACAACCCCAATGGTGACTTACAATATTGAAAGTACTTTAGGTCCCAGGATTCATAGTATAGCCAACTATTATGGTCAATTGGTATTGGTTTAATTGTTTTTTCACACAAGCCATGTGTAGGACAGAAGTTGGATAGGAAGAGACAGATCAAAATAAACATTGGCAGAAATGGTTTTCCTACTTAGTTGGTCATAAGTATAAAGGAAATAAGGAGATACACTATTCTAATGTGATAGTCAGATCTTTTAACATTTGGTACCTATATGATTGAAATTCGTTATCTTTGCATGGCTAATATTAAATATTAACAATTAAAAGGTATGACAAATTCTCCTTTGAAAAAAAGTTTAGGTATTTAAAAGTCGAAACCAACGTCAAGGAGTATCTCGCAACTGGTTAGCCCAAAAAATGTATGTGACATAAATTGAATATTTTAATGAGACCTATATTTTATGTGCAAAAAGTTTTTGTCCATCTCTTAAGGGCTATGTAAAACTCATCCAGAATGAAGAGGCTTTGAGAGGCTATTACCAAAAAATTCAAGGTATAAATTTTATTTGCCATGTAGGTGCGATTTTATCATCAAAATCATTACAGCCATTTTAAGAAAATAAAAAATTTCGAAAAATTCTCCATGTAAAGGGTAGGATGGGGTGGGAATTGTCTTGAAAATATCCGTGTATACTTGAAATATGTTGAACTTAATAATCAAATTTGGCATTTAAACGATTTTTATGTCGCTCACACTCACACACGGATCTTTTGTTTTTGATTCAGGAGACCTGTCTATTTCCAGTAAAATCTCCGTTTCGAATTTTTGGGTGGAACCTGCTCTACCTATGTATTATGTACGAAGTAGAGAAAGTAAAAAAGGTACCGGAGCCACATTTCTAAAAGTTTAGAACATCTGATGCAATTTGCAATAAATGTTAAAATTGGGTTTAACTCATATATATGGTTCAGTTTAAACTATTAGTGGCATAAATGTGAACCTTATTCCCAAGAATTTCAATAAATAAGAATTCTATTTCTAAATCTTTGTTCCAGAAAGGTCAAAAGTCTGATGTGTATTTGCCGTCCTCAGGGTCGAGAGCGGAGATCAGCCTGTATGAGGTCACAAATAATCCGGCTGGAAGTGACTGCTTTAATCCAGTTAAAAGCCACGCATTTACCTATTAATTAAATTCATTACTTTGAACTGCAGTGTTAGTTTAAGCATAAAAACAATCAAGAATCTGCTGATGCAGTTCCTGGTATCAACATACATGCCTGACCTGAAACGTAGAAACCGATCAGCTGTAAACACGTATTCCGATTCTCAAAATACTTGTATACTGACGTGTACAGTGTGACCAATGATGAGACGATGACCAATGTTGGTGCTGGAAATATCTAGTCCTGCCCTCACCAAGCATAATTCTAACCACTGGATTGGCAGGGTAATTTATCTCCCCCAAAATATGGCCAAACTGCCCAAGAGAAACATACGACGTAAACCTTATATTTTCATGCTACACTACCGTTTTGGTCTGCCCTGAGGTTCAGTATGTAGAACACCTGCTTGCTGTGCTAGGGGTGTGATTGCTGGCTGAGGGTGGGAGTTTTTTGGTTTTTTTTTCTTGTCAAGCTTATTATGTATCCTTTAAAGATTCTGGAAGTATGAATGAGAGCATAAAAATGCATTTGAGCTTATGTATTATAAAAACTCCGATGCGTTCCATTCACATGGCTTTCTCTATATCTCTGTAATAAATTATTATTAATAAGCGTATTCTTCTATCTATTGCATGTTAATTGAGATAAACATTATTAGAAATGTTCATATAACTAGTCTTCTTGTAAGTAGAAGGGAAATAAAGGAATACACTAGGATAAACCGACATTCAAATGTTTTAAAAATGTGTTTGCTATTGGATTAAAATCACTTTCGTTGCGTGACCAGTGGACAACTTCCCGTAAGACAAATGTTTCAAATATTTCAAAACTGAAGTTAAAATACAAAGAATAATTAAAAAACGGCCAACTCCACGAAAAAAAGTGTATCTAACATACATTGTATGTTTTTGACGAGCTCTGCGAGTTTTATTAAGAAAGTTGTTGTCTATCTGTTACGGTTTACCAGTAATGGAAAATTCATTATAATTCATCCGGAATAAAGACGCCTTTAGAGGCTATTCCAAGACAATTCAAAATATTCGTTTTATTTGTCATGTATATTTAATATACGATATTTAAACAAAATCGTTAGGACCATTTTTGAGAAAATCAAAAATGTTGAAAAAAGGTTACAGTTAAAGGGTAGTTGGGGTGGGGCTTTTCTTGAAAATGTTTGTGTCGCACCCTTGGAAGATACCAAATCTAAATTCCAAGTTTGGTATTCAACGGTCTTTTCATTTTTGAGCCATGCTGTCCACAGACATAAAACACAGACAGACGACTGACAGATTGACTGACACACAGACACACACAAACATTTTTCTAAAAATACTTTGTTTTTGGAGGTCTCAAGACATATATTTCCTGTGAAATATAGGTATCGAATTTTTGGGTGCAATAAAATACCTCTCTATACACAATGTACACCCATGACTACAAAAAATGAGTCATCCCCAGATTCCCTGTCGTTCGGAGAGCTTCGGGTATCTTCGTTAAAGCTGTGTTTACAACGCACACGAAACAACTGTACAGTGGTTTGTGACTGACAGGGCAGTGCTTTACTTCTGAGTACTGAAAGAAGATCACGAAACAAGCTTACGGTGCCCCAGAGGTTAAAAAGGCATCGCTTCTACTCAAAAGTTCCTAGGTTCAAATCTTGCTCTTCTTATCAATTTTTATGTTTATTAATATTATGACTGGATGTGTAGAACATAATATTACATTAATATAACTTTGGTATTTGAAATTATGGTTCCATCTATGCATACAAAAACATAATTATACCAACAACTGTGTTAAATAACTGAAATAATCTTATGTGTGCCATTCACACGACTTTCTCTACAGCTCTATAACAAATTATTATTAAAAAGCTTATGTTTCTATCTACTTTATTCTAATCCAGATAAACATTAGCAGAAATGGCTTCTTTTAAGTAAAAGTGGAAAAAGGAAATTCACTAAGCTAAAATGATAGTCAAATAATTTAAAATATGGTTCCCATGTGGATAAAATCCGTTTCTTTGCATTGCCAGAAGTTGACAAATTCCCGTATGTGAGAAGTTTTAAGTACTTTAAAATTGCAACGAATAGCAAGGAATATCTTAAAAATGGTCAACTCAACGAAGAAAATGTATATGAACTAAATTGTGTGTTTTAACGATATCTACATTTTTGTGGCGTAAATTTTTGTCTATCTCTTACAGTTTACTAGTTATACAAAATCCAGCAAAATTCTTCTTGAATGTCGGCGTGTGTCGGATAGCATAGATCAAAATTGAAAATACCGTTACAAACCAAATTCGTATTTAAATTTAATATCTTCCAAGGATGTGACAAGCTTTTTAAGAACCCTTCTTCCCGCAAACTACCCTTCTTGTGGAAAATGTTTTGAAAATTTTGTTTTTCTTAAAATTTGCTCTAGAGATTTTGATTAAAGTATCGTATATTAAGATATTCGCATGAAAAATAAAATGTCTGTCTTGAATTTTATTAGAATAGCTTCAGAAAACCTCTTCATTCTGGATAGGTTTTTAATAATTGCCAGATCTTAAGAGCTAGACAAAAACTTATTTCACAAAAATGTAGATCACGTTCAAGCACGCAATTTATGTCATACATAGTTTGTTTGTAGAGTTGATCGTTTCGAAGATTTTCCTTGTTACTGGTTTCAATTTTAAGCTACTTAAATTTTCTGAAACGGGAGAGATCTTTCGTTTCATCTCTCTTTTGTTTTATCCTAGCCGTGCAAAACGAAAACCGAATTTAAATTGTTTCACATCGTCTTTTTAAAAAATAAATGGATTTAACCTGGAGAATTACTCCATTTCCCTTCTGCTTAGAAGAAACTAATACAACCATTTCTGCTAATCTTTATCTCGTTTACCACGGTGTAGAAGAGGGAATAACCTTTTTTAATAATAGTATGAGAAAAAGGCATGTGAATGGAACACATGAGAGTTTTATACACGACAATGTGCATATCTCATGATTACGTTTGACATCTAGGTGTAATTTGCTTGAAAATGGAGATGAAATGTGACTAATACTTCGGACTCTGAAGCAATAGAGTGGATTTCACTCCGACTGGCTATTAGACTGGCCAAATATTTTGTTTAGACGTTTCTCTCGGTCTTCAATGTGTAACTTACCGATGTGGTTCAAATCCCAGCTATGGCTTCAATTTTTACATTTTCTAGCCCGTATGTACAATATACATAGTGGATAGAGAAAATCTTTTATTCCACCCTAAATTCGAGGTTTCTATTGCACCGGAAATATATTTTGAGGACCCCTGAGTCCGAAAAAAACGTTTTTAGAAAAAGGTTCGTTAATGTGTCTGAAAGAATCTCAAATTAAATATCAAATATCTATTTATCTGCTTACATAGCATCTTTGCGTTATACTGTACACACGGTTCAACAAAAATACAAACATGGGCACATATATTTTGTCCTGAAACCTTAAGTTCTTGTTCAAGGGAACTAAAGTAGTTTTCCTCTACCTAACACAAGTAAAAACGATGAAAGTAAAATGCAATTACATTGCCAACTATAACTTACGATAATTAAGCTTTTATTGAACTGGCGGTGATAGCAAATCTGAAACATAAGTATTAACTGTTCCAATAAAACTATATTGACAAATTCTTCATTAATAACTCATATTATCGGGGAAGTATTTATTATAAACCTTAAAAATTGTATGAAACTATTACTGCAACTTAGTTGAAGAAAATATATCATAGAATTTGTAAAAGAGGGGCATTACTTTGCGGCCATTTTGAGAGATAGACAGAACGGTATTGAATTATTAAGGCTAATTAAATTATCAGTGAAGTACTTCTGTTTAGCAGCATTTCTTTTAAACTGTACGAATTGTATGAAATTATCCCCGAGTGCCAGTTGAGGAAAGTACATTTGCCAACTGCCGAAGAGTGGCAATACCTGTCTGTTACTCTTACAGACAGAACAGTATTGTATTGTTAAAGTGAATAATTGATATCCTGTTGTCTGCTCTAAAGAAATATATGCATATGAACGTTATAATTCAAACTATAAAAGCATTTGTAATAATTTTACCTCCTTTAAAACTTAATTTTAGCTTTGTATACTCTCATAGAGTACTAAGGAGTATATGTGTTTTTAAAATAAATTATAATCAAATTTGTGCTAGAAAATGTGATTATTGATTCATTCTTTTACGCTCTGAAAATAACTGATAAATCGAACGGTATTGCGCTATTTTAGAAGAAAACGAAGATCCTTCTTAGTAATATAAATTTAACTAATAAAAAATAAATGATGAAATAAGGACTTTAAATAAAACATCAAAACATATTTCAAGGTGCAAGAAGTCCCTGCTGAATTCAGCTTCAATAAATATAACATAAAATTCACTTCTTATGATCATTCATACTAGCCTAAAATTAAGACATTTTGGTTTTACCTATTCTGCTATCAAATTATTGCTGTATAATAAGTAAACATTGACCATTATCACACATGAAAACGTATCTAATTCCTTTCAATAGTTTGACTTGACTAGAACACAAAATGAAAAATCTCATGTGTTCCATTCACAAGACTTTCTCTATATTTCTGCAACAAATTATTGTTAAAAATCTTATGATTCTATTTACTTCATGCTAATTGAGAAACATTAGCACAAATAGTCTATTGCCTGCTTCCTTGTGCCTAGAAGTGAAATAAGAGAGTACATTAAGTTAAAGTGATAGTCAAAAGCTGATTGCTATGCGACTGAAGTTCCTTTGTCTGTATGGACAGGAGTTGACAAATTCCTGTATGAAACAAATATAAGTGTTTTAAAGCTGAAATTAATAAAAAGGAATATCTTAAAAACGGTTCACTCCAGGTAAAATGCATATAACATCAATTGCGTGTTTTAACGTGCTCCACAGTTTTGTGTGGTAAGTTTTTAACCATCTCTTACGGTTTAGCGGTTATGCAAAATTCCGTAAAATTCATCCAGAATAAAGTAGTCTTCAGAGGCTATTCCCGGAAAAGTCAAGATATACATTTTATTTGTTAGGTAAATATCTTTAATATACGATATTTTAACAATAATTGCTAATAATTTTTGAGAAAATCAAAATTTTCGAAAAAAGTTCCATGTAAAGAGTAGTTAGGGGTGGGAGGATTTTTCTCAAAATCTTCGTGAAGAAGCTGAACTTAAATACCAAGTTTGGTATTTTGCAAATTTTTCGTTTTTGAGATATCGTTTTCACAGACACATTGACACGACATACATACATACATACATACATACATACATACATACATACATACATACATACATACATACATACATACATACATACATACATACATACATACATACATACATACATACATACATACATACATACATACATACATACATACATACATACATACATACATACATACATACATACATACATACATACATACATACATACATACATACATACATACATACATACATACATACATACATACATACATACATACATACATACATACATACATACATACATACATACATACATACATACATACATACATACATACATACATACATACATACATACATACATACATACATACATACATACATACATACATACATACATACATACATACATACATACATACATACATACATACATACATACATACATACATACATACATACATACATACATACATACATACATACATACATACATACATACATACATACATACATACATACATACATACATACATACATACATACATACATACATACATACATACATACATACATACATACATACATACATACATACATACATACATACATACATACATACATACATACATACATACATACATACATACATACATACATACATACATACATACATACATACATACATACATACATACATACATACATACATACATACATACATACATACATACATACATACATACATACATACATACATACATACATACATACATACATACATACATACATACATACATACATACATACATACATACATACATACATACATACATACATACATACATACATACATACATACATACATACATACATACATACATACATACATACATACATACATACATACATACATACATATACACACATACATACATACACACACTGACCTTTTTCTGAAAATACTTTTCTTTGGATACAGGGGACCCTATAACATATATGTCGGTATCGAATTTTTGGGTGGAGTGCACTATGTATATAGTAATGTACAGAAAGTAATATACAAAATACTTTTAACATCATCAATTCCAGCCTAAAGAAGTAGACCAAACATATAAAGGAACGTAAATGCACCTACAGATCCTTCCTTCAAAGACAAGCACCTACTTCAGCAAATAGAGATAATAATATTAATGGCTGGAGCTCGAAGTACCATACTTAAACATTTCATGGATACTTGAAACGCTTTAGTTTACCAACAAGACACTTACAATAGACAGTTTTGTGGTTTTGCGTGTTTGAGGGTACATTAGAATTCTGTAACATCACATTCATTGTGCATAAATTTGGTTAAAGAATTTGTATATACTCTTTTACATAAATCATTTTCTTATATTTAATTCACATTAATTTACCTTCATTTTATATGTTGTATCATTTAATATCTATTCAGCACATTACTTTGTTATTTGTACAATATACATAGTAAGTAGAGAAAATATTATTACATTTCACCCAAAAAATTGGATACCTAGATTGCATTAATAAATATATTTTTGAGAATACCTGAATAAAACACACAAAGTACATGTTTAGAAAAATGTCCACATGTGTGTATGTGTGTGTCTGAGTGCTTATTAAGATCATAACTAAAAAATAAAAAGTGAACAAGTACCAAACTTACACTTAAGTTTAGAATCTGTTGCCTGATGATTTTCAGCAAAATTCCTCCCAAACTGCACTTTACGTTACTTTCAATTTTGAAAAGTGACTAATTTTATATTTCTATTAAAATTGTTTAAATATATATATTTATAATTCTGTAAGTTTATATTCTTATTAAAACATCGTAAGTTATTTATTTACCTGACTAATAAAATAAATTTGCAGTTCGCTACGAACAGCATGTGAAGTTCACTTAAATGGGAACCATATGTGTATAAATTTGTATGATGAATAAAGCATAAGAAATATACAACACTTTTCCGCCCAAAAATATGTATCTAAACCAGTTTAAAATACTGAGTTTATTAAAAATCATGTTTATTTCGACATCAAAGATTTCCGAGATCTGTGTCGTGTACTTATGCTGTGAGAATTTTAATACCTGTCATTTACTTTCCCCATCTAGAGAAGGTAAAGCTTTTGCGACAGTATATTAACCCGCCATGTTTTTTATTAGTTTCATTAATATTTTTATATAGATTTTATAATATCTGCTTCAGTAGTCAGGACTGAGCAGATTGTAGAACGCAAAACCTTAGGGCGAAGAAGTTGCTATTATGCTCGCCAAGGTTACTTTCTTTGTTAATGCTACTAACACAGTTGCCTTTGTGGAGCAAGATTTTTAGCGCATTAGAGACAGGGTAAAGTTTAGGGAAAAGTTAGTTCCCAAAAAGTCAGAAGCTCGGGAATTCTTCATTATAAAGGGCGGTTGAATACAAAGAACTTACCAAGTTAGTCACGTGACAACGCTATTTTTGCATTGCTTTTCAGTCAATCAGGAAGGATTTCAATAATGGAGATTTTAGGTATATAAGCAATGCGTTTACAAGAAACTAAGCCACTGTGATTCTCACTGTGAGTGTGATTATTGTTGCTGTTACAACTTATTCTGCGTGATGCTGTACGCGGTACGCTATAGGCGATACGTTGTAGTATGTGAGCACAGAGGTGCTAGTGCCTAAGTATTAATTTTATTATGCGAGGTAGTTATTACACGAGTTAATTTGTCACGTAACAGAAAAGTACGCAATAATTACCAATGACCGTCAAAAATAAGAACAACAGTAGAAATTAGCACTACTTATTATTATTTCTACTACGTCTTCTAGAACTCTTATATTGCGAGTCACTCGTAGGATTAATGCCTCAATCAGCAACAAAGAAGAATAAAAGTATTCATTTAGTGGAATCCAAAGTGAAGTACTTCTAATTTTGAGTCTACCTCGTGTCACATACCTTAGTCATTCTTTTTCCACCCGAGTGAGAATCAACTTGTGTTTTACAGGAACGAGCAAAGCCAAGGAACTTTTCATAGGTATGTACACGTTTGTTTTAAATATTTCACAGGTGCTAATCTCGACCGAATCCGAGGCAGACAAATGAATGACACACATTACTGTCAACAAACAAGACAGCGACATACATATGTCGCTTGACTGCTGAAGCAGGTATTTCCTATATGAAACCTATGCAAAAGTAATAAATTAACTAATAAAATACACGGCGGACTAATATACTGTCGCACTTTTCACTCAAAAATTCGATACCAAGTTTTCAGAAATATTTATTTTTAGGTCACCTGAACCCCCCCCCCAAAAAAAAAGAAAATTGTCCGTGTGCATATCTATTTGTTTGTGTATATGAATAGCAAAATTCAAAAACAAAATGCAGGTAAATACTGAAATTGGTATTGAAAATATTCCAAAAATGGGACACGAAACTTTTTGATAAAATACTCTTTAGCTGGAAGATTTTTAAAAATATTTTATTTGTTTTTTCAAATATATCCAATGATTTAGATCAAAATACCATATAATAGTCAAGAT
The DNA here is from genome assembly GCA_030762935.1 of Hymenopus coronatus. Lineage (NCBI taxonomy): Eukaryota > Metazoa > Arthropoda > Insecta > Mantodea > Hymenopodidae > Hymenopus > Hymenopus coronatus. Next base: position 40,739,985 of record CM060896.1, on the reverse strand, counting down.
TTACATGACAAAATGTATATTTGAATTTTCTGCGATAGCCGCTGAAGACCTCTTCGTGATGACTTTTTCATAACTGGTAAACCCTGGGAGAGAGATACAGTGAGAGAGAGAGAAAATCTTACTATAAAAAATGTATATTCCTTTAAACACACAATTTGTGTCCAATATACTTTTTTGTAGAGAAAACGATTCCTAAGATAGTCCTTGTTTAAAGCTCCATTTAAACTTTTCTGAATTGGAAGTCATCAGTCGTTTTCCCCCCCTCTTTTCTTCTGTCTTTTTTCTTTTTTTATTTATTTACCCCTGGTCATAAGATGAGAACGGAATTTCAAAACCATAGTGATAGATAAGCTTTAATGGATTTGTGTTTATTTCCCTTGTTTGTGCAAGGACAAATTACTAATACTATTTCTGTTTGTGTTTATCTAGTGATAGATAACGAACAATCTTTTGTGTCAGTATTTTGTTGATTAAAGGGATAGAGAAATCCCAGTGAATGTACTCATCAAAAGTATTTATTTATTATTTCTAATTCTGTCAGTATTCACTTGTTCTAATCTAAGGAAACAGTATGCAGCTGGAAGCGATTCGCTTTAAAAAGATTTGACTAGAGCTTCACGTACAACATATTGTGAGTGTACAACGTTGTAACAAATTTTTATTGAAGAGATAAAAATAAACAATAGTGACTCGAGAAGGTCATGTTTATCTAATTTATTAGAAGTTTTATTTGAGTGAGAAAATAGCATAGTACATACATGCATTCATGCGGGAGAGAGACATTTTCAAATGCTTAAAGTCGTACCAATCTGCATATAAAATGTCATTAAAAACTGAGAATTAACTTTTGGCCTTTTACATATGCAAAGCTCTGTTTGATATATTTTCATGCACCAATAGAATAACAGGGTAGGGTATTGCAATTATTCCCCTAGCATTCATTACATGAATAATTAAGCTAATAAATCTCGGATTTAACAGCGACACCATACCCCGCTGCTGTGAACAGATGTGACTGTATGGGGTTCTGGGCTTCCTGCTTCATGGAATTTAGTGGATATTTTTCAGAGCACTGCCCCTGGGTAGCGTTTTATCACGATGTCACTAGAACAGTTTACTTGCAAGTGTTAGTAAAATGTATCTAACGCTGTAGTTAGCTAGCAGGGAAACCGCAATGCGGCTAATCATTCTACCTTATAATCTGCAAGCTTCACCTTCAAGTGCTATTGTATTTGGTTTTTAGAGCGTTAGATTCAAGATTATATCTGTTCTATTCTGATGGGAAATTTAACTACTTTTGTTAATGGTAAAGACGTATTCTGTTAATGAAACTTCAATTTATCCATAATAATCCTACAATTAACATCAGTTTTTCACTTCCTCTACTTAGTGCATAGACGGAAAAGGTATTGCATTCCATTCAAAAACTCGATCTCACACACATTTTAGAAAAAGTTCCTGTATTTTCCGTGTGTGGTGTGTTTGTAACACGGTAAATCAAAACCGAAAAGTCCGTTAATTTCAAACTTTATATTTAAGTTCATCGTCTTAAAAGGAAACGACAGGAATATTTTTAAGAAAATCCTCCCACCCCAAACTACCTTTTATACATAAAACGTTTGGAAAATTGTGATTTTTCTCAAAAATTGCTGTAATGAATTTGCCTAAAGTTGATTAAAGTAACGTATATTAAATATACTTAAATGACTAAATGTAGTAGGTATAAATTGCATTTTTTTGTAATAGCCTCTGAAGTACTCTTCACCTTGTTTGACCTTCATATAACTGGTGAACCATAAGAGATAGACAAAAAGTTACTACACCGCATTTCTCGTTAAAACATACTATTTATGTCATTCATACTTTTGTGGTGTTAACCATTTCCGAGATTTTCCTTGTTGTTGGTTTCAGTTTTAAAACAGCTAATATTTTCTCATACAGGAAACTGACTACTCCTGGTCATGCAATTAGGACCGAATTTCATTCACATAACAACCAGCTTTTAAAAGATTTTTACTATCATTTAAGTTAGTGTAATACCTTATTTACCTTCTTCATATAATAAAATAAGTAATAAGGCCATTTCTGCTAATGTTTATCTAGAATGAAGTAGTGGGGAGAATGTGCTTTATAAGATTAATTGTTTACGAGAGGTGCAGAATGTATATGAATAGAACACATCAGATTTTCTTGAGAGATGTGGCATCTTCATATAAAGATTTCACTATCTTCTTAACGACAGATAGGTGGCGCTTGTACGCCTTAAGTTAGTAGTGGCTTGAGGCCACTTGATACCTCCAAAATAAACTATTATTTTAAATCATTTGTATATATATTTTGGTTTATTAATTAGTCAATTAGCGAAACATACATTAAGAAAAGACCGTTGATAGTACAAAGGCCAGATTAATAAATGAATAAAAATACTAATATAAATGGTGGTGCCGCATCTTTCAGGTTTATTACGCTCAAGATGATGTAATTTAAAATCCTTCTAAAGCTCGATTTGGGCACGCAGTACGAGTAGATTGCGCGCTGAGTGATTATTCATGCAGTTGTAAACAAACGTTTTAGTCCCCAATTGATTCTAAATTTGTTGTGCTTGTTGCTCTTTTTCCTGCCACGTGCTCTCATTGAATTTGAGGAGGAACTTCAATGTTTTCCTCTTCTGCACTTTGTTCATTTTCTGTTTTCAAACTCGCTATTTCGAGTCCAATTTTGGTTTTGTTGTCTTCACCACCTAATAGTTTTTCTTCCACTTCCCTTATTCCTTTAAATTTCTCGTAATTCATAATGAGATATATGGACATTGCACTTCATTAGAGACCAGAATTAAATGCATACTACAGGGTGGGATATAAACACCTGACGCTTGGGCTTCAGATAACATGGCTTACTATTGTTTTATTTTTTTTGGGGGGGGGCGGGTTGGTAACACATTTGATGTGTTATGGTCTGACAATGCACTCCTTCCAGTTCAGTTGCGCTGGAGCGAAGGTCTGTCCGATACAGACTGTATTCATTCGCTATAAATGAGTATCTGAACAAACTCAGTAACAGCTGTTATGCGGAATTCCGTAGACATTTCATAGAACCTCCAGGAACCCTTGTTACTGTGTGTTAGAACAATGTGTGAAGAAGGTTTTGTACAAATCGAATTTTTGTAATAAAGGTTTCTACTGAAAGAATAGACAAAATTACTAAAACACCAATCAAAATCTTAATATTACTAATCCATATGATAAATTATCATAACCAAATATATAAATATCTTAAACCTCTTCAACAACAACAAAAATATTGAAAATATTAATGCAAAAAAAAAAAAAAAGTTTTGAACTGCAGCCCAACGCTCCATTCAACTGAACAGGAAATTCACTGTCATGTGAATTACCAAAACTGTCAAGTGTGTTTCGAATCTAAAAAATCTGATGTGTTTCATTTCTATGACTTTCTCTACACCGCTGAAACAAATTGTTGTTTAAAAGCATATTCTTCTACTTACTTTGATAATCGAGATTAATTTTAGCGAAATTGTCTTAATTACTTGCTGCTTTGTAAGTAGAAGGAAAATAAGGAAATACACTAGGCTAAAACGATAGTCAAATATTTTAAAGGTTGGTTGACAATAGGATGAAATCCATTTCTATACAGGGCCAGGAGTTTATACTTTCCGTGTGAAAAAAATTAAGTATTTTTAATCTGAAACAAATAACAAGGAATATCTTAAAACGGCCAATTCAACGAAAAACACGTATATGACATAAATTGTGAATTTTAACGCAATCTACATTTTTGTGTAAGTTTTTGTCTATATCTTACGGTTTACCAGTTACATAAAATTCAGCCAAATTCATTCAGAATAAAGAGGTCTTTAGAGGCTATTCATAGAAAATTCACGATATACATTTTATTTGTCATAAATATATCTTTAATATGCGATATTTCAATCAAAATCATTAGAGCCATTTTTGAGAAATTCAAAATTTTCGAACATTTTTCCATGCAAAGGGTAGTTTGGGATGGGGGATTTTTCTCAAAAATTTCGTGTCGTATCCCTGGAAGATACTTAGCTTAAATACCAAGTTTGGTATTTTACCGGCTTCTCGTATTTGAGTTATCGTGGTCACAGCCACATGAACATACACATACGAACCTCTTTCTGAAATTTTTTTTTGGACACAGGGGACCCTAAAACGTGTATTTCCAGGGAAATCTCGGTATCGACTTTTGGGTGGAATGTAATGCTTTCTCTATACACTATGTACATAGTACGTGTAGAGAAAGTGAAAATGAAATGAACTCATCAGTGAACTATGTCATCTGAGACTCCTGCCATTGTGTGCTTTGCGACATGACTAAAGTATATCTGTGTCCAAGCAGAAAGATTGGTTTCGATTGTTTTAAAAATCGTAATTTTTTTATGCCCCAACCTCAATGTAACTTGATAAACATTGTATAGGTCGAGACATACAACACGCAACGGCAGTGCCGTGCTAGGTGGTTAGATCGCACGCCTCTCACCTAGACGGCCAGGGTTCGATCCCAAGCGACCGCATGTGCGATTTGTGGTGGACAAAGCGGCGCAGGGGTGGGTTCTCCGGTTTCCCCCGCCATCATATTCCACCGGTGCTCCATCCTTATTCCATCTATCATCAGTGTCACCGCCTGCGGTGCCAAAGTAGTAAAAGCGGGCGTTAAACACTACCAAAAAAAAAACAAAAAAAAAACAGGCAAACGTTGAGGTATTTCTAGATCTCATTACTGCCAAGGCAATCAAATATATTTTTTCTAAGAATGTGCTATCTGTACTTCAGTGCTAATAGTTTTTAAATCTATTAACAAAAGCCAAGGAATGCATCAAAATGCAAGTAAAAGATATGCAAAATATTTTTTTTTTCAAATAAATCGTACCGTTGTCAAAAATATCCCACTCCACCTCTCTGGCATTAAGCGTACACTTAAGGGGAAAATTAACCCAATTAAAAAAGAAATATATAAAGGTATCCTATATAAATCTTGTGTTGCATTCGAATGTCGTTCCCTGCCTGTTTTGCAAACAAAGTTTATTTAAAAAAGATTATTCTTCTATTTACGCCATCGAGATAAACATTAGCAGAAAAAAAGTAAATGGCGTGTTATTTATGGACGCTAAAGAACTACTATGCTCTCAGCGTCCCATTCTAAATTGGGCGTGAAAGACCGCTTAATTTTGCTCAGAGGCCTCTCTATTAGCCTTGAGGTTCTTTTACGTGCCGTAAAACTACGACACGGAACCGACGGCTTTACTTCCCTTCCGAAGGAAGCCATGCTAAGGATATTTACACCCGAAAAAAATCCATCGTCCTCCGCCGGGTTTGAACCTGCGACCTTGGGTACATGAAGTCAGCATGGTAACCATTACACCACGGAGGGCGACAAGCTAGCAAGTTGTTTCCTTGTAAGTAGTAGGGAAATAAGGGAATAAACTAGATTGATGTGGCAGTCAAATATTTTAAAAACTAATCGTTACGTGAAACAATTGATAGTCGGTTCGCTTTGCATATCCAGGAGTAAATAAAAAATGGATATGAAATGAAAGGTGACTTTCAGTTTGAGTGGTTTAAATTTGAAACCAATAGCTGGCAATATCTCGGAAACGGTTAACTCTGCAAAAAGTATGTTTATGACTTAAATTGTGTTTTAAAGGGATCTACATTTTTCCTTAGCCCGAGGCCACAGGAAATAGCACAAAAAAGGTTGGAGCGAAACGTCGGCAGAGAGCAGTTTAGGAAATGACGTGGCCTACACCGAAAGCCAAAATAAACCCAATGAAGTACGGCCGTGGAAGCCTGCAGGTATATCTAATTCCGTTATATGCCAAACTTGGTATTTAAGTTAAAAATAGTCATAGGATGTGACACAAAGCTTTTCAGGAAACTCTCCTGAAAGCGAGCTACGCTTTACTTAGAAGATTTTTCTTGATTTTGGATTTTCTAAAAATGGCTCTAACGATTTTGATTAAAATACCGTATGTTAAAGATATGTACATGACAACATACGTATATCTTGAATTTGCTCTGAATTCTCTTCATTCTGAATGACTTTTGCATAATTGTTAACCGTAAGGGTTAGCCAAAAGCTTACTACACAAAACGTTTTAACGAGCTCTACGTTTTTTAGTCAATTAAGTTTTTGTATATCTCTTATACCGTAAATTTTCAAAAATGTTCATGTCGGATCCTTGGAAGATACTGAACTTAAATACCAAGTTTGGTACTTAACCCACTTTTCGGTTTTGAGCTATACTACCCACACAAAAAAAAAATGTTTTTTTTAAATTCAGGAGCTCTCAAAACATGCATTTCCAAATAAAATCATGGTAGTGTATCTCTATACACTACATAGTACGTATAGAGAAATTAATAAACGGCTGTAACAAAATAGTCGATGAACGTACGTCAACTGCTGTTTTACTTTTTCTAGTTTTTCTAAAGCATGTATGTAAGAGATAGACAAGAACTTAAAAAATGTGGAGTCGTTAAAATACACAAATTATGTTATGTACATTTTTTCGCGTAATTGACCAATTTTAATATATTCTTTGTTATTAGTTTGACTTGAAATATTTAAACTTTTTTCATACGGAATTTCTCAGCTCCTGATCATACAAACAAAGAAACTTCAATAACACAGAAACCAACTTTTAAAATATTTGAATATCGCCATAGCCTAGGATAGTTTCTTATTTCCGTTCTACTTACAAGGACGCAAGTAATAATACCATTTCCGTTAACTTTTCCTAAAATAGCATGAAGTAAGTGGAGGAATAAGCGTTTTAACAGTAATTTCTTGCAGACCTGTAGAGAAAGTCCTATGAATGGAAAACATCAGATTTTTAGAAAAAGGTCCATGTGTTTGTGTATGTGTGTGTGGGGGGGCAGCATAGCTCAAAACTGAAAAAAAAAGTTAAATAGCAAACTTGGTACTTATGTTTAATGGCTTCCCAAGATGCGAAATAAAGATTAAAAAAAAAAAAAAAAAAGAAATCCCTCACCACAAACTACCCTTTACGCGGAAAAATTTGGAACATTTTGATTTTCTCAAAAATGGCTCTAACGATTTTAATTAAAATGCCGTATATTAAAGATGTTTACATGAAATATAAAATATAAATTTTGAAATTTCTGGGGGGAATAGCCTCTGATGACCTATTTATTCTATATGTTCTATTATTCTTTATTGTGCCTTATTTTTGCAGAATTTAGCGTAACAGCTAAACCGTAAGAGATGGACAAAAATTTACTGCAGAAAAAATGTGGATCTCGTTAAAACTCGTAATTTATGTAATTCACGTTTTTCTTGTAGATTTGACCGTTTTCGAGATATTCCTTAGTAGTGATTTCAATTTTAAACTACTTTTACTACTTAACTACTACTTAACTTTTCTCACACTGGGCTATGCTTCATTTAGCGACCCGCTTTTCAAAGTTTTAACCATCGCTTTAGCTGCGTTTGCCTTTTACTTACAAGCAAGCAAGTAATAAGACCAATTCTAGTAATATTTATCTCGATTAGCATGATGTAGATAAAAGAATATTATTTTTCAGAATAGTTTGTATAGGGTACAGCTAGAAAAATTTATGTGAATGTAAAACAGCAGAAATGTTTTTATTAGTTTGTTTAGCGTTTTTGAATTCAGGGTGCAATGTTCTTTTGTTTTCAACATTGGACTGATTCAGATGTTTACACACAAAACGGTAGAGGGTGCATACAATTTGATTAAAATCGAATTCGCGAAGTGTAATCAATAACATTTAAAATAAGTGTTGTGGGAACGGATAGAGGGGCAGTGTTACCCAATAATTACATGGAAATAAGATAACACCCCTTTGTATCATCATTTTAGTCTCGCACTAGTTGTAACCGTGAGGTGTACCTTGATTGTTTTTAGTGCTAACGAAATTTCCGTATGATTTGTTGGATGCTTCCAACTTCAGAACAACTGCGTTTTCAACCATTACCTTCAATAATACCAGAACTGGTAGCTTCCGGGTAATTCAAGAGGGCCTCAAGTATGAATGAATGAATGAATAAGTGTATTTATTAACATAGCAATATCATACATAGAATTTCAACAGTCGCACGGGTCCACAGACCGTACGTGCTTTTGTAATACACATTACAAGCAATATTAAAAAAACAACCACAACAAAGAATTAAAAGAGTAAACACGAAAATAAAAAGACAAAGGAAATACACCGTCAAAAGCAATATTAAACAACAATAAAAATTAAGAGTGAATCCGAAAATAAAGATACAAAGATATTCAAATATAGCAATTTAAATTTACAGCACAGAGTACACCTTCATAAATGCACCCTCTTATAATAGATAATTACACTCAAAAGACATATATACACATAATTTATACAACTCTAGCACAACAGTGACCTAAGTATGACATAATATATATATGTATGTAGAACATTGTAGTCACTTTTGTTTAGTTGATCTTATTCCCCCCCCCCTTCTCTATTGGCAGCCTCCTCAGATCTCAGCTGTCTTGCCTTAAGTATAAATTTACCTAGCCCGTCCATGTTTTCCGTGCCTGCCAGTAGCGTCCAACATGCTTCTATCCCTACATTTGCAGTGGTAAAAAATCGCGGCAAATACTTTTCCGGCCATTCCTCCGTACCCCTTCATCTTGCCAAGATGTGAGTCCACGACTCTTCCTCCTCGCAAATAGGACAGATTCTCGTACCATTCTCGTCAGAAATGTTCGTGCTCCTCCATGCTCCTAGTCTAATCCACGCGAGTCCCTCTCTAATGAGTTTGGTACCTGTTTTGATGTATTGCTCCATACCCCACTCCGATTTCAGCCCAGACTGTAATTCTAATGACACCTTCTCTGTGTATTGCGCAATTATTTGCTGTCTGTCAATATCACAGAGACGTTTCGTAATTTTTCTCCAAATACTTCGCCTGTTTTCCTGCCCCGCCATCCAAATGTCTCCCATTCCAATGGTTTCCATTCCTTTCTTTAATTTTGATGCCCACGTCAAATTACCTTCCATTCGTAACTGTTCACGGTAGCAGACTGCCCTAATTAGAGATTGGTTTCGGTGAACGATTCTCATCCAATATTTAACTGCTCTGATTTTGCACTACATCGTTTCACTATGTACCCCGAAATCCCTCATTATTCCACAGTTTGCCGTACCCATCCCTACACCCAGAATTCCTTTCAAAAATTGGGTCCTCACTTGATCCAGATTCCCTGTTTGTTCCCACCCCATATTTCTCCTCCGTATGTCATCGTGGATCTAACTGTCGCTCCGTATACAGTTTCCATTAAGGTTATGGAGATATTCGGAATTCTGCAGCGTATCCGGAGAGCTTCCGCCGCTTTCACCCTTGCCTTGTGTTTCGTAATGTCAATGTGTTTTGTCCATTTTCCGTACATTGTAAATGTGAGTCCTAAGTACACAAAAGATTTAACAGTGTCCAGTATCTGTCCTGCATATGTCCAAGTCTCCTCCCTGCTATAAACACAACCCTTTTTGAAAGTCATTGCCTTAGTCTTATTCACATTAACTGTAAGTAGTCATTGATCGCAATAGTTCTTAAGTTTGTCCAGTCCTCGTTGCAATCCGTTTACTGTCGTAGAGCACAATACTAAATCGTCTGCGTATAAAAGTGTTGGGATCTGCAAATCCGCTACTACTGGTGCTTGAATATTCTCTGCTATCATTGTATCAGTAATATCATCCACAAAGAGATTAAATAGCAAGGGAGATAAAATACAACCCTGCCTCACTCCCCTATAGCTTCGGCAGCTCTCGGACACTCTGTTTCTGTCGTACTTCACACAGAATTCGACATTTTGATACATTGCCTGCAATGCTCTAACCATTTTACTTGATAACCCCTTTCTGCCTAGTTTGTACCATAATGCATTTCGATTGATAGAGTCAAATGCCTTCTTAAAGTCCACAAAAGCACAATAAAGCTTTCCCCTCTTAACTAACAGTTGCTTCGTTTTTGAAGTGTCTAATATAAAAGCGGCATCTATGGTACTGTGTCCTCTGAAACCCATTTGAAATTTTGAAAGTTTACCAAATTTAGATTCCCAGTCCTTTATCCGGTTATATAACACTCTACAGTAAATTTTCTCCATAATTGGCAAAAGAGTAACCCCCCTATAGTTATCCGGATTTCCAATAGTTCCCTTCCCTTTATAAATGGGATGAAGCGATAGTCAATCTTTTATGAGCTGGTCGCTATTAGCCCGAAAAAATCTGATGTTATTTTCAAGTGACTTTAACTACCCATTTTTCAACATACTGTTCTTAAAAATACTTATTCTTCTATCCATCCAGCTAATCACAATACATATTTACATAAACTCTTTTGTGTGTATATATAAAAGAATTTATGTATATATGTATATATCTTTGAGGATACAACGGAATAAGGGAATACGTAAGGCTTCAGCGATAGTCAGTTCCTTTTAAACCGAGCGGGATGGCTTAGGCGGTAACGTTGTGGCCACTATTTGAGAGTCCCTGGGCAAAATGCTCTCGGCCGGCCAATCGACTATTTTTGTTGTTATTGTTGTCTTTTTTTTTTTTTGTGGTTTCTCTCAATGACCAAGGCAAATGCCGGATTAGATATTAATACCACGACTCAAAATCCTCGTATGAAATAAGAGTAAAATCTGAAAATAGTTGGTAATAACGATTCCGCAATCATTTATTCACAGTAGTCGGAACAGGTAGACTGGATGGCATCCTAACGCCTTATGTTTATCACGGAGAAAATTAGGATGATATATAAGGATGGTATGCCCGCCTGGGTAGTGTGGTGGTAGCGTGTCTGCCTCATATTCAACAGTCGTGAGTTCGAATCCTGCTTAAGTGGAGTTACCCGGATAAGGTTTTTTTCGGGGTTTTCCCTTATCCTGTCGAGTAACGTAGCGCTCCATGGACCCCGAGATCATTTGAGCATCATTTCACCAATTTCATTCATCGTCCGATATGACCAAGCAGGTTAAAGGACGTTAATCTACACACACACACACACACACACACACACACACACACACACACACAAAAGGATGGTATATATTGCCAGGCTGGTTAACTGTACTCCGCCATCTGTCTATGTGGAAGCAGCTAGACTGGATGGTACCCTAATGCCTTATTTTATCACAGAGATAATTAGGATGGTGTATGTGGCCAAGCGGGTTAACTCCTATGTGGAAGTAGCTAGACTGGATGGTACCCTAATGCCTTATTTTATCACAGAGATAATTAGGATGGTGTATGTGGCCAAGCGGGTTAACTCCTATGTGGAAGTAGCTAGACTGGATGGTACCCTAATGCCTTATTTTATCACAGAGATAATTAGGATGGTGTATGTGGCCAAGCGGGTTAACTCCTATGTGGAAGTAGCTAGACTGAAGGCCTCGAAGTCAAGTTGTATTGCATCATCTGACTACGGATAGTGAAAGAAGCTAGGCTAGACACTCTATCGCCATCTGTTTGACATGATGCAAAAGGTTCTTTTCGCTTAACACGGGTAAGAACAATGTGTAACGACCTCCCATTTGAGGACATTGTAAATATTTTAAAATTAGAATCATGCAAAGCAATACCGCGGAAATTGTTAACTTCACAGAAAGTGCATTTGGCATAAATTGTGTGTTTTCAAACAATAAGTACATTTTTATGAAATAATATACTTTTGTCTATCTTTTACGGTTTCCCTGTTATGAAAAATCATGCAGAATGACGAGGACTTTTGGGAGCATTTTCAAATAATTAAAAATATATTACAGTCGGGTAAGAGTACGTGTCTGGCAAGAGTACGCAGTGCTATTATCTCTGTATTGGCAGCACCGAGCGGCAAGGAACAACTGATGTTTCTATAGTAATGCCATCTCGTGAAATATTGAAGAGCTCCACAAGATATTTTAGTTAGAGCAGGTAAATATTACCTTATTCTTCATATTATGTAATTTTTGAGATGCATATTGTAAGCTATAAACACTATGTACGCGCTAGAAAATCAACTTATTTGCCAAAGAAAACGATGGTATGTGAGGAACAATCCATTGTTTGGCAAACTTCATAACCAAGCATTCACTGTCATCTGTGACAATTTTTTTGAACTGCGTGACTCGGCGGATAAGAGTACGCTGGTACTCTGAGGGTAAGAGTACGTGCGTACTATTAGCCCCCCCCCTCTTTCGTGCTCTGGTTCCGACATTCTGTCTGAGTGGTATCTTTGGGTCAAAGAAATTGTACTAGTGCATGTATATGTAAGTTATCTATATTATAAAATTAAATAGAAAATACATTCTTAATTATATGTTGTTTCTTTTGTTTAACATATCAGGAGACCACGGGGAAACGCCCTTCATCAATTTCGTATGAATGTCGTTACAGTAACCGGATAAAACCCAAGACCGCAACACAAATGAAAATCAAAGTGCTAATCTATGAATAGGTGTAACCAATATTAATCCACTGCCAAATTATGATAGACTCAGGAAAAATAAAACAAAGGCAAAGAAATCGGAGATTTTTTAGGTCCACCCCCCAAAATGCACCGATAGAACAACATAAGTAAAAAAAAAAAAAATCAAATACCTATACCAAAAAATGCAGTCCAAATGTCTCATTTGGATTTGGCTTTATACCTGCCATCAGCTTTGAGAATAACCAGAACAAAATCCAATGAGAGTTCTGATGTTTTGAAGGGTATGGCGAAGTCTACAAGGAGCCTGTCACAGAAGAACTAGTCACAACAGTTTCGCTGACTGACTGAGACTAAAACTGGTGAGTGATTGACATTCCTGACACGTGGCTGTCTCGGTAAGCTGCTGCCATATTTATTCGCTGTCCGTCTGCAGCGTCAAATGTTCCACTGCTTCCTCTAAAATGTTTTCTTTCCATACAGTTTCTATCACACTTCTCGAATGTTGAACTAGTTTTCCCATTTCTCACTAGTTACTCATCTATTCCTTTCAACATTGGATATTGTACTTCACTAAACCTAAAAGTTTCATTGTTCCAACTAACGTAACCTGAACTCATTTATCACGCCTATAAGACATTTCAAAACACAGTGTCACTCGTTGTAGTTCTAGGCTGAGAACAAGAGCAAATATGCGCGATATATAAAAGGTAGTAATGATTATAACTCATAAATATTTACGGAATTACTGTGTATATCACAACCGAACTTTTCACAGAACGAAACCAAACAATCACATTGCAAACAACGAGATCATTCATGCTTGAGAACACGCATGTAACTTTCTACTGAACCCCTAGTTGCGGCAATACCAATGATATGCTCTTTCTGATGGTTATGTATTCTTAATCTACGATTGGTCAATAGCCTGAGGAGTCCCCGCCAGCAGAAGACACACACCGCAATTGTCAATAAGGACATTTCTCACTGACCGTAGGCTGTAGCGGATAACAGTGTAAGTGCTGCGCAGGGGCTTCGCCGCACTTCTCTTCTTACATAGCAAGGTAGTGAGAAGTACGATTACGTCATGTTTCAAGGTGGCTCATTGCACACTAGCACCGTAAATACTCTTATCTTTAAAACTCACAATACATTTGAAACTCCCTGGAGGGGGCTGCTGCTATTTTCGAGATATTCCTTGCAGGTTTCAACTTCTTTTTATTTCTCTGTTTAAGCTCCTCGTATGCAGGACTTAAAGTTCAGTGCATGTGTTAAATGCCTGTCAAGCAGAGGCTCTTCATCAGAGAGAAGCCAGGATGGAACATCAGCCCAATGCATGATATGAAAGCGAGGAAGTGGATGAAAAAAATTAGATTCCAATAGACGAAAGGGCATTATTATGGAACAATTGGTGGAAACCGCAGAACACCTTGTGGTTTACCGGGTAACATGTGAGTCAGTTGCGAAATTCAATGCTGTTGCCATGGTAGCTCAGTGGCAGAGCAACCGGCTAGAGATCGGGAGATCCGTGGTTCAAACCCCGGCTATGGCATTGACTTTTCAGTCTCACTCTACCTATCCAACTCCTGTCCTGCACATGGCTTGTGCGAAAAAAAAAAAACAATTAAACCAATGACAAATAAAATTGATGGAATTTCCTGGAATAGCCTCTGAAGTTCTCTTCATTCTGAATCACTTTTGCATAACTGGAACCGTAGAGATACATAAAATCTTGCCACACAAAAAATGAAGATTTGGCCAAAATGTCCTTTACAGTTTTTCTTTTCTGTTTTTGTGGAGCTAAGCGTATCCGAGATATTCTTTTTTATTAGTTTTAATTTTAAAATACTCATACTTTTCTCAAACAGGCAGACTAGCGTGTATCGTTTGTTTTACTCCTGGCCATCCAATGAAGCGAATTTCAATAACAACCCCATGGCGACAGATTTTAAAACATTTTAGTATCCTTACACTTATAAGGAAATAAGTAAGTAATAAGACCATTGTAATTATGCTTATCTCGATTAGTATGGAGTAGCAAGAAGAAGAATCTTAGATAAGAAGTGTCTTTATACAACAGGTAGAGAAAGTTACGTAAAATTTTTATGTGCAGTTGCTATACTAATAGCTCTTGCCTTTTAATATTTGCTTCAAAGCCAATGTTTTATTAGTGGAATTTTATTAAAATTTATTTTATTGTCCACATTTACGTGATTGCGTTTATTAACGGTGAGTTGTGTTTGATATAGTTGATATTAGTATTTTCTGTTAACTTGATCTCTCCTCTCCCGGTAACTTACCAAATTTAATGTAGCTGAAGAATCATTTGAATGATCTGTGATACGTCGTCAAGTTGTACAAAACCGAGAACACTTACACAATTACTAGTAATTTTTCAATTATAAGTAATCTTGATTTATGAATACTTCAATCAGTTCATATTTGTTCGTTTCTTTTCGATAATATCCTTTTGAAAGTACTAAAAGTATGAATCTTCATCTTACCATTGAGAGGCAATTACTTTAAGACTCCTACTTTCTGCCATCTTAGAGGAAATCGGATTACATTCAGCTCGTCTAGTTGGCAGCCATTTCTTATCAAGCTCCTCTCTGAAGTGCACTAGCTAGCTATTTCCTCGCCTTTCTAAGCAATTTCATAAGGTGCAACATGAAAGCTTTTTATTTTAAGCTCATCTGGAATAGTTTCGCCCCAAATTTGATCAGTTCTGAATTCGGCAATAATTATCAGGCACTGTAATTTTCAAGCATTAAAGCTAGGACGAAAGGGAATTAGGTTGAACTTTATACAACATTTTACGTTGTGACTTTATAGATAATCACTCCATCCCTCGTACAGTCTGTTGGCATGTGTAGACCAATCAAGGGACTGCGTTTTATCTGCCGCCAGTCGTCACTGTTGTGTACAACTGAGAGCAAAAAAAACTTGCCGATAAAATGAGCTGTGTGTCAAATTGGTAAGGTATTAGCAAAGCACCTCCTCCCACATGCAGGGTACTACCTGGCAGAAAGTAATTTTACGTATACTTCTTCGCGATGACCGTTCAAGACCGTTTAATATTCTTTCCGAAAAATAATCTATTCAGTTTATTAATTGTTCTTCCGTAAGAAGGAAAGATACAAAATAAATGTAAAAGTATGAAAGTGGACAGTCATGTTCTTTGACAAAAAGTTGAGAATTTCTTGTGTTTTACAGGAAAAATTGAGTCATATGAAAATGTACACACTGATAACATGGACCTCATTGAGAACAGAAGCCAGAACAGAGGTATAGGAAGGCATTTGGCATCCTAACTGTGGCATTGAATTACTTTTTTCTGGTTCAGCGTTTTCAATTCGGATCTTAAATTAATTTTATTATATTGTCAAACTTTTGAAACACTATTAATAATATTTTCAACTGCTGCGAAATTGCATTTTTTTTTATTTTCTCCCGATTTTCGTGCTTCTTTGTATAAGAGTGATTTTTCATGTATATCTTTTCTTTTGTTTGTAATGATGCCAGTGGTATTTCTACATCCACTTTCATGTTTGTTCTGTAGTCACTTCTACCTCTTTCAAATAATTAGCACAATTAATTAATAAATAGCTCAATGTTTAAAAGGCAATGCCATCCAAATTCCATATACTGTTTGTCTTACGTCTTCTTTGCTTCGCCCCTGATCCACAAATGACCTCTGTTCATTTGTTAAAGTTTGAGTCCGGGATATGTGGCATAAAATCAATAGAAGGTGGACACATTCAGCGAGTTTCTTTCATCTACTCTAATAAAAAATGCTCTCAATTTCCAACCCTTTCGCCGATCACTTTGATCAAGCTAATAATATATAATAATACCCATGTAGGCATGGAAAACAATGGATAGAAGATTCTACCCACATTAAAAAAATTAAAACACCTTAGAAAATTAAGTGCATAGGCATCCTTTTTATTATTTTATTTTATTTCTACTATATTCATGATGGTTTAGTATAGCTAAAGAATTCCTATGCCTAAAATTTATAATCTGCGGCATGAAAGGGAAATAAAGGACTAGGCTTATCAACCTCTCAAACCATATATCAGAAGCTGGTGATCGAACTCGAATCGCATTTGTTACTTTCTCTATGCGTTCTTACAGTTAGTAGAGGAACGTAAAATTTATGTCAATATTTCATAGGGAATACATGATTTGAAGCAGTTTGAATCAATCCAAAAACTATTCTTAGAAAAGTCCTGCTTGGGTGTGTGTATTCCTATGAACAGTATAACTTAACAGCTGAATACCAATTTCTTTATTTAAGTTCAGCGCCTTCTGAGATGCCGACTGTTTTTTGAAGAAAATAATTCTACGAGAGGCGTTCAATAAATCCTTATAAAAAGGTTGACAAAACAAATTATTTTTTATATATTGTTTTTATTTTTCTACATAATCTTCTTTTAGCTCAATTACGTTTTTCCAGCGTTTCTGCAACTCGTTTAAGCCTTCCAAATAATAGGATTTTGGAAAGTCCTCAGAATAGGCATCTGTTATCTGTTTGGAGAGTAGGCATCTTCGTTAAATGTGAATCTTTTTCCACCGAGCTACTTTTCCAAGTTTGTAAATAAAAAAAGGTCATTGGAGGCCAAATATAATGATTACGGAGGATGTAGTAAGTCCAAACCTAATTCTACAATTGTTGCCATCAAAATCGCTCAAGTGTGCACCCTTGCATTGTCTTGATGGAACAGAATCCTTTTCTTTGCCAGATGAAGGCGCTTTTTCTTGATTTCTCCGTTCAACTGGTGCAATAACTATGCATACATAGTACTCTCCATTTAACGTTCTTCCTTTCTGCAAGAAATCAATGTAGATGATTCCACGCATCCCAAAACACTGAGGTCATTACCTTTTCTGCAGATTTTACCACCTTTGCCATATTTGGAGCCGGTATGTCTTTAAAAATCCACTGTTTCAACCGTTCTTTGTCTGTGAAGTGTAGCAGTTTATCCATGTTTCATCCACAGTTATGTATCGACGCAGAAACTTGCCAGAATTGCGACAGAAAAGTGCCAAACAAGCTTCCGAATCGATTACACGTTTGCGTTTATTCTCTATTGATACCAAACGCAGCGCGCATTTTGCCGAGAGCTTTGTCAGACCTACTTTTGCGTTCAAAATTGAGAACACTATGCCTTATGATATGCCTGTGGCCTCTACTATATCGCCAACTTTGATTCAGCGACCACAGAAAACCATATCCTGGATTTTGTTAACCATTTCGAAGGAAGTCACTTCTACTGGATGTCCGAAACGATGTTTACTTGTGAATGTACAGCCATGTTTCAATTCATTTATTGCAGTTGTAAATTGTTGCAAACGCAGCAGCAGATGAGTCATGAACTTCATCAACTCAGTTTTTATCTCTTTTTGTGTTAAGCCTTTTAAATAAAAGTGTTAAAACTCGTTTTTTTTTCTATCTTTTTAAATAAGCACAATAGTAACATTTTCTGATTCAATCGCTTAAGGCAACGAAACCACGTGATGGATATAACAAACTTTAACTGCCAACTAGTAAGAGACGACAATTACTAAATACAAATGTTTTTCGATGCTACGAGAGTAATTTCTTGGACTTTTTAATGACTTATTGAACGTCCCTAGTTCACCAAACTACCATCTTTACGTATAGAGGTTTTCGTTATTTTTGGATTTCTCAAAAGTTTTATTAAAATGCCATTTTCATTAAAATCCACTAATGCCATGTATATATCTAAAATGTATTACCTCTTTTTTACTTTCTCTATACGTACTATGTACACAGTGTATAGAGAAGGTTTTGTATTCCACCCAAAAATTCGATATCAAGATTTCACCGGAAATATATGTATTGAGACCCCTGAATCCAAAAAAAAGCATTTTGAGAAATGTCCGTGTGTGTGTGTGTGTGTGCGTCTGTCTGTCTGTCTGTGTGTGTCCTTGGGCAGCATATCTCAAAAATGAAAAGGCCGTTAAAAACCAAACTTGGTATTTAAGTTTGGTATCTTCCAAGGATGCGAAACGAAGATTTTCAAACAAATCCTCCCACCCCAAACTACCCTTTACATGGAAAAAAATTCGAAAATTTTGATTTAACGATTTTGATTAAAATCTTGTAAATTTAAGTTACTTACTTGACAAATAAAATGTATATTTTGAATTTTCTGGGAATAGCCTTTGAAGCCTACTTTATTCTGAATGAATTTTACGGATGTTTGCATAATTGCTAAACAGTAAGACATGGACAAAAGCTTACCACACAGAAAATGTAGAGCACATTAAAACACACAATTTATGTTATGTACATTTTTTTCGTGGAGTTGATCGTTTTTAAGATATCCCTTGTTTTTTGTCTTCAGCTATGAAAAACTTATATTTTTCTCGTACAGGAATTTGTCAACTCCTGTCCATACAAACAAAGGAGCTTCAGTCAAAGAGCAACCAACTTTTTGCTATCACTTTAACCAATGGTTCTCCCTTATTTCGCTTCTACTTACAAGGAAGCAAGTAATAAGACTACTTCTGCTAATTTTTTCTCGATTAGCATGAAGTGAATAGAAGTAAGAGCTTTTTAACAATGATTTGTTGCAGAGATGTAGAGAAAGTCATGTGAATGGAGCACATCAGATTTTTCTATTATATGCTTTATAGTGAACACATTACGCATATTCGTTCCATTGAAACCCGTTCTGTTTTTCGCTAAAATCCATCTCGCTCAGTATTTTCACTATACGCGCTAATATTCCAATATATATTTTGTAAATTGCATTCAGTAAGCTTATTCCCTTAGTTTACACGTTGATGCTTTGGTTTTGTTTAAAATGGAAATTACGTCAACCATTTTCCTTTCATTTGGCATCTACTTTAATTTCAGCAGTTATTTTTTTTTTTTTTTACCTCTGTTTAAGAATATACTTTTCGAATGGCAGAGGTTATTTTATTAATAACAACTAAACTAAAGTGAGAATTAAAACTCCCTTAAAAGTAAAAATGAATTATATTTGATATACATAAAATAAAATATATTGTAATTAATAACAAAATTATGAATAAAAAGAAGTTATTATATATACGTAATTATTCCTCCATATTTAAACACTTCTATTGTAATATTATCTACTTCAAAGTTACTAACCAGGTACTAAGTAATCTGATTTTAATTGCTTTGAAATTTTTCAAAGCATCTTGCACTTTTGTAAAGAGTTAGAACACATGACTAACAAATGACGCAGTGGTGGTATTTTATTATTGCATATGTTTTGATTACTATGAAATAAATTAATGATCACCAGTTACGTATCTCCAATAGCATGGCAAGAGGGGATGATACTAAAATTTCTCTTTTATTCTACCAGTATTTTCTGAAAATGTAATTAAAGGGTAACCTGCAATTGTATTGCAGCTAATTGGAATGCTAAGGTACCAGGACAAATAATATTACATTTATAAGAAGCACACTTAATTTCCAATAAAAAATTCTAACACTTTAGAATAAATAACTCTAAGTTCTAACTTCTATAACCATATATTCCATTCCGTTAAACTGAGTCTTATCTACAAATTATTGTGTACACCAGTAGATTGTGAATATAATCGGTTACTTACTTTCCCTCTTTATTATTAAATAATGTAACTTATATCTACGATGGTCAGGTATGTGGGCGAGTTGGCATAATCTTGCATAAGAAATCAAGAACTAGAGTAACCGGATTTGTTCAATATAGCGAACATTTAATTTTAGTAAGAAATTAAACTACACCGAAGGATACAGTGATAGCTCAAGTATATGCCGACAAAAGATGAAGAGAATTAAGCTTTAGAAAATGTTGTGAGGACCTAGGTAAACTAAGACAAAATAAAGAATGAAGAAAACATTATGGTATTTTAAGATTGGAATGCAAGAGTAATAGGAACTGAAGGAAGTACAGTTAGGAAACACGGTTTGGGATAAAGAAATGAAGGAGGGAGAAACTTGTGGCAAAAATTAATAATAATATAGCACATTTCAACACCATCCAAGGAGGAGATATACACCTGGAAATCCTCTTAAAGGGGCAAAAATATAAAAAGATACATATTACCTAGTTATGATGCATTGTAAACTACAGCTCAAGTTTAAGTTGAGAGAATGGAAACAATGAGATATATCCCGGCTTGATGATAAGTTTACCCAGATACAATATATGGAAGAAACAAGCCATTTTATTTAAGATGGCAGTGAACATATTGGAGTCGAGCAGAATTGGAATAAAATAAATAATAGCATTACAGATTCAGGGAAGTAGTATTACGGGAAAAAAAAAAAAAAAAAAAAAAAAAAAAACCAGAAGACAAGGATAAGTCGGAAGCCGGCGGATATGATCGTCGAAAAGAGCCAGTGTACAAATTCAAAGGATGAAGAAGTACTGCAGAAATATAGGAGTTTAAGGAAGAAAATCAATAAGAGAGCAAAACAAGATAGATAACAGCAATTAAAGGAAATCTGTGAAAACACAAACAGTACGAAAGCAGGACAAATGGTTATAGCATGTAGAGATGTCAAAATGTTCTTTGACAGATTAAAGCAAAAGCAATTAAGGACAAGGAAAAGTAATTAAGCAAAAAGGAAGAAAGTTATTAATGAAGATATAATAATGTGAAGCGATATAAGGAATATCCGGAGAGGATACAACAGTAGCTCGTGTATTGTAAAGGAAGATGAAGTAGCATTGGATGACTTAGGATATCTATTATGAAAGATGAGTTTGAGAAGGCAGTGCAGGATCTTAAGAAACTAAAGTTTCCAGGAGTTGACTACATACAGGAGAAACTACTCAAAAAGTTGAGCATACAGTTGAAAATGGTTATTTTTACGTTGTATATAATGTTTAAATGACTTTATAGTACCGTTAGCTACAATTAATGAAATGAAAATCCATGAGAAGAATATCAAACATTGAGCTTGGTGTGCTATGTTTCAAAAATAGTCACAAGAATAATGAGAAGGATAGAAAAAATGTCTTGTGTTCCATTCACATAGCCTTCTCTATCTATACCAAATACAAACTATTCTTACAAAATATTATTCTTTTATCTACATCATGCTAAGTATTAGAAGAAATGGTATTATCGCTCATTTCCTTGTAAACAGAAGAGAACTAAGGGAATACATTAGGCTAAAGAGAAAGCTTTTAAAAACTGGTCGCTATGTGAAACAATTGAGGCTCAATTCGCATTGTATGGTACCGTTTGCGAAAGCTTACTTTAACATTGAAACCAATAACAAAGAATCTCCCCCCCAAAAAAAAAAAAAACAGTCGACTGTATAAGAAAAACGTATATGACATAAATTATGTGTTATAACGAGATCTACATTTTTTGTGCATTTAGCTTCTGTCTATTTATTACGGATTAACAATTATGCAAAATTTTTCGAAATTCATCCAGAATAAAAAGGAAATTTGAGGCTATTCCCAGAAAATTCAAAATGTACATTTCATGTTTGAGGTAAATATTTCTAATATACGATATTTTAATCAAAATCGTCAACCATTTAATGTGAACATAACATTTTCAAAAACATTTCCATATAAAGGGTAGTTTGGTAATATTTTTGTCGCATCCTTGGAAGATACTAAACATAAGTACCAAGTTTTATTTTTAACGGTTTTTTTGCTTTTGAGTCTGCCCCTCACACACAGACACACACGCACCTTTATCAAAAAATGATTTTTTCGATAGCAGCACACAAAAGATATATTTCCGATGAAATGTTGACATAGATTTTTTGGGTGGAATACAATATTGTCTCCAGCAATGTACATTGTATGTAAATACGTGCCACAGAAATTAATAAAAAGATGAAGTTGAATCTAAAGATCAGTTCGGTTTTAACAAAGGTGTTGGAACGAGAGTAGCAGTATTAAAGCTAAAGTAAATAATTGAGAAGCAGCTGAAGAACTGCTTCATAGCCTTTATATATTAGAAAAGGCGTTCGATAACATGAACTGAAATATATTAGTAGTTAATATCCCAGATTAAGCAATGGATTAACGTTAATCCTGCCGCTAGGGGCGCTAGTGGCGCTGTTAATCCGCGGATTAAGGCGGATTAAGAGCGCTGTTGTGAGATTTGAAAACTAGCACCAAGAGCGGAAGGATTATCGATAAATCCACTGCTTAATCTGGGATTATTTTTATTTTCCGAGATTAAGCAATGGATTAACGTTAATCCTACCGCTAGGAGCGCTAGTGGCGCTGTTAATCCGCGGATTAAGGCGGATTAAGAGCGCTGTTGTGAGATTTGAAAACTAGCACCAAGAGCGGAAGGATTATCGATAAATCCACTGCTTAATCTGGGATTATTTTTTATTTATTTTTTTTCCTTTTTTTTGATACAGTATGATACATAATATTTATTGAAGAAATTGTATTATACAATGTGAGCAGAATTGAGGCATTATTACGTCCTATTTATTTTAACACTATATGATGATACACACACTATTACACTACTTAGCAATTTACAAAATACATGATGATAGAATTACACGATACACACTATTTTAATACTAATGCACTGTTCACACAAAATAGATTTAAAGTTTGTGGTGATGGAGCACATTTTTTTTTTTTAATACTACTGTACTGTTCAATTGTTTTTTTCGGATTTCACTTTTTCACACAAAATAATTTTAAAGTTTGTGGTGATGGAGAGATGGTCGGTGTCTTCGGAATCACTGCTGTCGCTGTCGATTCTGAAAATGGTGCGATCTTGCATAGGTTTGGTGATGCAGGTGAGAAGAAGATGATGAAAGTTGTTGTGTGTTTCTATGGTTGGTATGGCCACCACGAACTCGTTGGAGAAGCTGGTGGAGAAGCACCCATCCGATGTGGCGTTGATGTCGAGGTTGGGAATCTTGTTGTGGCACAGGTATATGGATAGCTGAGCATTTGATCCGTGAGGATTAGCCTTGGAAGGGAGGCACTTGACATGGATGGCTTGGGAATTTTCGGTGATGAGTTTGACGATGATTTGTTTTTGATTGCCGAAGAAGGTGGTTTCAGTGGAGAGTAGGGCAACTTGGGAATATTGGCCATTAGCGGCGAGCTGGGGTAGAAATAGGAGTTTTAGGAGTAGGTTATTTCCTACGTGCACGGGATCGATTTCGCAGGGGTTCATTGTGGATCGAACTTCACTAGATATTTTTTGAATCCGTTTGAGAGTTTTTCTTCGCCTTGGTAGGTGAGGGTAAACTTGGTGTTAGAGAGGTTTTGGATGAGTTCAGGAGTAGCCTTACCAAATCTTGCAGGTAGGAAGACTTCGGTTTCTTCGTCGATTTTTACGACGGTCCTGGGTCCGTATTTTGTGCCGAGGGATCTGACGGCTTGCACTGAGTATGGCACGTTTTGCTGTAGCTGAGAAACGCTGAGAATGTCTGTGTTGTTGGACAGGTGTTCGAGGAGACGGAGGGGGTCTTGGCCCATGGTTCACTTGTTGCACCAGTGACAGTTTTTTATAAACGGCGGTGGTCCGTCGAACTGTGTTCTTTGTGACGGGAGGTTATAGTGGTTTTTGCACCGTTGGTATGGGGCACAAGTGTGTTGGATGTGAGTAGGAATGTATTTCCACACGACGTCCACGTCTTCAGGTGGGTAGCGGTTGAAGATGGCGCTACAGTTTTCTAGAAGAACTTGGCGTTCCTGAGGAAGAAGTGCCTCGATGCGTCTCTGGTTGTCCAGGTACTTGACGAGCACGGCGAAGCAGCCACAGGTCATGAGCAGCGCCTGTTGTTGAAGTATCTGTCGCGAAAGTTGTCGATTTGGTCTCGGAGCTTGGCGAGTTGTTGGAAGAACACCGCTTCACACCTGGAGCACAGGTTTGTATTGCTTGGACTGGAGATTTGGCAGCAACAATGTTTGCAGCGGAGTGGCTTTGCGACTGGCATTCCCGAACGCTGGATCCACACTGTGTAAGGCGGAAGCATTGGAGTGGGAATTTATAGGGATTTGAGAAACCGCAGTTCCGGGAAGTGCTAATTGGATGTTATCACATCCGCACCGTGTAAGGCGGAAACGCTGGTGTGGGAACTTATTGGGATATGAAATATCACAGGAAACCAGTGACCGTTGGGACCGTTGGTGGGAAAGTCCGTTGGGGATTCAAATTTTTTCAAATCCTTTGTGACGCCTCCTGTTTCCTGAGAAGACGGTTTTGATGGACGCTGAATATCCAATCACCGTGGATGTGATCGGGTGAGATGAAGAAACCGGTGTGATCCAAATACACCGCTAAGCATGTACCGTAGCATATGCGATCTTGGTCGATCCAGTGCTGCATTTTAGCTGTGGAGATGTATTGTTGTTCGTAGAAAATGATGTATAAACCTCTTGTAGGCACAAATTGGAATCGTTGGTCCTGCCGTTCCTCGTCTGGCCACACGTCTGATGTGAACTGGATGTCGGTGAAATTGGTGTTGGAGAGGACGTAATGGATTTTATTTTCGCAGCTGTGAACTTTGACGGTGATGGATTTTCCGTCGTAGGTATGATCGATGAAACGCAGTGCATAAGGGACATTCTTCTTGGGATGATTTTCCACTTCGTAGTTTTTAAACACTTTAGATGCTTCGCAGTACACAGAGACATAATTTCTGTAACCCATGCTGAACGAGCAGCGGCACCAACTGGAACTGGGTACGGGAAGAGTAGAGCAGAGGACATGTTGGAGCATGCGCACTAAGGCGTGTTTTGCGAAATGGATAGAGCAAAATGGGGTTTGAGAAAGAGATCGGCTTCTAGGAAAGTTCTGAAATTGGCGCACCGGATGTACTTGGTAAATTGGGTGAAATTCATGTTTTCGAAAGGGGTGCCGGCGGCGTGGCAGTGAAGCATGTACTTGTAGTATGCCATAATTTGGTTTTGCACGTCCATTTCTTCTTTCTTCTTGTGATACATGATGTCGGTGATGATGCGCTGCAGGCTGTGCAAGGTGTTCCACTCTTCGCGGTTGAGCGTGACTGAGGTACCGTGAGGATCTCTGAAGACAATTTTTAGTTTCCCGAACACGTTCTTAAAGAGGACGGTGACGGTGTCGCTGAATCCATATTCCTGTAAACGACCCTCCGGATGATCCAGGCGTCGGTGAATGATGGGTATGGCGTCGACGAGTTGATTCCACTCTGTGGAACCCAGGACCACAGCGCTTCGCTGGCCGCATTTGGCAATGGCTACCACCAGCTGGTGCGGGGACAGGGGCGAAAACCCGACACACACAAATTTGGTGTGTTTGGTGTTGAGGAAATAAATGTCTGATAGAGGGCCTACAAAGGTGCTAGGATGGGTAGGAGGGATGCAGGGTTGCAGATCGACATCGTTGAGGCAAATCTTTCTTTTTGCTCGGACGATTTTCGGTGCCTTGGGTGTCCCACTGAAACAATAGAGAGAGAATAGCATGTGAGTGCTATACACCAACAGCCACGTGGCAAAGACAAGTGTGAAAAAAAGAGGTATGCACAAACCTGTGTGGCGTGATGGCCTCGGCGCTCTGCATGGCTCTGGAAGACGAGCGATGGTGGGGCGGACCTTTTATAACAGCAGGAGCGTGTTCTGAAAGCACATGCGCGAGACAATGTTAAAAAAAAAAGAAAAAAGCAATATGAGACGGATAGTGACGATGAGGTACATCCATGAACTTACCTTTAACGGTTGGCAGGTTTGCTGAGCGTTAGAGCACTTTGTGCGACATACGTCTTTGTAGGTTTTGCGAATGACGTCATCGTTATGAGCGTAATTGCTGACGTGAAATTTGGAAAAGAACGTATGCTTAGGGAGACCGGAACAGCGGTGAGCGAGGTAATCGATGACGTAATGACCGCAAGTGGTGCTGTCAAAACCTTGCAGTCTTCTGGCGTTGGTTGACCAGCGCGTTCCGCAGATTGAATTTAAGAACCGAAGAAAATAGGGGGAAAGGGGCCCTATGCCGTAACTGTCAAAATATTCCCCCTGTGCTTGTTTATCCACAAAGATGCAAACCCAGTGTTGACCAAATTTGGTGCTGGGATCGGTGTTAGCCACAAGGGCCACGGGAAGCGTTTGAGGACGGTGAAGTGCGGGTAGGCTATCGCAGGGGTAGACGCCTAAAAAGTGGGGGCGCGTAGAGGGGCAGGTGGATAGAAACTGTTGAATTTGGAAGGTGTTCATGATACCAAAATGGATCTGTTAGCGTCAATTTCGACGGTGCGATGTATTTCCGCCATCACCAGCAGAATGACGGGTTCTGTCAATTTGTCGGCAAAACCGATGTTTATAGACACGCTACCGTGGCGCTGGCCGGAGATGTGAGACTCGTTGGCGCTCATGTCTGCAGTGAGATCGAAAGCCATGACGGTATACCCTTGCGGGTAGGCTTCTCTAGAGATGGAGTGTCCTTCGTCCTTGAAATGAATCCCTAACCCGTCCTGCAGGGTTTGAAAGCATTCCATGTAGTGGCCTTTTGAAAAGTCGGGTTGAAGCGGTTGGGAGGGTACGGGCTGACCGTTCACATACAGTTGAAAGAAGTTCATTTTAAAGTGTTGTAAATTGTACGGATTTGCGTTAAAATTTCCCGAATAAGCCTTGTCGGTGACCATAGCCACGACCACTCTTCTGGGGACTTGCCCTATGAAGACGTCGCTAAACGTCATTGCTCTGGACTCTTTGGGGATGCTGAGGGCGTGAAAGCTGACATCCTTGAGATGGTACTTGGCATTGCTTTTTGAGAGCACGGCCTGGTGTGCAAGTTTGATGGTGGGCGAGGGTCGTACGGATTTTAAACGTAACGTGGCTGACAAGATGTCGGCGTAGCCCTTGAAGGTGGGCTGGTCGGAAAACAGGTAAAATTGGGGAGAGGCAGGGGTGAGTTTAATGGTCATGCTGACGTTATTCAAAAGCAGCTTCTCCTGTCTGAACAGAGCATTGGAAAGAGGGGCGATGAGTTGAACCACGTTGCTAGCTTTGGTAAACACCTGACGCCACTGAAACCCCGCGTTGGCCACAAAAACTTCCATGATGCCGGCCGTGTCCTTTCTCCAGAGGGATGATTGTAGTTTAGTGTTCATGGCATCTTCGGAGTAATTCAAAAGCGTCTCGATGTAGGTTCTGTAGGGGTACCCAGCTTGCGGCATGGATACGATGACGTTATTGAGGGAGACCTCTACCTGCTGAAACAGGGAATTTAAGGCATTGTTCACCAAAGTGGCTGTAAGATCATCCTTTAGAACGGCTCCCTTGTCATCCACGATGCGGACCATGAGTTCGAGCACCACGTAGGTCAAATCTAGGTAATCGTCCGCATTTCCGGAATAATGAAAGGTGATGGGGGCATTTTTCATGAGGGAATTTTGAGGGTTTAGATATAGGAACCTGGACTCCTCGATGTTCATCTGAACGGGCACCTCTTTAAAGAGGTCGAGTTCGGAACTCATGTGCACGGTTGTGTCTGCCATTACGAGAAGACGTCTTGTACCTTGCGCCTAGGACGTTTCAGCTTGGACTGTTTGTTCTTTTTGGGTTTGGTGCGTTTTATTCTCTTGATGCCGGAACCGAGCATCGCGTCGAGCTTTTCGTTGGCCTTTCGTTTTAAATTGGATCCGGCCTCCCTGAGCCTGTATTTGAAGGCTTCCTTGGGCGATTTTCCCGCGGTGGTCACATCGGAGAGCACGTGCGCACCCACCTTGAGGGCCTCTTTTCCTACCGCTTTCGCTCCGCTTTTCAAAAATGGCAGCACACTTCTAAAGAGGCCTCCAAGAGCAGAAAATAGTCCGCTGCCTTTTTGGTAGCGGCTGCCCCTGTAAACGACGAAGTCGCGATCGTCGTATGCGCCTCCTGCCTGATTGAGGTAGTACTGCGTGACGTCGTGCACATCCATTATTGCGGTTTGGGTCGGAAGGCGAGAACTATAGTAGAAGAAAATCCGTCAGCAAATGGCAGCAGATCGCCATAACCGTTCCTTAAATCTATGTTTACCGTTTTGAAGTCCTGCTGTGTCAAGGGCACCCAATTTTGGGGGTAGAAGGTCTTTTCGTCGCTCATGTAAGTGTTGTTGCTCCTTTCGTATTCCCCCGCCACGCTCTCTATCACCTGAACAAAGGTGTCGCCCACCACTTGCGGGGCCACTAGATTGCAATAGATGAACATTTCGTAAGGAAACCCCATATAGGGGTCTACAGGGTGTTTAGGGCCTTTCTGAAGGATCACGTTGGTAAAGGGTTCGAAGCCAAGCATCTTGGCCATAGCGGGTGTTAAGAGCAAACTGTGAATGCGATGAAGGGGGTCGGATGGGCTGTTCTCCGGATCGGCACTGCCAGGGTTCGCATCCTCCTCTTCGGATTCACCTTTGTCTGGCTGCGAACCCTCGCCTCCCTGATTGGAAGTTGATGCGCCGTCGGGCTTTGGGTCCAAAGACGCATCGGACGATGATGCACCTTCGGGTTTTGTACCTGAAGGTGTCGCGATGGTAGGTTTTGTCGGGCGAGACGCCCCCTGGACGGGTTTTTTCTGCCCCGTAGGTTTCGGCTTTGGTTTCGGTTTTGGCTTTGGCTTGTAGTGGGGGGCGTCGTTCAAAACGGCGGATTGTGTTATGATGTACGGTTTAGCAGTGCGCACGACGTTTTCTATATACCCAGAAAATGGAGTGTCGGGTAATCGCTCGGGATGCGTGACGGCCGCATTCACGCTTACCGTGATCTTGCGCTCGTCGAAGAGGAAAAAGTTTTCCACCTGTAGGTGTTGCAGAATGAGTGCGTTGACGAGATTGACAAGGTCTTTTGGATTGTGCACGATGCCTTGAGGCATTTCTAAACTGAATTTGGAATGCGTAGGCAGGCGCGTCATGGTGTACTTGGTGCCCACGATGTGGGCATCGTCTCGGGAAACGTTATAAAATTTTACCGGATACCTAACCTTTTGCAGGGCCACTTCCCATTCTCCCTGCAGAACTATTCTCTCGGGCAAGATGTTTGAAAATCTCGCCGTGGTGTTATCGGTGAAGTGATCCATGGAAGCATTGCTCACTAGGGTGATGGAGAACGGCTTCGTCTTAATCATACCGAATCGATCGTCGAAGCCAGGACCCACGAGTTAAACTTGGGAGGATACCCCTTCCACTTGACCAGCAGCTGTTTGTTGCGTCCCCTACCCTTGCTTTGCACTATGCGTTCGATTTTGAAAGTCTCCGGAAGAGCGACCTTTTGTAACTCCTCTGTGTAAAATATGCCGTCAATGGATTCCCCGGTCAGATCCTGCAACTTATATACCACGGGCTTGCCGCGCACGACCTCGGCTATCTTAAATATTTCGTCGGTCCAGTTCTGTTCGTACCCCTTATCGAATTTCATTTTTTCTTTGGAGATGCGCACGTGATCGCCAACGGAATATCGGGGCGCCCTCGTTCGTGGCTCGGGCCTGTTTCCGTACAGATTGTGGTAAACCTGTAAAATGTTAGTCTCGTTCACGTCCCTTGGCGCCATCTTTATCGACCTGTGATACGAACTATTGTACGACTGCATGAGAGGTGGAAGAACTTCCACGTATCTATAGCTGTTTTTAAGCGTGAAATATTTCCACATCTCGTTTTTAAGGTGCGATTAAAGCGTTCTACAACGCTGGCTTTCACGTTATTTTTCGTGGTGTAATGTTGCACATCGTGCTTCTTTAGAAAAGCGCGAAATGTTTTGTTGGTAAACTCCGTTCCCTTGTCCGTTTGCAGGACCTTGGGGACGCGCTCGGAGAATATGGAGCGAAAAGCTTGCGCAACCTCGGTACCCAGCTTCGATTTTAGAGCAACAGCCCAACCGTATTTTGAAAACACGTCTATAACGGTGAGAATGTAGACGTAAGGTTTGTTGTGCTCTTTCACGCTGTTCATGACGTTAAGATCGGCTTCCCAAAGATCGTCCAAATTGGTCACGTGATAGTATTTGGTGGGGTACCTCTTTCTCGCCGGTTTGTGCAAGGTGTAGCTGTCCTGGGTTTGAAGGAAGGACTCGATGTTCGCCTTTGATGCTCCCGTGGCCTTTCGCAGGGCCTTCACCGTGCCCAAACCGGCATAGTGCTCCGGCTTTTCGTAGTACCGTCTTAGTGCCTTCCATTCCTTCATGCTTTACTTGTACAGGGGTTGCCAGAGTCGTCTGCGAAAATGATATCTCGCGGCAGGCGATTTCTTTTTTTCTTTGCGAGGCGAAAAGGGGTTGATTTTTACGGATCTGGGTTCGACCTCCAGCTTCACCGTCTCATTAACGTCTTCGTAAGCGTCATCATCAACATCATCATCATCATCGTCTTTGTTATGGCTAAGGTAGGGTCGTCTGACTTGTGTCACGAGATCGAGATAGTGGCCCAATTTATATTTTACGAGGCGCCACTTTTCGTCAGGCGAGAGTTTTGATCGCTGTACCTTCTCGATTTCTTTAGCCAGCCTGGAAATAGTGTGGTCGATGACGTGAAGCTTCTGCACGGTCTTTGGTTCGGGGGCAACCAGGATCTGCTTGCCGTACTTCATCCTGTCAATTTTGACACCAGGGCACTACCCAACGTGGCTAACACGGGTAGTAGAAATGCCGGCAGAAAGCCTCCCTTTTGTACCAAGATTTGCTTCTTTTTCTTCAGGGGGACTCGCTTGTCGACGAGTTTCCTCCAAGCCCCTTTATGCCTCTTTAAGCGACTCAAGCACTTTTTCGGTAGCTGTACGTGACCTCTGCACACATTGAGCATACATTCGCAAATGGCCTTAATGAGATCGCCATCGGCATTTTTTATCAACTTTTTCCGCAAAGGGGCCTTTGCCTTGGCCAGAGCTGTCAAATTCGCGTGCTGCCTCGCTATGCGGGCACTGCTTAATTTTGCAAGGCTTAACCTGCCCCTAGCCATGTTGGCACGGTAATGACGACCGCACCGAAAATGGAGCGTTATTTAACATCAGCGGTTCCAGTGGCGTAAAAAAACCCTCGATACAATGTAAAGTGTGCATCGAACCCGGGACTTCTTCTTTTTGGTAGGTGCAAATCTCGGCTTAAACAAAGCAAATAATCATCGCCCTCAGTTGGGTACGAAATACGAGAGCTTCTCGTCCGGCAGCACGCCGGTTCGATACCTGTATCGGTTAGGCGTATATTGAGTGCAATCCAGCACCAGATACCCATGCGGGTGTTCGGTGGCCTTTTCGAAAGCCTCCAAGAGAAACTTTGAGTTCCTGGGTTCGATCTGCTGACACAGCCTTTCGATCTGCATCTTGTCGCGGTTGTTTTTGAACACCACGATGTAGTTTGCATTGAGAGAGATGTTGCGATATTTCTGCCCCTGAGGAAACACGTTTTGCAGAATGTACACGATGCCGAAGCGCTTGTGGTGGGAGTCTCTGGTGAAAAAATTAGACACGTCCTTCCCGCCACCCTCGACCATGAGATCGTCCAAAATGACGAGATACTTCTCGCCCACCGAGGCAAGTTCGGGGATCCCCGCGTGAGTCTCACACCGCAGGGGCAAGGCTTCGAGTCTGGGCGAATACTCCGGAGGGTGGCACCACAGCACCTTTTTGGGGCGCTCGTCGAACATGTCGTCGGCGTGGCGAATCAGGTTTTTCACAAAGGTGGACTTTCCGCAGCGCGAAGGCCCTGCCACGAGCATCGTGCTGGGAAAATTGAATCGCCTAAGGTGCCGAGATCTGGGCATCGCGTCCCCAGGGGTCCCTGGTTCGAAATGAGCTTCGCCTGCGCTTGGCGTTTCATTTATGTTTTTCTCTTGTACCCGTAGGGATGCGAGTCAAAATCCTCGGTGTAAACGCGCTTGTTGACCACCATTCTGAAGGTCTTCGTGCTCGGTTCGGTGACCACCGTCCAAAACGGTTTTCTAGAAATCTGAGTCCCCTCCAGAGGCACCGTCTTGCTTCGATCCGTCAGCACCATGTCGCGCATCACATCGGCGTTCACGTGCTGTAGATTGCCCCAATGGAGTGTAATGCCCTTCACCTTACATACCGAGACGGTCTTGTCCGTCTCCGGGCACTTGATCTCCATGCAATAGCTCTTCGGGCCCGTGGAGGCGAAACGGGTCATGTACGCACCTCGCCCGTACTTCTCCAGCTCGTCCGTCATGTCCCCCAGGAGGCGTCCCGCGGAGGGGGTCCATTCCCCCGGTAACGCGGTGGTGACGACGGAGTCGGTGTCGAA
Organism: Hymenopus coronatus; assembly: GCA_030762935.1. Lineage (NCBI taxonomy): Eukaryota > Metazoa > Arthropoda > Insecta > Mantodea > Hymenopodidae > Hymenopus > Hymenopus coronatus. Next base: position 40,707,326 of record CM060896.1, on the reverse strand, counting down.
GTAGCACACCCGCTCTCCGAGGCGCTTCAGGTACGAGTATAGCACCAGACGCGCATGCGCCGTGGTGTAAGCTGCAAGCACGGCGTTGGAGGCGGAGTTCACTCTCGGGCTCTGCTCGCAGTACTTCCACACCACGTAAGTGACCTCACTCGACACGGGTACATAGGTCTGCACTTCGATGCCCGGGTCATTGAGCAGGTCCAGAAGGCGGTCGTACCGGCCCACTAGCTCGCACGTGGACATGTTACTTTTCTGACCTAGTTTACCCCAGAACGAGTTCATCATCAGCTTGGCCAATTCCCGCCTGCCGGGGTTGGACGCGATGACCTCGGGATCGAGAACGACGCCTTCGTGTTCGAAGAACTGCTTCACGTACTCCTGCTTGGCTTCTGTCGTCTCGCAACCCGAGGGCCAGCCGGAGGCTTCGGTCTTGATCTTGAGGAACTGATTGACGTAGTCCTCGAACAGCCCCTTGGACCCGGTGCGCGGGTCGTACTGTGCCACGTCGTACTCCCAAATTTCGTAGACCTGGAGGAGCCGGTACCCCTCCTCCAAGGCTACCTTCATCTCGTCGACAACCCAGGTGCCCGACAAGGCCCTCTCGTCGTCCCCGTGCCGGCATTCGCCCTGGTTCTCCGTCTCTGCACATGCCCGGCATAGCGGGAACATCAGCTTGCCGCAGATGCGCGCCGGCAGCACCGGGTGGTACAGAGTTTGCGGGGGTAGAACCCGGCACTTTACAAGTCCTCCTCGCACGTCTTCTAGGCGAGGAAAGCGATCTACGTGGATCTTGGGGTGACCCACGGGGTACGGGTTTGTCTTGTTCACGAACGGGTACAGGCTACACACGTCATAATACAAAATCTTCCGGTCCCCGACCGCCTCGCAGTACGTCTTTGTACAGTTTGTGCGGCCTCCGTAGAAGGCGTCTCTGGGGTTTAGGGGTTCGGGTACCGGAAAGTTCTTCGCATGGCGCACTAGGTCTTCGTTCGCCTTCATCAAGGCGTCGAACTCGCAACCCCACATTTCCACCACCGTATAGCCGGCCTCCCTGATCTGCCGGGTGAGCTTTTCGGTGCTTTCGAACCTGGAGGCCATGGTTTCTTTTCCCGTGCTGTACACCGGGGCATGGCGGTTGTGAAAACAACGCCTGCACCCGTGGTAAAAACAACCGTGGAAGAAGTACACGTACTTTACAGGTCCTTCTTCTCTGTACCCGTCCACTTTGTGGCCTAAAATTTTAACCTCGCGGCCTCTCATAGCGTGCAGTATAACAAAGTTATTTTGTAATTCTAACCAAGTAAGCCATATGCACGCTATGCGAGACTGCCTGTCGGCTAGGCGGTATCCTCCGACGGGCAAGAGCCCTAGCTTTTTCGGCGGCATGAAGCGATTTCTATAGACGCACATGCAAGCTTGCGCAATGGTGACGCATTCTCTGAACGGGTCAATGCCGTTCTCATCCAAAAACTGCCTTCTAAATTTTGCTACTCCCTGGCTTAACAAAAGCACGTCCATTTTACAATACATCACCATTTCCGCCTTCATGTCGAAGACGTAGTTGGAGACCACCTTTTCGTCGTGCCACAGCTCGAAGGCTCTTCGCCCCTCCACCGACATACCCCGTGGACAGTAATAACTTTTATCGGGAATCGAACCCACGTAGTTCTGGTTTTCCTTGGTGTTAAATAAGTATGGAAAGTAGCCCTTGCTATCTTTCAATGCGAAGGTCTTTGAAAAGCGAGCCAGTGGCATGGGTATAAAGTTGAGCGAATCAATGAACGTGACGTCACCGTGGCGCATGCGGTATATTTTATTCCCGTTCATTATAAGCTCAGGCGTCCAGTTCAAATTCTGTACCATGTACTTCAATAAAAATTGCCCGTCGTAGCTTCTGAGGTTATGGGCCACCACGATCACGTCCCAGGCTTCGAACCTCGCCTGGGTAATGTGACAAAACAATTGTTTTACCGGATCGTGCATAAAGACCCACTCTTTAATGCCACACTCTGTACAATACGCCATTTTAGTGGTCTCGTCTATGCATAACGGACAGCCTTGGTATAGCACGCACAGGTTTGGTACATGCTCGTACGTTAATGGTTTGCCGACATAAGCACTGTCCTGTGTACATTCAAAGTCGATAAACATGAACACGAACCTGTTTCTTTTGTTGGGAGAAACGTACGGCTGTATGAAACACAAGTGCCCGTCGCTCACGTGCGTCTTACAGTTGCTGCAATACTTCTCCCCACACTGATGAGGTATCTTTCTATGCCTGAGATTAACCATCTTTTGGCAGGTCGTACACACCTTCTCTACATCACACACGGAAAGTGCCTTTGGGTAGAAAGCCCCTTTTTTAATGTGATTTTGAAAACATGTACGACCCTTAAAATCTCGGTTACACGCGGCACAGTGTATGTAAGCTAAATAGCTCTTTTCGCACTGCTGGTGACACTTGGTACACTTTTCCTCGCACCTGTGAAATTCTTTTTTGTTTGCCGAAGGGTAATTACATTGGCGACAATACCACTTACACTTAAAACACATGTGTAGGTTTACTACGGCGTTAAAATGCCCCTCGTGATAAATGACGTCAATATGTTTGTTTACATTCTTTGCAGACGCATATAGCACGTTCTTGCCCGAATGATCTCCGAAAACAGTCACCTTATAGTCCTTTAACTCAGCGTCGAAATGTCTGACGTCATCTATAGTAAATGCGCCATTTAATTTTCCCACTTTTTCGCAAAGGGCAATGGCCCTCTGCTTTTGCAAGAACTCACTGCGTCTCATGGTTTGATAATTGACGTCATTGTCGGCTTTCGCTTTGCTAACAACAATGGCTCTCGGCAAGCACAACTGGTCTTTGTTAATTATTTCTATTATCCCCTTATTACCGCTACAGGCATTGCACGGTTTATAGCACGATCCCGACACCTGCTTTGTCCAAACAAATGTAATGTTTAGAGGTCCTGCTAGCAGAAATTGTTTATTGCTCTGCATGACCTTTTCAATGGATTTAATAACAACATCGGCATTCACTTGATCGATGCGTCTCACACTCATATTGAACGGTTTGGATGGTTCGCTATCGTTCGATATCGATATTCCTAAGAAACCGGGTTCGTTATCCAGCAGGGTCTCTTTAGCAAACTTTACAATGTCGTTAAAGAGGTCTGTCACCCACTGCACAGAATTTGCATCTTTGTGTCCCGAGTTCACAACAATTTCGGTCTCTGTATAGCCAGAGAAAAGCCTTTTCATGCTTCGCTCCCTATGCGAAATAATTTCGAACCTCGGCTGCTTAATTTCGACTTCCTCGCTGTCCGTCCATTCGTGCTCCATTGTACGAAACCACACTCTGGTCCTGGCCATTTTTTTCTTTACCTGCTTCTTTTAAATTATATGTAAACACTCCGCAAGTCAAAAGTATCCCAGTTTTATATTATTTTTAATATACACAACTACCTATTACCGCGCACACAACCAATACCTTTCCTGTTTCTATTACAATCGTAACTTATCACACACAATTACGCATAAATCCCTCGAAAACCTAAAATCGATATTCTTTTAAATCTTTAAAGCACTTTCTCACTGTTGCGAGCGCCTTATCGACACGTGTGTTTAAAGGACCCTTATCATCGCCGCAACTTCCGTCTGCGCGTTCAGTTAAAGAGCTCATTAAATCACCCGGTGGCTTATCTCGCCACAATTTCCAGAATTTTAATCGGGTGTTTTTTCCGGAGTAATTCCGGTCCCACCGTCGAACCACCGCAACATCCGCTTTCGATAAAACCCAAATTTTCCTACCATTCACCACAAAACCACATTTAAAGTTTTTCGTGCTAATGAGCTTCCGTTCTCACAGCATTTTTTAAAGTTCACACGCTCTTTAACAACTTGTTATCGCGTCAGCCATATTGTGTGACGCAAATCCACATGTCGATTAGCAGTCCTTTAAATGTTGGGACTTTGTCACCAGGCCTTTACTTTCAGTTCTGTTGTCGAGCGTATAGCTTCACAATGCACCGTTCACACTTTACTAGTTTCACCGTCAGCGACAGTTTTTTTTTTCTCCATCGAGTAGACGATTGTGGCATCAAGTGGTGACTGAGGAAAGGATAGTTACAACCTCTATCACGCAGGTCTTCAGTGCGCCGAACGATTTCCATTCTTCTTCTTCAGTGCCGTCGCTTGCAGCGCTTCAGCAACCTGCATCCAGTACTTCGTCTCTGAACGCCACCGTAGAGTCGGGTGACGTCGCTAGGCTTTCGCAACTCTCGGCGTCGTCGCCCCCGGCGTCGCTCCCGGCGTCGCCCCCCACGTCGTCTCCGGCGAGGTGCGGCACTGCTGCTCCACCTGTGGAACCGTCGATAATAGAGATTTCGTCTTTTATAGACGACACCATCTCCACCAACATCACCGACGGTTACACGGAAGACGACGACGACGACGTCTCCTCTGTTGACGTCGCCAACGCCACCACCATCGACATCAACAACTGCTCCGGCTTCTCCGTGGCCTGCAACTCCTCGTCGCCCCCGGCGTCACCCCCGGCGTCGCCCCCGGCGTCGCCCTCGGCGTCGCCCCCGGCGTGGTTCAGCACTCCTCTTCAGCCGTCGTCCACTATCGTGATTTCGTCTTCAGACGTCAGCAACTCCACCAGCATCACTGCTGAATACGCCGAAGACGACGACGTCTCCTCTGCTGGCATCTCCGACCCCTGCATCTCCTCCCCCCTTGCCTCCTACGCCCCTTCCTACAGTCCCGTTTCCTCTCCATCATTTGTAAATATTCGGACCTCCTCCCCCGTCCCTATTGACGTTATTGATATATCCTCTCCCCTCACTCAATTCAAATTTGAGCAACATTCTTCCCCTCAGCCATTGCCTCCTTTTCAATCCTTACTCCCTCTCCTTTCCTCTAAGTTTCCCAGCAAGGGGTGCAGGCGCTCTCTGTTGCCAGAATTTAATCAGGGTTCGATCCCCGGGCGGTGTGAGCAGGAGTATCCACTGCAGCAGGACGACGGATTTGACACGGCGTTCGCCAACGTTCGGGTTCCAGAGGACGCCGGCGACGAGTCCATCTGCGACCTTGCCATTCCCCTGCTGGTCCCGGTGTCGCCAGCATCCAGGCTGCGGCTGGGAAAGCGTCAGCGAGCCCCAATAGCCCCGCTGGTGCCTTTGTCCCCCCAACCCCGGCCGTCGTATGCCCACCTCAAAAAGCGGCGTCTGCTATCATAATTGATTCAGCGTGTTTTTTGAAAACTAATATTTTTTCAGTGTTGTATAGTTTTGTGTGTGTGTGTGTGTGTGTGTGTAATCACCGTTCAATTTATGGCCCCCAGCATAATTCTGTAAGTACTATGTGTGTTTTTTTCTAGTTGTATCTGTCTTTTCTTCGTTTTGGTTTGTCAGTAATGCCATGTCCTTGTCTCACCCCTTGCGATGAAAGTGAAATTAGAGATCTTATTATTAACCGCCTTCCGTTTTACACAAACGACACCCTTATGAATTATTTTATTCATATCGGTGCCGATTTGGAAGTGTTACAATTTATTTCTTTCCCCGAAGCTATCTATCAACCTATGTGCTTATTTTGCCAGGCCTATCGGCAGTGTTTATTAAATAACAGTTCAATTCCATCTCCTCATTTAATTCACTTTGTTTGTAAGTGTCCTATACAAGTATTAAGGCATTGCCTTCCTTAGATATGTTTTGCTGTACCTCTCAGACTGGCTTCTGCACATTGTGCATGGCCAAACGGTACGACGCCAAAATTTTACAATCAACTTTAAGCATGTATACTGTTTCCACAGTGTGGCACACGTCAAATCATAGTAGTTTCTCTCCCACTTGTTTGACGTGCCAGGCTCGTCGTGCCTGTTTTATTAATAAAATTTCCATTCAATACCCCCATTTGCGCTACACGAACCAAGGGCCCTGTGTTCGATGTGGTGGTTACCGACCCCTAATGCGCAATTGATGGTATACAATGACATGGTTTTTTCAAATTCTTTTCCATTTTATATATATATATCTTAGTTTTGTGTGTGTGTGTGTGTGTGTGTGTGTGTGTATTGTTTGGTATATTTAATATTGCGAATTAGTTTTTTCAACCTTGTGCTGTTTTTTTTCTTTTTTTTATTATATGTATATATATATGTGTGATTTTACGCAATGTGAATTTTGCGTGTGATTTGTTTTTCTTAAAAACAATTTACAAAGAGAGAGACATTTCTTTTCTCTAAACAATTGTTCGATTTTTGAACCTTGTGCTGTTTTTTCTTTTTTTTTTATATGTATATATATTTGTGTGTGGTTTATTTATTCTTAAATCAATTTACAATTGTTTTGTATGCCCACACAATAATACATTCAATGTTTATATCTTAACTTCCTCATTCGATGTGTATTTCTTTATTTTCACTTATTGTGTTTCTCCTATCTAGGGTTCCTTTCCCTCTCCTAAATATTTTCTTTAGTAGTCATGCAATTTCAACTTCCTCATTAATTAGCATCGTATTCCATCTCTTCGTGGTTCCCCTCATCCACACCTCCTCCCCCAGTTTCCTCACCTTCTTCTTCCCCCTCTTCGTCGTATGTTGTTTCATAATTGGGAAAATTCTCCACCCCTCCAGTGCACGCGTTTTCCAATTTCCCAATCATATGCTTTAGCCCCTCAAATTCCTCAAAAAGTTTAGCTACATTTCCTTTTATTCTGTTTACCAATGTCTGTTGCCTCGTCACATTCTCATGTTTCTCCTCCAGTTCTTTTCTCATTCTTTCCATCATCCCTCGCATTTGTCTTACCCTCTCTTCACACTCTTGTTTCTCCTTATTCACCCCCTCATTCTCCTTCTTTACTTCCTTCAATTTATTTTCGCATTCCTTTTTTATTTTTTGTTTCATCGCATTTATTTCCTTTTTGCACCTCTGTGATGCCGCTTTTCTTATACTATTCACCGACACCCTTCCTACATCCCCACCATTCCCATTACATTCCGAATTTACCTTCAAGCTCCCCTCCGCAGACCACCTAGACGCCCTCTTCACCCTTCCACTTACTTTCCTCCCACCACCTAAGTTCAGCTGCCACTCACCATCGCCACATTTCCCAAACATATACACAAAATTTTCAGAAAAGTAGGAATTCATCTCATTTACCACACTATACGCCATCACAAGTTCGCTTTCCTCCGTAGTCAATTTCCAATCCAATTCCAACCCTTCCGGCAAATCTATCGTTTCCATCAACAAACTACAATCTACCATCTCAACAAGAATCGAACTGTTGTCGCTAGCATACATTCTCACCGGTGTTTTATAAAATTCACACCCGGCTTCATCCTTAACTTCTCTCTTTTCACACCCACATCTTCCTGTTCCAACATACCCCTCTGGACATTCAAGCTGTCCAAACTTCACTTTCCCGTACATCATCCCTGAACATCTCCGCCCCCTCTGACATCTCGTTATCGGTTTTAAACAATTATACACATTTTAAGTGTACCTAGGTTAATAAAGTCAGAACCAAACCTACACCCACTGCCTTTCCGGTATACGCATGTACAGTTAGGCAACAATTCATAATCCTTATCACATCTTGTCACATTTTCCAAATGTCCCGTCTCGCCATTCAACTCGAACCCACACCTCCCAAAACTAACGCAGCTCCTCTCCGCGCCGGCAACTGCCACCATCATCAACGCTATTACAATCATCCTTTCAATCTCCATTTTCCATCCACCACCTCCCCTTTTATACCTTTATCTTCTCCTATTCACGCCAACCTATCACCAAGCGTTTTATTTCCACCAATCCCCGCCATTCTTTCCTACCCATCCACCATTCACATCGCACCTTATTTTCTCCAATCAAATCACTACACGTCACTTCCGCATGCCATTTTTACTTCTGCATTTCACACCATTCCCTCTTTTCATCCCCAGCTCCCGTCATCATCACTTCCACACGTTAATCCACTTTCGGATTACCCACACTCACATCCCAGATTAAGCCATTGGATTTAGCGATAATCCTTCCGCTCTTGGTGCTAGTTCTCAAACCTCCCAACAGCGCTCTTAATCCGCCTTAATCCGCGGATTAGCAGCGACACTAGCGCCCCTAGCGGCAGGATTAACGTTAATCCATTGCTTAATCTGGGATATTAACTACTTATATTATTCAGCATACTTAGTTAATCCGGTACCAGCTTTAGAGAGCAAGGAGTCATCTACAATATATACATGGGTGAAATTGCTGTACTTCGTTGTGGAATCTATGGAGAATCAGCTCACATTTAAAGTAGGGTACGACAAGGATGATTCCTGTCCCCACACTTATGTACTTTCTGCATACAGAAGGCAGTTGGCAAGGTGAGAGAATCGACAATTATAGGATCAGTAATTCCTGGGGAGAAGATAGACATACTGAGATTTGCAGATTTGCTTCTCTGAAATTAGCGCTTTAAGTACGATGGACAGAATAACAAAGGAATCGGTATGAGGAAAAGTACACATATACCAAAAAGTATAGTGTGCGGCAGAAACAGAGAATTAAATTGAAACAAAAAATGGAGGGAAACAATATGAATGTGTTTAATTACTAGGAAGTAAGATCGTAATGGAAGAAGTTGCAAGGACATATCAAGCAACATTGCCCAGGCCAAGAATGCTTTTAATAGATGAATAATTTATTGAACACATAAGCCTTGACGTGGGAAAAATGCTGAAGATGTAAGGAGGAAGCTTATTCAATAGGAGTTAGAGAATATACGATTAACAATATACAGAAGACTATTTTAGATCAGCTGGAGAGAACATACAGAGAGAGAGATAGAAAGAGAAAGAGAAAGAAATGCTTCATGATAAGTATAAAAAAGGCCCCAGGTGACAAGCCAAATAAGCTGGCACAGTGGTCATTTGCGGAAAATAATTGAAGGGCGTAGTAAGGGTTAGACATTTACGAAGAGAAAAAAGACTGGAGTATATAAACAACAAGAAAAACGTATATGACATAAATTGTTTTAAATGGATCTACATTTGTTGTGTTGTAAGTTTTGGTCTCTGTTACTGTTATCGCTTATAAAAATTCTGCAAAATTCATCCGGAATAAACATATCTTCAGAGGCTAGTACAGAAAGTTCAAAACATACATTATTTGTGATGTAAATATCTTTAATTAATAAAGTTCATTAAAATCATTTCAAATAACTGATCCTAACATAGTTAATATAATTAAAAATGGAAACCAATCTGGCTTACGCCAGTTTAAACTCAGGTTATGTAAGATTTTAAAGATCGAACAGACGTAATAGATATCTATATATAGATAGATATATACGGTATTTTAATCAAAATCGTTAGAGCCATTGTTGAGAAAAACAAAATTTAAAAACAAATTTGATGCGTCCATTCACATGACTTTATCTAGCTTTTCCACAATCAAGATTTTCTTACAACTTTAGCACAAACTGTATTATTACGTGCTTCCTTGTAAGCAGAGGAGAAATAAGGGAATACATTAGTGTAATCTTTTAAAAGCTGGTCACTATGTGAAAGAATTGAGGTTGGGTTCGCTTTGCATGATCCCGTTTGATAGTTTAGAATAAACCAATAACAATGAATATCTCTACAAGAAAAAAGTATATGGCGCAAGTTATTGTTTTAACGAGATCGACATTTCTTGTTTAGTATGTTTTTGTCTATATCTTACGTTTTAACTGTTATGCTACATTCTGCCCTCCAGAGGCTACTCCAGAAGATTCAAAATATACCTTTTATTTGTGCTATGAATATCTTTAAATTACAATAGTTTAATCAAATTCGTTAGAACAATTTTTGAGAAAATAAAAATGTTTGAAAAATTTTCTATGTAGGAGGATGTTCTTTAAAATATTCATGCCGCATCGCCGGAAGATATTTAACTTAAATAGCAAGTTTGGAGTTGACTGAATTTTCTTTTTTCAGCTATGCTGTCCACACACACATACACACACACACGCACACACATGGACCTTTTTCTAAAAATGTTTTTTTCTGACTCAAGAAAACATATATTTCCGGTGAAACCTCGCGTCGAATTTTCGGGTTGAATAAAATACTTACTCTCACCACATTGTACATTGTAAATATGGGCTAGAGAATGTACAAATCCATGTAAAGGGTAGTTTGTTGTCGGAGAATTTTGTATTATATCGTTGTTTCGCATCCTTGGAATATACTAAACATAAACACAAAGTTTGGTATTTAACGGTGTTTTTGTTTTTAGCTACTATCCAACACAAAACACACACACACACATACACGCGCGAATTTTTTTTTCTCAAAATGCCTTATCTGGACTCAGGGGACCTCAGAGCTTATATTTCCGGTGAAATCTCGAAATCGAATTTTTGGGTGAAGTACAATACCTTCTCTAGGTAATATGTACATTGTAGATATACCTGCTAGACAAAGTAAAACTTATAAGTTGTACCTTATACCACGAAGTAAAACTGAGAGGCGAGAAGAATGGAGAGCCATTGCCAACCAGCCTTGGGGCTATAGACTGGTGAGAGACAAAGAAACACCGAGAGAGAGAGAATATCCAGTTGTAAACGTAACGGACAATATTTTTTATTTTTCTATGGATTTTGTCATAATTTTACTGTGATTGTATTGATGTTATATTAATATGAGTGCTAAATTTCATTTAAATTATTCTTACATTTTGCAAGATATAAATATTTCATAAAAGTCTTCATGTAAATATATTGCACAATCAAATGTTTCACGCGCCCCAAAAATTAGAAATAAAATGGTTCACATTTTTTGAATTGGAACTTTGAAACACACCAAAGTCTTAAACGCTGATATTTCCCTAACTTAAATTACTGAATTATAATAACTTTATTAAAAGGTTGGAACTTTTAATCCCTAAAATTAATAATTTTTTTCATAAACATTTTTATTTCGAAAAAATTACTATTGTTGTTTAGATGATTTGAACAGAGACTTTCTCACATTCTGGGAAGTTTTAGTGGTACAAAAACGAAACCCGAGACGCGTGGAGCATTTTAAAAGTATCAAAATGTAGTTTTGAGAAAACGATGATTTATGAAATATTTTGCTAGGAAACATATATTGTTCTGTACTTAAATTACAGTAGAGAAGCAAAGGAAAAACTAAGTGTTGATTGTCTGGGGATCTACATATGTTCCAACCACTATTTGCTATAAAAAGCAATTTTTTATTTTTGGTAAAAATTTCATTCCCAGTGAATGGAAGACTTGTAGCTGTTCATTACCATAATTAGAAGGCACTGGTACCAGTGCATAGTACCATAGAACTGACTTAAGATCTGGGTATGAAGTAACAAAAAGTGAGATCGAAGATATGTGGACATTTTTATAAGAGAAAACCACTTCCTTTTTTTTTTTTTTCTAATTATTTCACGTGGTCTTATCTCAACATATCTGTTAGGCGTTGTTAGGCGTTGTTGCTCAGTGGTTACTGACAGTTGCTCTTTGGCTCTCATTCCTAAACACTAATATCCTGTTTATTTATTCATCCAAAGAAGCTTTAGTGGTGTGCAACAGTACCTCTGGACACGCCGTGGCCGAGTGGTTAGACCATTCGCCTCTCATCTGGATGGCCCGGGTTGGAGGTTTCCAAGCAACCGTATTTGAGATTTGTGGTGGAAAAAGCGGCGCAGGGTGGGTTTTCTCCGGGTGCTCCGGTTTCCCCCACCAGCGCATTCCATCGGTATTCCATCTTCATTCCGTGTATTATCAGTGTCATCACCTGCGGTGCATCAAGCAGTAAAAGCGGGTGTTAAGCACTACAAAAAACAAACAAACAAAGCAATACCTCTGCTTCTCATCATATAGCTCTCAGCCGGAATGTTGGCTATCCCGGCTGGGATCGCTGCCTATCGTAGCTCTTCACTTTCTTCAAGATGCTAAGTGGGCACCGGTCTTATACCCGGGTCTTACAATCCCCAACGCCGAGAACTAGGGCATGATGTTAGCCCACTGCGTCACGTTGCGGAACAAAACTAATATCTCCAAGAATTTTATCGGGAACAACAGGAATAGAAGCGTATAACTATTAAATTGTGTGTTAAAACATTTCTAATTGTTTCACTAAGAGTGTCTTCAGTTTTTTAAAATAAAAAGAGATAAGAGATGATCATGCACTGCCGTTTAATATCCATTTTAAACGTTGTATTCGTGTTAGGCTCGATTATGAAACATTATAAAGCGTATATAGCTTTGAAAATGGAAATAGGTCTGCAGCATTGGCAGTGCACATAGAACAAACTAAAGCGCCGATGTTTATGATCGTATCAGAATATGGTACAAAGTCACGAAATATATCCATAGCCTATTCGTTTATATGTATTTAAAATAATGATCACGATCATTTCGTGTACAGTTTTATACGATTTATATAAAATATAAAGAGCTATAGAGAGGTTTAGGGCAAATGCTAAATCACAACATTTGCCCATTACTTATATCATGATAATCTTAAACATTACATCAGACATGGGAATCACATGTGGTTCTTGACCTTCCTGCATATGACAGAAGATGTCATGGCAGAAGTCTCGGTGAATGTGACAGGTCCATGTATGACGTAGCCTATTAACAAGGAGTGGTGGTTTGGAACATTCACACACAGTTTAGTCTTCTTGTTGATAATTACTTTCTGTAATTGAGATTTAAATGCTGTGAAAGGGAGTAAATAAATATTTAAATGGGCTTAACTAACAAAGCAGAAATTAAAATTAGAGAACATGTACGATACAATTCAAACCTTTTCCGTGCAGTGGGAACTATAGAGGAGCACCTGCCTGCTGTACGAGAGGTTCCGGGTTCTTTTCCCGGTGGAAAATGTAAATGGCGTGTTATTTATGGACGCTCTTTTGCTGCTGTAGTTCTCAGCGTCCCATTCTATACCGGGCGTGAAAGACTGCTTAATGTTGCTCAAATGCCTCTTTTCAGGCTTGAGATTCTTTTACGTGCCGTCAATCTACGACACGGGACCAACGGTTTTACTTCCCTTCCGAGGGAAGCCATGCTAAGAATTTTTACACCCGAAAAAATCCATCGTCCTCCACCAGGTTTGAACCCGCAACCTTGGGCATATGAAGATAGCATGGTAACCATTACACCACGAAGGGTGACTTCCAGTGGAAGGTGGGGATTTTTCTCTACCTCAGATTATTCACTATCCTCCCCAGAGTCTGAAAATATGAATGCGTATGAATGTGTGTGTGTATGTGTGTGTGTGTATGTGTGTGTGTATGTGTGTGTGTATGTGTGTGTGTGTATGTGTGTGTGTGTGTGTGTTTCCATCAGATTACTGGTAAACAGATAATTGTCTTCTAAACCATATTATCGTAACAAAGCAATTACTTCTGATTAAAGAAAGTAGTGCAAATATAACATTAATGTCATATTAAAATTATTAATAAAGTAATACTTCATTATGTCTATTGTAGCTCTATATTGATTTAATATTATTATTTTCCTATCTAATATCCCAGATCTAATGCTTAAAATTCAAGATTAATAGAAAACCCAACGGCATCAGTACTCGAGTTAAACCATAGCCAGTAGGCAATACTTCTAAAAGAAAATGCCGCTGGTAGGACCAAGCAAAATGGGCGGGATGTATATGAGGGAAAACTGTGGAAGGTACCTACAGGAGGGACAGCTTTATGAACTTCACACCATGCGATCCCTCCAAAACACAAATAGAACTAGGAAACTAATAATGCATAAATTCCCTTACTAGAAACTAAAGGGAATCGATATACTGGGAAATGCTTTTGAGCTTTTGGAAATCCTATGCATGTCGATTCTGCAAGGATAAAATACATGCGTGAAAAAATTATACTTTTTTTACTTTCTCTACAAGTACTAAATACATAGTGTGTAGAGAAGATATTGACTTCCACCTAAAAATTCGATACCGAAATTTCACCGGAAATACATGTTTTGGGTTCCCCTGAGTCAAAAAAAAGTATTTTCCCTACACGTACTATGTACATAGTGTATAGAGGAAGTATTTTATTCCACCCAAAATTTTGATATTGAGATTTCGCCAGAAATGTTTTAGTATCACCTGAATCCAAAAAAAAAAAACAAAAAAAAAAAAAACATTTTTAGAAAATGTTCCGTGTGTGTATCTATTTGTCTGTCTGTGTCTGCGGACAATATAACTTAAAAACGAAAAGACAAAAACTTATCACACAGAAAATGCAGAGCACATTAAAACACACAATTTATGTTATATATATATATATATATATATATATATATATATATATATATATATATTTCTTTCTTGGAGTTGATCGTTATTAAGATATTCCTTGTTATTTGTTTCCGCTTTGAAAAACCTATACTTTTCTCATACAAGAAGTTGCCAATTCCTGTCCATACAAACAAAGGAACTACAGTCACATAGCAACCAGCTTTTGACTATCACTTTAACTTACGGTACTCCCTTATTTCGCTTCTGCTTACAAGGAAGCAAGTAATAATACATTTCTGCTAATTTTTTCTCGATTAGCTTGAAGTAAATAGAAGCATGAGCTTTTTAATAATAATTTGTTGCAGAGATATAGAGAAAGGCATGTGAATGGAACACATCAGATTTTTACAAAAGGGTCCGTGTGTGTGTCTGTGGACAGCATAGCTCAAAAACGAAAAGACTGTTGAATACCAAACTTGGTATTTAAGTTTGGTTTATTCCTAGGATGCGACACGAAGTTTTTTCAAGAAAATCCCTTCCACTCCAAGTACCCTTTACATGGAACTTCTTTCGCAAATTTTGATTTTTTCAAAAATGGCTCTAACGATTTGATTAAAATATAGTATATTAAGGATATTTATCTAACAAATATTATGTACATCTTGAATTTTCTGGGAATAGCCTCTGAAGACTACTTATTTCTGAATGAATTTTATAGAATTTTGCATTAACTGCTAAACCGTATGAGATTCACAAAAAATGTACAGCCCATTAAAACACACAATATACGTTATATAACATTTTTTCGTGGAGTTTATCGTTTTTTATATATTCCATGTTTTTGGTTTCAGCTTTTAAAAACATACTTTTCTCATACAGGAATTTGTCAACGAATGTCCATAGAAACAAAGGAACTTCAGTCACATAGCAACCAGCTTTTGACTATCACTTTAACCTATGGTACTCCCTTATTTTGCTTCTACTTACAAGGAAGGAAGTAATAATGCTGTTTCTGCTGATTGTTTCTCGATTAGCATGTAGTAAAAGGAAACATTAGATTTTAAACAATAATTTTTTGTAGCTTAACGTCTTTTAACCTGGTTGGTCATATCGGACGATGAATGAAATTGGTGAAATGATGCTCAAATGATCTCTAGGTCAATGGAGCTTAAAGTTACTCGACATTCAACTTCTCAGGATAAGGGAAAACGCCGAAAAAAACCTTATCCGGGCAACTCACCCTAAGCGAGATTCGAAATCACGACCTTTCGAATGTGAAGTAGACACGCTACCACCACACTACCCAGGATTGCATAACAATAATTTGTTGCAGAGATGTAGAGAAGGTCATGTGAATGAAACATATCAGATTGTTTACTTAAATTAGTGCCATGATAAACATGCGATATATTTAAATGGTTATCAGTTGAAAAAAGGCGAAATTAAAAACTATTTGAGCTAAACAGGTTCATCAGTTTAAGCAGCCATGCGATTTAATGGCACCTGGGTGCGGTCGCGTCCCACTTCCCTCCTGACACTTCTTCCGTGGGCGTTACCGTCTTATGCACCGAAATGAATAGGAAGAATGAACAACGTAAACTAGAACCATTATAATTTCACAAATTACAATATTGAATGTCCGTTACCTTGCTTACCGTTTCATAGAGGATGACTTGAAGAATGGCATTGCAAGTCTTAACAGATTATTAAAAAGATGTTGCAATTCCTCTAGGGATTTGGTGGCTATATCCTATTGTATATTATCTTACTGTTCTTATAATATTCGGGATTAGATTTATACATTTGTCTTTGAGGCTGCCCCACAGGTAAACGTCGTAAGGGTGGTGATCTAGGGATCGAGAGTACCAAATCAGTACACCAATCACTCTTTCACCAAAAACTTCAGCAGTTGCATACGAAGAAAACATATCAATCTTTGCTCTCTGTTATAACATGACGTTTTCGATTTCTTCCCGATCTAAGACTAATCCCATACTTTTAAATTTCTGGACGATTTTCTGAATTGTTGTTCTCCTAGTGGGATCAATATCAGGAAAACGTTTCTGAAATGCTCTACGACAATGACAGATATTCGTATTTCATAAGGTTGCAACAAATAGAAACTCTTTGCTCTCTACCATATTCGACTATGAATGCACTAAAACAAGCTGAAAACCACCAAACTACCACAGCTAAAAACTACTGCATACGTTTATCATATACGTGGTGCTGGTCAGAAGGTCAGGCCATATGTGACACAAATGCGCGAGCTGCAATCTCAGCAGGCGAGTGGCGCGCGCCAGAGACCCAAGTGCCGATAAGAGCGTGGCCGCTGATAGCATCATAAATAGTGTGTGCAACTGATTTCAGAAATGAAATTGGTAGATCAAAATACAGACTTCGTTTGACTGCCGTTTGACGCACTTGAAAATAATCTATAAGAAATCATTACAAATATAAAATAATGTAATTAAAATAGGCTTTTATATTATCTTACCACAGTATAAACTGTATACAAACTAAATCAGTACTAGTTATCTAAGAATTAGTAACCGCCACTGCACTCAATTGTCTGTTTCTTTCTCCATTTTCAGATTCCTTTCAAACCACGTTGTGTTAGCTGACTTTGGGGGTTACGATGGATAGGCATTAAAGTATATCAAGAAGAGCTTTTGCTCTAAATCATTACAGCAATTTTTGGGAAACAAAAATTAACGAAAAGGTTTCTGGGTAAAGGGTAACTTGGATAAGGAAATTTTCTCTAAAACCTTAGTGTTGTATCCCAGGTTAAAACACAGACGCAAACACACACACACGCACATATACATACACAACACACGCGGTTCTGAAAATCTTTATCTAGGTTCAGTGCACCTCAAAACGTATACTTATGGTAAAATCCTTTTATCAAACTTTTGGCTGCAATGTAATATTTCTATTTACCATGGTAGTACTCTGCATTACGTACTCTCATACATAAATGTGACCCACTCCCCTAAATTTAACTACTCGTACTTAGATTTCTCTTGGGTAATATTCCTACCTTCAGGCAAATAAACTTTTGAATCCTCCTAGCCGGTATCAGTCCTTTGTATCTGACGTGAAAAACAGGCATGAACATAAAACTAACCAAAGAACGATGTTGCAATCTTGTGAAATGTAGGCACGTCTTTCTTTGAAACAGTTTTATTACGATTGGTACAAAAGCAAAGACCAAATCAATTACAGCATTCAAGAAGAAGGGGTTAAAAATCCTTTGCATATAGGTATCATTAAATTGGACACAGCGATATTTTTCTAAAAATTACCGTCAAAACATATTTCCAGTGAAATCTCGGTATCCAATACATTGTATATAAGCGCTAAAGAAAGCAATATGATTTCGAGTGATTGTTTAGTTCTTCTTTGATTCTCGGTGATTTAGCAGTTTTGTTTGTTTGTAAAACAACTACAAGTTTTTAGTTCAAGTTAAGAATCAAGTAATTAATTATCTACACTTTCGAAATAACCTCTAAATCAACGGCCACCTTTTCAGAATATTATCTAAGCAGATGCAAAGCAAACCAGTACGCCAAATTGCGTAAGCATCTCTTCCAAACGAAAGAACAAACGTTAAAGGTTCCTCATAAACTTACTCTAAGCGAGTGCCATACAGTATTTGTAAAATTAAGCCTATATACGTAGATTTTTATCAAGAATGTTTAGAAACCTCATTCATATGTATATAGGAAGGAAACATATGTTACAGCCCCTCAAAACGCCCCCAGTACACAAGAAAGCTAAATTGTCTCCAGGACCTCCTCAAACACAAATAACCTCTCCTAGTGTTTTCAAGTTTACAAATGGTAGCCATCTTGTGCATCAGCCCCTGCGCCAGGACTCCAACTACCCTACTGATGCAGCATAAACTTACAAAAACATTACAATTACAGTATTCATAAAGAAAACTCAGAAAAGGCTGCCTCACCCATACTCGAAAACTTATTTGTTCTATCGTTACACTTATTGCCTTACTCACGCCTTTTCTTTTCGCCCTGAGCCTGAAGCTGGGTTCATGGGTTAATATATCACGTCGTACAAGACAGTTACAGCCATAGTCCAGCGAGGACATGCTTTCCAGCCACTTAGCTTCTGTACTCCTCCCCTTTCGCCGCCTGCCTAGGCTGAACCTTTGTTTACAGACCAATACATGCATCGAACTTGAATTGAAACCATCAGAAAATTGGCTCACCCATGGTTGGTGAGTAACGTAGATGATAAGGAGATTCTCTCAACATTAAATAAAGAAAAAAATATCCTAGCAAACTAAAAGCATTGATAAATTTTCGTGGAGTCGACAGTTCTAAAACGTGAATTACAAGCCCAAAACATTCACCTCGCAGCAACTATAACACTTTCCCAAGCAGGCATATCTGGACTATATTTCCTCACATTTTAAGTTTCCGAAAGCAGGTTTACGTACAGCCAGACGATATAAATAAAGCTTCTAGAATCCATGAACATCGCATATGATGGTGCGACCTACTGGACATATATGTCTTCAGATTCTATTTCAAGTATTTTATGCATGCAGCATAGTAACGGACTGCAACGCGATAACCAACGCATTTAAATGGATAATATATAATCTTGTGATTGAGGGTAAAATGATATATGGCATTGAAATATGGGAAGCTGGGTTGGGAATGGGAAATTACGAGTGCTGTGCATAGAAGGTTTTATAGGGAAATATTAGAATTATGGAGTGACACGACAAAGCAATTTGCTGAAATTAAAATGGACTATGGCAAGGAAAGTTGTGATTATAGAGGGCTCTTATATGCTAATATAGGATTCTAAGTTTAGATAAAAAGAACAAGACAGCCTTAGTATTCTAGAAGGAAAGGGGGAAACTATATTTTAAGAATTAATTACTTTCTCTACACGTACTATGTACATAGTGTATAGAGAAGGCATTGCATTTCACTGGAAATACACGTTTTAGGGTCCTCTATATCCAAAATAAGCATTTTTGGAAAAAAGGTCCGTTTATGTGTCCGTGTGTTTGTGAACACGATAACTCAAAACATGTTTTCAATTTTGAAACTAAAAAATTATATTTTTATGAAAAAAATAACACGTGCATAACTTTAAAATGTCTTGGAGCCTAAACTAAAGAGGACACAGAGAAACATAGGGCAATTTAAAAAAGTAGATGTATTGTGTCCTAAGTTGAGAATATTGCATCAAAAAAAAATTACTATTACTTCCAAACATTACATGAAATGGATGGAATTTGCACTATAACTTATTTGCATTATATTATATATCGTAAAATTCAAAAAGCCGAGAATTATTGGTTTGGAATTTCAAACTTTGTCTTGCATGTCCTTAAGAGAAATGGAATCCGAAAAGTGTCAAAATAACATTGTTTAACTAGGTGCAAAAGTCGAGTTTTACTAACTAGATCTCTTGAACACAATACTTAATTTATATTTATTTAAGGAAATACGTTTTTAATGCAGGAAATAATTATAATATTGCATATTAAATCTTATATCAGTGAAGAATTTTAATTCTATTAGTATTCATGTCGTGAACTTGATTGTTGTTACGAACCATTGTAGTTAACTGAAATCAATAAATCGCCATTTTCGATAATGGATATTAAAATTATAGATGATTTTTATGCTGTAGCGGAAGGTTTTGTTGAAGACTCCATAAAGAAAAGTGGTGCAAGTCGCATTTTTATCCGAAATATCTGTAGAGAGTCTGTTTTTGGTGATGCTATTCTGATTACAATTGATCCGCGTATCCATATTTATGACGAATTTGGTGTTAGTAGTGTAACAAATGAGTTGGTCGAAAAAGAATGTCAGTTCATGTGAATAATATGGCTCCTCAAGTCAGTGTTAAAAATGTAAAAATTGTAAGATTACTATAGATTTCCGTTAGAATTTTCTTGTGTGATTTATGGTTGAACTCGTGCTAAACGTTTGTACGAGTATGGTTTATGTTTGAACTCACACTTAACCTAAAAGCTGTAATTTGGTTTCATGTATGATTAGTTCCCAATAATCAGTTCAAGAGTGTATTCTTTTTTCAAGGCCGTCTATTGTACTCGACGGAAACAATATACGAACAATTTGGAAAGGTAAATGTTTATTTCTTAAGAATCATGACGTAATGTATAAAGTGTTTTTTAACCCGTTGCTATGTGAAAATATATAACGACGTGTTATTTACCTTGTACTAAAATAAACAGTAAGTTTTGCAATATAAAAGTATCTATTAACGGCCTGCTTTTGAAACGGAAATTGATAAAACAAATTTTGTTTCCTGTGTAATTTTATATTACTCACAGTTTCCTCTTTACTCTATTTGCCAAATTTTACCTCTAAGTTTCTGCCACATCAGAGAGAAGAAACACAATTTGTACACAATTGGAGCAGCAAAGTAGCAAACTTAAGCTAATCATTTAAGGCATACTTGTCCAACTTCAGAGATATTGGAAGTCCAAAACATTAAGAAAATTCTCGCTGAGGGCCACACACTAAAATGTTTTACTCAGCTATATTTAATAATAAGATATAGCAAACCAAATTGTTGAAATAGGATACATTACCGAGATACATAAATCAATGTGAGCACTTAGGATTGGCCGACTCCTTCTCCAAAGCAGGGATGTCCACTTCTAAGTCATTAACTGCCAATCTTGGTAGTCCGTTTTTAACTTTTATAAATATATGTTGGTTAAATAACTTTCACATAAATAAGTGCTTTCAAATATTGAACTTGGCTGCAAAACAAGATCTCAAAGCGGTGGAAATCTACCCTCTGGAAGTAGCTTGAAAAAGTCGAGTTCTCTCTCAGCCTTGGTTTGAAAAAAGGATCGGCGTGAAGAACCCAGAGTTCAAGTTAATACTTCAATGACAAAACTGTGGGTTGCAGGCCGCATGCGACCCAAGATTTGGACACGTCATATTTAAAGAATGCTTTGATATACAAATTCTGTGCTTTCAACGAGATCTACATATCTTGTCCTCCGTGGTGTAATGGTTATCATGCTACCTTCATATATCCAAGGTCGCGGGTTCAAACCCGGCGGAGGACGATGGAAGGGAAGTTCAGCCGTTGGACCCGTATCGTAGATATAGGCACGAAAACGAACCTCAAGCCTGATAGAGAGGCCTCTGAGCAAAATTAAGCGGTCTTTCACGCCCAATATAGAATGGGACGCTGAAAACCACAGCAGTTAAAGAACGTCCATAATAACACGCAATTTCCATTTTCCATTTTAGTAAGTTTTTCTCTATCTCTTAAGGTTTACTAGATATGCAAAATCCATCCCGAATAAAGAGGCCTTCAAAAGCTATTACCAAAAAATTCAAGATATACATTTTATTTGTCGCGTAAATAGGTATCTTTAATATACGGCATTTTAATCAAAATCATTAGACATGTTTGAGAAAATAAAAAATTTCGAAAATTGTTCCATGTAAAGAGTAGTTGGGGATGGGGTGTATAGTAGGGTGGAGTGATTTTCTGCAAAACCTATTTGTCGCATCCTTGGAAGATAATAAACTTATATACCAAGTTTGGTACTTTGCCGACTTTTTGTTTTGAAGTTATCGTGTTCATAGTCACACTGACACAAGGACTCATATATACACACACGGATATTTTTCTAAAAATATTATTTTGGATACTGGGGACCCTAAAACGTCTATTTCCGGCGAAATCTCGGTATCGAATTTTTGGGAGGAATGCAATATCTTTTCTATACACTATGTACATAGTACGTGTAGAGAAAGTAACAATAGGGAAGTAGCGAATCTTAGGAAATAAGCCTGATGTTCCCTCTATATTTTAAACAACGTTAAGGAAGCATTTGTAAAGGTCGTTTTAATCAGCGAAATAGCGTACATAGTACCATTAGGGTTTAACGAAGCAGTAAAATGTGTTCTTGCAACCATGTTGTTTGTTATGGATTATTCGGTTTCTGGAAAGTCGGTGCACAACTTCGTGAACATTCCGTATAATGTAACATATGAACAAATGAATGGATATGGGCTTGTTATCTTCTATAATGAGATGAGTGCATGTACCCACGGAGAGTATATCCACTCTCCTAAATCCTGCTCTAACGAAGACATTACTTACTTCCTCTTTCAACGTTCTAGTTACGCAGCCCCTTTTTATTTTATTTTCTGCATATAGTAAGTCGGGGAAGTATTGCAATTACAAATTATGATGTGTTCCATTCACACCACTTTCTCTACATCTCTGCAACAAAGTATTGTTATAAATCCCGCGCTTCTATTTACTTCATGCTAATCACTAGCAGAAAATTTTTCTTACTTGCGAAAGTACCATAGGTTAAAGTGATAATCCAAAACTGGTTGCTATGGGACAGAAATTCCTTTGTATGGACAGGAGTTGACAAATTCCAGTATGAGAAAAGTATAAGTTTTTTAAAGCTGAAACCAAAAAGAAGGAATATCTCAAAACCGGTCAACTCCTCGAGAAAAATGAATATAACATAAATTGTGTGTTTTAACGTGCTCTATATTTTTTGTGTAGAAAGTTTTTGTCCATCTCTTACGATTTAGCAGTTATGCAAAATTCCGTAAAATTCATCCAGAGTAAAGTAGTCTTCTGAGACTATTACCAGAAAACTCAAGGTATACATTTTATTTGTCAGGTAAATATATTAAATATATGATATTTTAATCAACTTTGTTAGAGCCATTTTCTTCCTTACAAGTAGAAGCGAAATAAGTGAATACCACAGGTTAAAGTAATAGTCAAAAGCTGGTTACTATGTGACTGAAGTTCCTTTGTTTGTATGAACAGGAGTTGACAAATTCCCGTATGATAAAAATATAAGTTTTTTAAAGCTGAAACCAATAACAAGGAATATCTCAAAAATGAACAACTCCAAGAGAAAAATGTAAATCACATAAACTGTGTATTTTATAATGATCTATATTTTTTGTGTAGTAAATGTTTGCTATCTCATACGGTTTACCAGTTATGCAAAATTCAATAAAATCATCCAGAATAAAGAGGTCTTTAGTGGCTATTCTCAGAAAATTCAAGATACACATTTTATTTGGCATGTAAATATCTTAAATAAAAGAGAGTTTAATCAAAATCATTAGAGCCATTTTTGAGAATATCAAGATTTTCAACTTTTTTTCAATGTAAAGGGTAGTTTGGGGTGGGAGGATTTTCTTGTAGATCTTCGTGTCGCATCCTTGGAAGATCCCAAACTTAAATGCTAATTTTGGTATTTAACGGTCTTTTCGTTTTTAAGCTATGCTGTCCACACACACACAGATCTTTTTCCAAAAATGCAATTTTTGAACATTTTGTTTTTCTGAAAAATAGCCCTAACGGTTTTGATTAAAATACCGTATATTAAAGCTGTTTACAGCATAAATAAAATGAATGTCCTGAATTTTCTGAGAACAGCTCTGAGGACTGTTCATTCTGAATGAATTTTGCTGAATTTTGCATGGCTGATAAATCGTAAGAAATGCCGAAAACCTTACTACAAAAATTTCAGATCTCGTTAAAACACAAAATTTATATCATATACATTTTTGTTGCAGAATTAACAGTTTCCGATATATTCTTTATATAGGTTTCAATTCTAACTACGCATCTTCTCAAGTCGGGCCACCTTTCGTTTCATTTTTCCTTGTTTTTCTGGAAATGGAAAGCGAACCGAACTTCAGTTGTTCACATATTGACCGACTTTTAATAGAATTGACTATCGTTTAGGCCTGGTGTATTCCCTTGTCTCCCTTCTGCTTATAAGGTACAAAGTAGCAAGGCCAGTTGTGCTAATGTTTATCTCGTTTAGCATGATGTAGGTAGAAGTATAATCTTTTGTAAGAATTGTTTTTGCAGAGCAGGTAGAATGTTGTGAATGCAACACATCAGAATTTTTTTTTTTGTAAAGGTTTATCTCAAAGCGCTCAGATAAATAAACTTTCGTAAGTATGATTTATTACCTGGTAGGAAACGAAAGAGGGTAGAGAATGTCATATGAAGCTAGGGAATTTAATACCATGTCGGCATGTTGCCATGGTAGCTCGGTGGTTAGAGCAATTTTACGGAGACCAGAAGATGTGATGTTCAACCCCGAATATGGCATTACATTTTTCAGTCTGACTCTATCTTTCCAAAATTTAAAACTGTCTAGGGTAAAAGGCTATTGCCTTTCAAATTGGTTAGCTAGAGCCAGTGGAGCCATGAATGTGGGAGGAGTAGCTCCGTACAGAGTTCATTACATTTATTAGCTCCCGAGTCTAAAAAAAAAAAAACCCACAAGTATGATACATTGAAAGTGGTGTAACTAAGCAAGAGAGATAAAATAGATGGGAAGGCTAGATTTGCAGCTGTTAATATGAGCGAGCATATTTAAGTAACATTTAAGCATCCAGGAAGGGAGACCTCAAAGGAGTAGAGTAGAAGCTGTATTAAAAACCTGATATTTTCCATTCACATACTTCTACTCCATACTAATCCAGATAAACATGGTCTTATGTCTTGCATCATTGTAGGTAAAAAGGAAATAAGGGAGGACAATGTGCTAAAGTGATAGTTCAATCTTTTTAAAGCTGGTTGCTCTGTGACTGAAATCCACTTCTGTTCATCACTAGGAGTTGATGAATTCCCGTGTAAGAAAAGTTTAACTATTTTAAATCTGAAGCAAGTTATAAGGATTATCTTGGAAATGTTCATGTATACTTAAAGGATCTTTAATTTGGAGAAAACGGTATTGTTTGTTAAGGGATACCAAACACACAAACATCTGGTATAAACATAGCATGTAGTACTGCAGTTGTAACCAATGGAACATGCTGGTTTAGAGCACTAAATAAAAAAAAATGAAAAGGAAAGAAAGAAAAATCTTTTGTATAACTATTACGGTTAACCAGTTATGCAAAGATTCATTCAGAATGAATAGGTCTTCAGAAGCTACTCCCAGGTACTTCATTTAATTTCATTTGGTATTTTAATGAAAATCATTAGAGCCACTTTTGAGAAAATCAAAACTATCGAAATTACTTCCGTGCAAAGGGTAGGTTGGTTTGGAGAGAAAGTTTTCAAAATCTTCGTGTAGAATTTTTGGTAAATACTAAACTGAAATAGTAATTTTTGTATTGTACCGTCTTTTATTTTTGAGTTATCGTGTCCACACCCACACGAGCGCGCGCAGCCTTTTTTTTTTTTCTTTTTTTTTTTTTTTTTTAATTCTTGCTATGGATACTGGGGACTCTAAGTCGTGTATTTTTGTGAAATCTCGGTATCAAAAATTAGGGTGAAGTGCACTATCTTCTCTATGTGCCTACTATGTTCTACGTAGAGAAAGTGAAATATATGGAGTTTAAAATGTGAATGTAGTTGATTGAAACGCTGTACATTGTGAAACTGCGGTTCAAAGTTAGAAACCTGATCAACACGTAACTTGCGTAAGCTTGCTCTTGTCCTAGACGCATGCTCGCAGTTTTTATAAGTGCTCAAGGCGAGCTTTTCAAGTTTTAAG
Organism: Hymenopus coronatus; assembly: GCA_030762935.1. Taxonomy (NCBI): domain Eukaryota; kingdom Metazoa; phylum Arthropoda; class Insecta; order Mantodea; family Hymenopodidae; genus Hymenopus; species Hymenopus coronatus. The sequence goes on along the minus strand of CM060896.1, from coordinate 40,681,530 downwards.
GATACTCACACTAGCATATATTTTTAGGTAAAAACTCTGGAGCTGGAGAAATCGAGACTATAAGCATTTTTCTAAAGCACTAGAAGGTTTGGTGTGTGAAATAACATGAAAAGAAATGGAAGCTAAATGTCATAGGTCAGACTACTTTGATTTCAGCAGTTTCTCCTGAGTGGTTAAAATATCACGGCTACTATTTAGCGCGAAGTCGAGCTCCATTAGATGGGCTGTGATGCATTAATTCGGAACGGCAGTCAAAAGATAGCGTGTTTCAATATGGTGAAAAGGATCCCATTTGCGTTTGAAAAGAAACTCCAAGCGAGATAATGAGGGTTACGCTGCGTAAGCAGGTAGCTAAGCGAGAGAGGTAAATAAGGGCTAGCTACGTCTTGAATAGGAGAGCGTAGTGCAGCAAACTGATCATCATCAGTACATTATCTTTCTTAGCTGGAAACTGCTTACAGGGGAATACAATCTAAAAGTATTGCTAATACTTTCTGTGGGCTAACTGGGCTAGCTGCAGAAGGAAGTAACTTATATTAAATGTATAAATAAGTAATTTATTCGTAATTTGTGGCTGTTTGCTTCTAGACTAATGTTTCATTTTGTAATCAGCTTACCCACCTAGGACTTACAACCGAACGTCTAGAGATAAAAAACCGGTCGGGGAGACAACGGCACGAAACCACAGAATGGAGAACCTGGAACGAGTGGTCGAACCATGGAAAGTCTATGAGCGCGAGGAAGTGATTGATATGAAATGCAAGCGAAATGGATAGGAGAGGTGATGATGGAGCAGTTGGTGGAATGAGTGGCGGGGGAAACCGGAGGACACGGAGAAAACCGCCTAGATGCCCCTTCGTCCACGACAAAAAGTTGTCCTACGTGGTGTAATGCTTACCAAGTTAACTTCATATACCCAAGGTCGCGGGTAAAAACCCAGCGGAGGACGAAGGCGTAAAAATTCTTAGTATGGCTTCCTTCGGAAGGGAAGTAAAGTCGTTGTTACCGTGACGTAGATTTACGGCATGTAGAAAGACCTGATAAAAGAGGCCTCTGAGCAACATTAAGCGGTCTTCTATGCCTAGTATAGAATAGGACACTGAGAACCACAGCAGTTACAGAGCGTTTATAAATAAAACTCAATTCCATTTCCACCACATGTGGGCGCTTGGGATCGAACCCTGGCCGCCTAGATTGGAGGGGATGGTCTAGCCACTAGGCCACAGCGCCGCTAGCCTATTGTTACGGCATAAAATAGGCTCCTTGCTATATAGCTCAATTCTGTTCGAAACTGTTTATTAATTTTTCACGTAAGTATTGGACCTCAGGAGTGGTCCATGGCTATCAGGGGGGAGAGCATGACTTAGAACTGAAACATACCACAAATACCCAGGCCCAAGGCAAGACTCGAAACGCGATCTCCTGCACCCGCTTGGGTGCAAATCCAAGCGACCGTATGGCAGCGTGGTAGGGGCGGTTTTCTCCGGACTCTCCGGTTTCCCCCCATCATCGCATTCCACCGGTACTCCATCTTCATTCCATGTATCATCATGGTCTTCGCCTGCGGTGCCTATGTACGGCGGGGGTTAAACACTATCCAAAAAACTGACCGCGGCCATTGAGACGGCGGGAGTAGCAAGACTTGCCGACATGATGTAATGGACCTCAAGCGGGAAGATACGAGAAGGCAGAAGTCGCTATAATTAATCTCAAGTCTTCTCTCTTGCAATGCGAAACCTGGCCAATGAGCCTCTAGGACAGCAAATCGATAAGACACCCTAGTGATTTTTAATCCTGAAAATAGATAGCCAGTCTAGTTATGTTTAATGCAGATGTTAGGGATTCTTAATTTGCCTAATGGACACAAAATCAGAAGTTATTCATTACAAAAATAGATGGAGGTAGTTGTTTTTCATTGTTTAAATTTAAAGGTCCAGTTCATGAGTGATCAGAATTGTTAAATTCTGCTTTGTCCCATTAATATTATTATTATTATTATTATTATTATTATTATTTATTAATAGCAGTATGCATTACATTTCATTTAAATTATGTATTGTTAAGGATAATCGATTAAATCCTGACAAAAGTACATTCATAATTTGTCAAGTGAAACAACAGTTGAGCCCCAGGGCTACTGTTTTACCTGCACAAAAAACCTATGGAACGCAGCTATTATGCTGGTAATATCAAATCTAACCCCATACTAGGACAACCTAACATTTCTCTACAGCGCCCAAAGGCGTGTTCGGAATTAAATCGTATAAGATATTTATATTTGTGTCTTAATATACTGGGCCGTTTCCACACCTCCCCAATAGCAATTTTTAAACCATCTTTGCCTGGCATCAGGCAACTTGGAGTAAAGTCTGGGCGATCTTGTGGTTGGAGCCACTATTTTCCATCCAGCCTTACTTCATCGGTAATGTAAACAAAAGAAACAGATTGCAATGGTTATGATTGGTTGCTGAACGTTTTACTGCTTTTCTCCATCACAAAATAGTTCATCTTAAATTGCCGAGCGAGCACAGAAATATCGTATTACACTATACAATGTTGTCTAAATAATATAGTATGAATGATTAAGGAGAAGAATTTACTAATCATTTAGTCCTTATTTCTTTATGTAACAATGCATATACATTTTCTAACGGTTGCTTCTAGTCAGACTGTAATGGCGGAAACATGTAATACCAGTAATGAAACATAAGCAAGAAAAGAATTATTTCTGGTGTATATACAATGAGTTTTTCGAAATATACATTACATTTTTATCAAAGTACGTTCTTAGCTTAACGATATAATTTACTGTTGTTTCCAAAAGCAGCATGAAGTATGCAAAACTTTTAAATTAACCGAGGAGCGACATCTTGTGCCAGCAGTTTTACAAGTGACTGTGTGTCACACATTGTTCGGAAGAACCAACAGCTGAGATTTGGAGGGAATTGGTTACATAGTCGTTAGCCCACTATATCAATATCCGTGATGATTCAGACTGTTTGATTGCTACTACACAAAATGTCTCGTATCTTGAAGGAGTGGGACCAGTTCCATCCCCAGATTAGCTCTTCTGTAAGTCATTGCATTATGGCATTATAGTAAAGAAATATGCAGTGTATTGTTGTGCATATGTGAATTCGCAGAAAACTGTTGGAGTGATGTATGTATGCAGTACTTCAGTAAACTTTCAAAACAAGGCTGCATTTTATAATTTTAGGAAATTTTGTACTAAATATATAACGACTACCCAACCTGTTTTATTGTTTTATTTATTATAAATTTAATAGAGTTAATCATTATCGGTGTTCAGTGAAAGTTTGTAGCTATTTCTTTTCCTGCCAAACGTAGGTAAGCGGTTTTATAAATCTATGGCAGACGAACCAGCTTAGCACCACGTGATGAGAACACACGTGCTTTCGCGGAAGAATACATGCTGATTTACTTACATGGCCGGCGAAATCCTACACTTAACTGTGACTCTCATTCAAGAGATCGCGATTTAGACACCTAGATCGATTACCTACATATTTACTTTCTCTAGTTGGTATGAACATTGTACATAGTAGGTAGAGAAAATATTGTGTTACACGCCAAAATTGATACCAAGATTTCACCAGGAAATACGTGCTTTGAAGCCCCCCCAAGAAAGCATTTTTAGAAAGATGTCCGTGTGTGTGTGTGTGTGTGTGTGAGAGAGAGAGAGAGAGAGAGAGAGAGAGAGAGAGAGAGAGAGAGTGAGCGAACGCATGCGCGCCAGTGGGCAGCATGGCTCGAGAACTAAAACACTGTTAAATACCAAATTTCATATTTTAAGTGTCTTCCAAGGATGAGACACATAGATTTTCCATAAAGCCCCTCCAGCAAAAACTATACTTTACATGGAAAGAACGTGAGAAAATATTTTTTTTTCAAAAGTAGCTCTTAACGATTTTTAACTAATTACATTACATTACAATAAAATGTATATCATTAATTTTCTGGGAATAATCTCTAAACGCCTCTTCATGCTGGATGAATTTTGCTAAATTTTGCATCTGATAAGAATTTAGGACAAAAATGTAGAACTCATTTAAAGACATAATTTATGCCATATACACTTTTTTGTAGATTTGATTATTTTAAGATATTCCTTGTTAGTGATTTCAATTGTAAACTATGTAACTTTGTACAAACGTGATGTTACCTTTCATTTCATCCCATTTGTTTTACTTCAATTGTTCAGTTAACTATCAGTATTTAAAGGATTTGTTATCGATGAGGTAGTGCATTCCCTTTTTTACTTTCTACTTAGAAGGAAGTAAATATTTGGACAATCACTGCTCTTGCTCATCGATTAGCATGATTTAGATAAATGAATAATGTTTTATAAGAAAATGTTGTTTGTGAAATACCTTGAAAAAGTCATATGAATGGAACACATAAGATTTTATTGTCTCTTTTACATTAAGCAGAAAAAATAGAAAAAGTCGCTGACTAAATTTCACCGGAAATATGTTTTCAGGTCCCTTGAATCCAGAATGTTTTTACATACATCCTTTGGTTTGTGTGTATGTGAAAATTCTTTTTCTTTTCTTTTTTCTTTTTTTTGGGGGGGATTCAGGGGAACCCAAACCATGTATTTCCGGTGAAATCTTGGTATCAACATTTTGAGAAAGTAAAAATCAAGATAGGGATGCTTTTTTTTATTACATAAATATGTTACAAAATCCTTAGAACTGTGTTTGAAAAAAACAAAATTTTTGAAATTATTTTCATGTGTAGTTTGAGGTATGGATTTTTAAAATATTAGTGTCAAATTTTTAAAACCTTACAAATTGGTAATTGAATATATATATATGCAGATACTCTCGTGGAAAACTTATATTATTGGTACAAGAGACCTCAAAACATGTATTTTCGTCGACATTGATTTTTGAATGCGTAGTGGTAAAATTGACCATATTAGCTTTGCTCTCTTATGGGCACGTTTATTGAATCCGTGTGTGAAAGCCGCTTCAGATTTGACATCATAGGTTCCGGGCATTTAAAGCGCCAGTTCATGAGAAATGGCTTTAATCGATACAGCAGATTATGGTAATACAGTTGAGTTACCAAGAGCGCGGAAAAATTGGTTCACAGGTCTGGAACCAGAGTGTAGTCACACCAAATAGTGCTATGTTAGTCAGTTTTAAAGTGAATAAGAGTATAACTTACAAAGTCTAATACAACAACGGAATTGGATACTTCGCAGTGCTGTGAAAAATAGAAGAGAAGTAACTCGGCTCTTCGCTGTTTATTACGATGTACCTCCATATTGTACAGGAAATTAGTTTTGTAAAATAGAAAAGCAAAACAAAGCATCACAATTGCTAGTTGTATTTCACACCATTCGCTTGTACAGAGAAAGAGAGAGAATTAGAGATTTAAAATTTTGATTTTCCTGTGCAGCACAGATATTGCTGAAGCGAAACAAAAAATCCACTCTCTATTGTTTCTTCTCTCTTCATCGGACTCATCTTTTGTTTATTCATAAAGTTGTATTGCCCCCACGTAGAGTACGCTGGTACAGGCTCTACCCCTCTCCAAAATGCTAATTCAATCATTAGGGTGCCATTTGTAAACGCAATCCGCGGATACAGGTTGCTTAAATTGTGTGTTAACATTAGAAATGGAAATTAGAAACGTTGTTCAGCTCCTCTCCTCGGAAACTGAGTTTAAAATTTAAAAACTTATTACGCAAGTGATTTAATGATTTAAATAATATGTAGCGATGAAAATTATTTTATGTATTTCATACACAGCGGCGTAATGTATTATATACAATTTACTACCATTTTTTTTTTAATTTTTCTACACGTACTATATATAGTATATAGAGAAGGGTTTGCATTCCACCCAAAATTTTGATAACGAAATGTCACCGAAAGTACACGTTTTATGGCCTCCTGCATCTAAAAAAGGTATTTTAAGAAAAAGGTGCGTATGTATGTGTGAACATGATAACCCAAAAACGATAAGTTGGTAAAATACCAAACTTAATATTTAAGTTTACAATCTTCCAAGGCTGTGATACGAAAATTTTGAGAAAAATCCCTCCATCCGAAACTACCCTTTACATAGAAAGATTTAAAAAATCTTTGTTTTCCCAAAAATGACTCTATTTTGATTAAAATATCTTATATTATATATATTTACATGACACATAAAATACATATTCTGAATTTTTTTGGTAATACCTTTTATGGAATTGACCATTTCCGGGATATTCCTTGTTATTGATTTCAGTTTTAAAATACTTAAACCTTTGTTCATTCGGGAATTTGACAAATCCTGACCATGCAAAGGAACAAATTTCAATTATATAGCAACGAGCTTTTAAAAGATTTGACTCTCGGTTTAGGCTAGTGTATCCTCTAATTCCTCTTCTATTTAAAAGGACGCAAGTAATAAAACCATTTCTGCAAATGCTCATCTCGAATAGATAGAAGAATAAGCTTTTTAACAATAATGTGTTACAGAAAAGTAGCGAAAGTTATGTAAATGGAACATTTTTTTTTTGTACATTTTAACATTTTCTGGCCACTTCTTTCAGTTATAATATTCGAGTTCACATTATGAAATAGATCAGATAAATATCATTTGACATGTTAGTATTTTAATAATAAAAGGATTTAAAACAAAGGAAATATAGAATTGTTAAAATTTTGAATGAATAGCTTCATTATTTTATCTACTCAAAAAATTGCTCCATTAACATTAATTTTCCAAACATATTGGTAATTTTAGCTGAAAAGGTAATTTTGTTCTAATTTGTTTATAACATTTCATAAAGTAATTAGTATATAATAAAGAAAATAAACATTAAATTATTATATAAATGCATAATCATTCACATGACTCGACTAAAACTACTATAATTTATTTTTACATAACTTCTAGAAGCTATTCTTAAGAAATATTATTACCTTCCTTACTACGTAACTATGTGTAGTTAACTAAGGGTAATATGTTTTTTAAAAAAAAAATTAATCAAATTTAATCAGAAATAATATTGTCACCGGTGTTAGATGACAGGGGGGGGGTGCAGCTATCCTGCTAGGGATGGGATGGTAGAAGCAACTCTAAGTTTGTTGGAATGGCCCATTTATTGATTACTGGATATGACAAGTTAAGCACAATTAGGTTGAATAATACTTTACCCCAGACAGGACTTACCTTGAGAGAGAGATGTCTTCACATGGGGTCAAAGTTTTGCAGCAGAGTTCGGCCCGAAACAGAGTATGGCCTACGACAACTATATCAGAAGAGACGACGTCTCCGGGTTACAATTCATTATATAGCCAATCATTTCTTAGAGGCGTCTTTCCTGTACATGGTACGTCGACGCCCTAGGTTTGAATTGGATTAGCCAATCAGCAAGGGTCTTACAAATGGAATCCGAACTTCCGGAGTGACCTGCCCGGTGCAGAGGTCTCTGTGGAGACGTGCAAAGCTGCATGTGAAACAAAAGTCCACCGGGACTTATTATCACGTTATGTCTGAGAAATAGCTGTTCCTACAATCCCAGAGTTTCACAAGACTAAGAAATAATGAAAATGTATAAAGATTATGCAAATACGGAATTTTGATGTAAAATAATAAAGTGTCCATAAAATAATCGCCGAACCGTAATATAAATCTTTGCAACCCTTTGTCATGTGTGACAATATGTATTGAGTCTCCCAAAAAATGAAAATGTTTCCTCTCCGTGTATGAGTGTGCCACTGCGTGAGAGCGTCCACACCATACTTAGTATTTAAGTTCACTCATTTTACTTTCTCTAGCACGCATGTACAGTGTCCATAGTAGATAGAGAAGACATTGCATTGCGCTCAACATTCGTTAACGCGATTTCACCGGAATTACACGTTTTAGGCTTCTCTGGATTCATAAAGAGCATTTTTAGAAAAGCGTGTGTCCTTGTATGTATCTTTGAACAGTATAACTCGTAAACGAAAATTCCATTAAATACTAAAGTTGATACGTATTTAAATTAGCATCTTCCAATGATGCGATACGAAGATTTATACAGACTATAAACCAAACTAACCTTTAGTTAGAAAGTTTTTCGAAAATATTTTGATTTTCTCAAAAAGGGCTAACGATTTTAATTAAAATACTACATATTAAAGACATTTCCATACAAAATAGCACATATATCTTGAACTTCTTAGAATACCATATATTAAAGACATTTCCATGCAAATATTCATATATTTGAACTTCTTAGGTACAGCCTCTAAAATCCTCTTCATTCTGAATGACTTTGGTATAACTGTTAAGCCAATAGACAAAAATGTATTTCACAAAAATGTAGATCTCCTCAAAATATATAATTTATGTGAAACGTATTTTTGTTGTGGAGCTAACAATTTCCGAGATATTGCTGGTTATAGATTTAAACTTTCCAAAAATTTATATTTTAATTGGAAAACTTAATGTATTTTTAATACTGACCAAGGAAAGAGAAAGGAATTTCAATACCATCACAAAGCAACCGCTTTTAACGGGCCACCACGTAGGCGGCCCGAGTTCGTTCTCAACCGACCGCATGTGAGGTTTGTGGTGGACAAGAAGGCGCGGGGCAGGTTTTCAACGGGTTCTCCAGTTATCCCCGACACGCATTTTACCGGTACTCCAGTATCATTCCATTCATCATCAGTGCTATTGCCTGCGGCGCTTTATATAGTAAAAGCGGGCGATAAAAAATATATCGTTTAACTTGTTGATCTTGATAAGCATGAAGAAGAATTAACTTTGTAAGAATAGTTTGTTACAGCATAGATAGTGAAAGATATGTGAATGTAGCACATCAGATTTTTAAAAAAAATGTGACACAAATATTTGCAAGTAAATTACTGTACACCCAATTGCCATTTACAGAGAACATTTTTTGAAATCTTCTAAAAATGTAAGTTAACTATTTTGAATAAAATAACATATATTAAGAAAATTTACATAATGAAATATATATCTAGATTTTGCTGTAACAACTTCTAAAATCTTTCACAATATTGTGCGTTAAATAAATTTTATCGAACAAATTATGACTAGTTATTCTTCTGGACCCTTCCCTTATAAACAATATCAAAACAAACTTGCTTTCTAATGGCTAGTGTAAGATTTCTACAATACACTGTTGAAAGTACGATGTGAATATGCCCTTTAAAGAATTCCAGTGCTTGACGCAAGTCTGCAGTTTTAACTTGTCTGGTCCTTAACTTTCAATTGACAACACAACGTTACCAAAATAATCCCGCTGTATTAATACTCTGATATCTCGTGGGTGAAATACTCTTTCTGTTATAAGCTTTTCATATTTTTTGTTTATGTAGCACACGTGTATACTGTACTCCACCGAACATATTTGACATCAACATTTATTTTATATACTACTAAAACCAAAAAGCCTTTTTAGAAAAAAATCGTGTATGTGTGTGGACAGCATAAATCATAAAAATCTGATGTGTACCATTCACATGACTTTCTCCATATCCCTGCAACAAATAATTCTTAAAAAGCTTATACTTTTATTTACTTTCTGCTAATCAGAAAAAAATAGCAGAAATAGTCTAATTACTCGCTTCCTTGTAAGTAGAAGCGAAATAAGGGACAACTGTAGGTTAAAGTGATAGTCAAAAGCTGGTTGCTATGTCAATGAAGTTCCTTTGTCTATATGGATAGGAGTTGACAAGTTCCTGTATGAGAAAAGTATACGTTTTTCATAGCAGAAACCAAAAATAAGGAATGTCACAAAAACAACGAACTCCACGAAAAAAATGTACATAACATAAATTGTGTGTTTTAATGTGCTCTACATTTTTGTGTAATAAGTTGTTGTCCATCTCTTACGGTTTAGCAGTTATTCAAAATTTAGTAAAATTCATCCAGAATAAACTACTCTTCAGAGGCTATTCAAGATATACATTTCATTTGTCAGGTAAATGTGTTTAATGTCCGAAATTTTAATCAAAATCGTTAGAGCCATTTTTGAGAAAATCAAAATTTTCGAAAAAATTTCCATGTAAAGGGTAGTTGAGGGTGGGGGGATTTTTTTCAAAATCTTCGTGTCGCATCCCTGGAAGATACTAAACTTAACCACCAAGTTTGGTATTTTACCGACTTCTCGTTTTTGAGTTATCGTGTTCACAGACACACACACACACACACACACACACACACGCGGACCTTTTTGTGAAAATGCTTTTTTCGGATATTGGGGACCCTAAAACATATATTTCCGGTGAAATCTCGGTATCGAATTTTTTGGTGGAGTGCAATACTTTCTCTATACATTATGTACATAGTGCGTATGGAGAAAGTAAAAAAGACTGGTTGAAATACAAACTGGTATTAAAAGTTCAGTGTCTTCTATGGATGAGACACGAATATTGTTAGGAAAATCTGCCCACCCCAAACTGCACTTTATATGACAGGTTTTATAAATAATATATTTCTCAAAAATAGCTCAAACGATTTTGATTAAAATGTGAATATTAAATACCAAATAGAAAATTATAATCTGCATTTCTGGAAATAATGCCTGAAATACCTTTCATTCTGAATGACTTACGCATAACTGCTAAAACATAAGATAAAGACAAAAACTTGCTGTACAAAAATGTATGCCAAAAATGTATGCACACCGTTTATGTCATATTAGTTTTTTGTTGAACTTACCATTTTTTTATATATATCATTATTGATTTCAGTTTTAATCCTGATCCGTTTCATGTATGTTTTGTTTTTCTGCTGGCCACGTAAGGAAAACGGAATTTTAATGTCAGTCTCATAGCGATAACTTTTAAAATACGTTTTCCTTCGCTTTAGCTTAGTGTATCCCCCTTATTTCACGCTACTTGCAAGGAAGCATTAATAACACCAGTTTTTCTAATGTTTATGTAGATAAAACTATACTTTCTTTTTAAGAATAGTTTGTTTGCAGAACAGCCAGAGCAAGTCATGTGAATGAAACTCATCCGATTTTTTTTGTCATTAGAAGGCTACTGCGTTTTCACCTTCTGAAGTTTTAATTCAAATTTCCATAAAATTAACATCTCTTCCAGCTCAATGATTAATGAAAACGTATCAGAGTGTATTTTGTAAAATTATTTTGACAGAATAATCTCAAAAGGAAGTAAAATAATGTGAAATATATTGGATACACGTCATAAAATTTCAAAATTCCTATATGCTTCTTGAATTTTGATTTTGCATTCCTGGAAATAAAGTTTTAAAAGTGATTAAAAAAATTGAAGGTTAGTAACAAATATTCAAGAATATTGTAAAACATTACAAAGTTTAAAACTCACATCACATATTTCATTATGCCTTAAAAATGTCCACATCTTCTGCAGTGATATTTTCAAAAATGAGGAGCCGGAAATATGCATTGCGAGAAACAGGGACTGAAACAAAATATGCTATTCACTGAGCTGAATGTAATAAACTTCTGATAACATCCAGCTTTACCTTCAAACCACAACAGGGCCAAAATTGGAATAAAAGTGTTCTAAACATCTAGAAACAAACTCAAAATCAAAGTTTTACAGTATCCTTTCCTTACATTTTGGTGTCGGTTAGCTTGAAATAAAGCTATTTTATATATTTTGTTCATTCATTCTTTGAATTAACTAAAGTTAAAATAATTAACTTTAGTTAATAAAGTAATACATTTTCCAAATCCAATATTTAAGGGTTTTGTTTGCCTTTCTTCTGTTATATATAAAAAAAGGCATATGGTTACAAGCATATGTATAATGTAACAAACTACTAATTATATTTTTCTGTAAATATATTTATTAAGTTCTAAATAAAGAAGAGAGGGGAGGGAGTAAATACTTGAATAGAAACATTTAGTGTCCAGGAAGAGTATTCACTTAAAATCTGGACATTATGGTCAGTGAGAAATTTGTTCGTGATTGAACCTGTGTGGTGTGTCGTCTGCTGGCATGGGCTCGTCAGCTTGCTGACCAATCATAACCATCAGAAAGATCGTATCATCAGTATTGCAATACCTACTGGTACAACGCAAATTTACGCGCGTAGTCTCATACATAATAGATCTGATTGTTTGATTTCGTTGTGTGAAAAGTTGGGTTGTGTTATGCACAGGGATTCCTTGAGCATTTACATTTATAATCGTTACTACCTTTAATATATCTTGGACATTGTTCTTGTTCTCATCCTAGAACTATCACAAGTGACACTGATTTGAAAATGTCTTACAGTCGTGACAAACAAGTTGAGGTTACGTTAGCCGAAGTAATAAAACCTTTACGTTAGTGAAGTACAGGACCTAATGTTGAAAGGAGTAGATGAGGTAACTGGTGATAAACGGGGAAAAATAGTTCAAAATAAGTGGTGGAAAATGCATTTTAGAGGAAGCAGTGATATGGACAGCGAGTAAATTTGGCAACAGCTTAATGAGACACCCACGTGTCAGCAGGAACATCAACCACAAAGTAATTTCTCACTGATAATAGACAAGTACGCCTTTGCAATAGAGGAAGCGGAACTAGTTACTTTGCTGGGTTCTTCCCTTTAGTATTCCAGTAATGAATGAAAAGATTAGTAGTTCTGTGGTACTCATCTAGCTTGTAAATGGATAAAATAGATAAATACTTGATCACATGAGGAATAATTTATATCTTCTGAAGAAAGCTAGAATATTTGCTATGTCATAGATGCTTTAATTTGTTATTGTTCTTTTTCTCATCGTATGCTGGACTTACACCCCATTTTTTTCAAGTTCATACTGAGGACAATTGCCTGTCGAGTAGCGGACTATGGATATGATAAGAGCATCCAAGGAGGAGGGATCAGCCTAGTGCCTGCTATAAATAAATAAACGGCGTGTTATTTATGGACGCTCTTTAACTGCTGTAGTTCTCAGCATCCCATTCTAAATTGGAAATGTCTTACCATTTTACGCCCGAAAAAATCCATCGTCCTCCGCCGGGTTTGAACCCGCGAACTTGGGTATATGAAGTCAGCATGGTAACCATTACACCACGGAGGGCGACCAGTGCCTGCTATGAAAGCGAGGAAGTAGATTATGAAACGAAAGCGAAATGTATGATAGGAGAGTTGAAAATAGAACAGTTGGTGGAATGAATGTCGGGGGTTACCAGAGGACCCGGAGAAAGCTCGTCCAAACGCCACTTCGTCCACCAAAATACCACATGCGTCACTTAGGTTTGAATTTGAGGTGAGAGGTTAGCAATCTAACCATTCTACCATGGCGCCACCTGATGCTTAAATTAAAAGAATCTATTATTAAATTTGCTTATTTTTTTCAAGTATTTAAGCAAAATCAGGTCTGTATAAATGACTTAGGAAAATGTCGCAGACCATTAAAGAAAAATAACTTTTTCGTTGAAGTACACTCACATGTATTATATTGACCTATTTCTCTAGATTGCTATGATTTCTAATCGGTCAAGTTTCCGTTTCAGATAAACAATTTTTGTCTCCATCGGTAACTATTAGTTCTGTATAGCACTGACAGAAATTAAACGAGATAAAGGAATAAATTAACGATGTTATAGTTAATTATGGAAATGAAGGCATGCTCAATTACCGCCTTTATGAGAGACTGTCACTACTATCGGCACAGAAAGAAAGCCCGTATGCCAATGCATCATAATTAATTTGGCCTTCTAGAGAACGACGGACAATTATTTTCCATGTTCCATTAAAATGGACATTAAAGTAGTGCAGCATGCAAATACGTGGTTTAAGATATTAATAAAACAAAAGCTCTTGAATTGGGTCTTTATTCCTATGTTTTTGTTTCATTATATCTTACTTTTGCGCTAAAATCCAACGAAACGCTGCCCTTGAGTTCCGAGAACAAATTATGACAATTATATTTTTGTGTTGAACGAGTTTCTATGGGTCTAAATGTTACATATTTGCAAAATATCTTTCTCTAAGTTTAAAAAAAATGAGACATTTGGGGTATAATATGAAACTGGCACAGTTATACAGTTATTACATTCCTTCTAATATGTGCTTCATAGAGTCATTACAAACATAAAAGTATAATGGCATTTTGTTCTTTTATATGCCGATTTCGAAAAAGTAAATGCTTTTTGTTCCAAATTGTATGCATAATTCCACAAGAGTATACGAACATACAAGTTTCTTACTTGTAAGTTGCGTAGAGTAACTTATTTCTCACATTAGTTCGGCTGGAATTATAGATCACACGGAGTCTTGAAATAATTAATCACTTAAAAAAATTAAAGGAATATTCCGAGCAGCTTTTCAGACGTGAAGTAACTCTGCAAGCTTTTGTTGAGGTTGGTCAAGTTTCTGAACCTGCTTCTGGATGAAAACACGTTGGTTGCTTGCAAACACGACGGAGGGTGGTGTAATGTTTTGGGAGATAACGAGTGCAACTGATATTCTGACGTGTTTATGTACTGACTTAGTGCAAGTGACACCAACACAACCAGTAGCATTGCCAGCTTGTCTGTCTCTTGTTTTCGACAAAACTAAAACATCTCCGTGGAAAATAGAGACCAATATATTAACTGAGGATTAACTTCCGTTATTAAAGGGATCAAATGTTTACTTTATTTTGAATGTGGATTAGTGGGGTCTTAGAAATATTGTAACAAATGAGAAACAACAATTGCTGGGTAGTGTAGTGGTAGCGTGTCTGCTTTACATTCAAAAGGTCGTGAGTTCGAGTCTCGCTTAGGATGAGTTACCCGGATAAAGTTTTTTTCGGGGGTTTCTCTTATCCTGAGAAGACGAATGTCGAGTAAATTTAAGCTCCATGGACCCCGAGACCAGGTAAAATGACGTTAAGCTAAAAAAAGAAGGGAAAAAAAAGCTGAACGCTCAGCGTAACACAAGACATGACACTTGTACCACAAACGTCACTCACTCGGTACACAATACAGCTTCCACCGAGTCGAATCTTAACTGAATCACTGAGTCACATCTCATCGCTGAACTGAACTCCACACTGTCCGGTGTTAGCTATAGGCTCTCAACTGTCCCCTACTACTATTTTTACTTCTGACTCCCGCCCGGGCTTCGTCGGCCCTTTATGTACGTTCTGTTGCCTAAGCTGCGAAACTTTTGGCTTCGAAGGTATGAGATATTGAAAAATGGTAACATCGATTGTCAAAAAGTAACACAACGAGCTTTCTTAGGCGGATATTGTGTTAATCACGCGCTATTGTTTTGCGAGGAACCTCCTTAAAAGATATATTTTTATTCAAATCTCGGTATCGAACTTTGAGGCGGAATATAATGCTTTCTCAACGTACCATATACCCGTACTAATATAGTAATGGTGGAGAGCGTAATTAGTACCTAGTCAAAGTTAAAAGAGGTTATGGTTATTGAAAATATGTTCGTATTTCGTTCTAGAATGATGTGAACAATTTGCCAAATTAAAAAAAATCTGTTGTGCTCCATTCACATAACTTTCTCTACATCTCTGCAACAAATTATTGTTAAAAAGCTCTTACTTCTATTTACTTCATGCTAATCGAGAAAAAATTAGCAGAAATAGTCTTATTGTTTCCTTGTAAGAAGAAGCGAAATTAGGGAGTACCATTGATTAAAGTGATAGTCAAAAGCTGATTGCTAAGTGACTGAAGCTCCTTTGTTTGTATGGACATGAGTTGACAAATTCCTGTATGAGAAAAGTATAAGTTTTTCATAGCTGAAAACACAAACAAAGGATATCTTAAAAACGATCAACTCCACGAAAAAAATTAAATAACACAAATTGTGTGTTTTAATGTGCTCTACATTTTCTGTATGGTAAGGCTTTGTCCATCTCTTACGGTTTAGCAGCTATGCAAAAATCCGTAAAATTCATCCAGAATAAAATAGTTTTCAGAGGCTATTCCCAGAAAATTCAAGATATAGATATTATTTGTCAGGTAAATATCTTTAATATACGATATTTTAATCAAAATCATTAGAGCCATTTTTAAGAAAATTAAAATTTTCGAAAAACGTTTCATGTAAAGGGTAGCTGGAGGTGGGGGTATTTTCGTGAAAACCTTCGTGTCGCATCCTTGGAAGATACTAAACTTAAATATCAAGTTTGATTTTTAACGGACTTTTTGTTCTTGAGCTGTGCTATCCACAGACAGATAGACACACACTTACACACACACACACACGCATACACACAGACAGACACACACACGGACATTTTTCTAAAAATGCTTTCTTTGGCTTCAGGGGCTTTCAAAACATGTATTTCCGGTGAAATCTTGGTGCATTATTTTGAGTGCATTACAACACCTTCTCTATACCTTATGTACATAGTACGTGTACAGAAAATAAAAATATGATGTGTTCCATTCACATGATTTTCTCTATATCTCTGTAACAAATTATTGTTTATAAGCTTATTCTTTTATTTATTTTATGCTAATCGAGAAATATTAGCAGAAATATTCTTATTTCTTGCTTTGATGTAAGTAGAAGTGAAATAAGGGACTACCATAGGTTAAAGAGAAAGCCAAAAGCTGGTTGCTATGTGACTGAAGTTCGTTTGTTTGTATGGACACGAGTTGGCAAATTCCTGTATGAGAAAAGTATAGGTTTTTCAAAGCTGAAACCAAAAACAAGGAATATCTCAAAAACGATCAACTCAACGAAAAAAATGTATCTAACATAAATCGTATGTTTTAACGTGCTCTACATTTTTTGAGTGTTAAGTTTTTGTCCATCTCTTACGGTTTAGTAGTTAAGCAAAATTCATCCAGAATAAAGTAGTCTTTAGAGGCTCTTTCCAGAAAAATCAAGAAATACATTTTATTTGTCAGGTAAATACCTTTAATATACGATATTTTAATCAAAATCGTTAGAGCCATTTTTTAGAATACCAAAATTTTCAAAAAAAGTTCCATGTAAAGGGTAGTTGGGATTGGGGGATTTTATTGAGAATCTTCCTGTCGCATCCTTGGAAGATACCAAACCTAAATACCAAGTTTGGTTTTTGACGAACTTTTCGTTTTTGAGCTATGCTGCCCACAAACACACAGACACACACACATACACACAGACACACACAGAAACACACACACACACTGATAATTTTTTAAAAATGCTTTTTTTAGATTCAGGAGGTCTCAAAACATGTATTTCCGGTGAAATCTCGGTATCGAATTTTTGGGTGCATTACTATACCTTCTCTGTACACTATGTACATAGCGTGTATAGAGAAAGTAAAAATCTGACGTGTTACACTCACATGACTTTCTCTTGCTGTTCTACAACTTCTTACATAAGATTATTCTTCTGTCTGCGCCTTGTTTATTGAGATAAACAAATGTTTTAAAAGCTGTCGTTATTCGATTGTCATTGCAAATAGCTTCTTTGTTTGGCCAGGGACAGAAACAAAGGAACGGACACTTACTGTCTGAGAAAAATATAAGTACTCACAACTGAGACCAAAAACTTGGAATACCTCGGAAACGGTTACCTTCACAACAAAAATGTAAAGGGCATAAACTGTGTGTTTTGACCAGATCAACATTTTCTGTGTAGTAGCTTTTGTCTATCTCTTACCGTTTAGCAGTTAATCAACATTTAGCAAAATTCATCCAGAATAAAGAGGTCTTCAAAGGCTATTCCCAGAAAATTCAAGATAAACATTTTATTTGGTATGTAAATATCTTTTTAATATACGGGCTTTTAATCAAAATCGTTAGAGCCATTTCTTAGAAAATCAAAATTTTCGAAAAAGTTTCCATGTAATGGGAAGTCGGGGGTGGGGGAATTTTCTTGAAAATCTTCGTGTTGCATCCTTGGAAGATATCCAATCTAAATACCAAGTTTAGTATTTAATGGTCTTTTCGTTTTTGAGCTATGCTGTCCACAGACTCACACACACACAGACAGACACACGCACATACACACGGGCCTTTTTCTGAAAATGCCTTTTTTAAGTTCAGGGGGTCCTAAAACATCCATTTCCGGTGAAATCTCGGTATCGAATTTTTGGGTGGAATACAATACTTCCTCTATACTATGTACATAGTACGTATAGAGAAAGTAAAAATGAAGCGCATCCCTAATGTATACGAATATATGGCGGTGTATGCAGTAATCCCAGCTGCAAAGAACTCCCACAGGCAGCTTTGGTAACATCCTGTAGCGTGGCCCACTCTTTCCTCTTAATTTCATTTACGGGGATCGCGGTGGCATTTAGTGTATCGTGGACAGCGGCATAATTGAAATACCACTAGCAAGCGTGTGTATTTCATGTGATTCAGCATTTCACAATGCGTCCGGAAACCGCTGCGTGATTGTGGCTTTCATAACCCAATGGGTACGTCCATGACATCAATGTTGCACCACCCTATGGAATGCTTGGTTATCTACAAGACCACTGTTTCTCACAGAGAACGTTTTTTTGTGTGTGTGTGTGTGTGTAAAGAGCGTGTTAGTATAGCAAAAATCAAAATAAATCGTCAGAGTAGGGCTAAAATAATAATAATGAAAGCTTCCAAAACATTACCCACCCTATTTTTACTTTTTCCTACTATATATAGTAGAAAGAGAAGGGTTGCGTACCATGAAAAAAATCTAAAAGTCGATGCCGAGATTTCAACAGAAATACCTGTTGAGGACCACTGAAACCAAAAAAGTAATTTAAAAAATACGTGGGTATATTGTATTTGTGAACAACATAATTCAAAAACGTATTTGTAAGTTAGTTAATTGTAAGGCATTGTCTGAACTGTATTGAGCAAGGAGGCGGGCAATTTGAACAAAAATGAGTGTGGTAATATTTGCCAACAATTTAAAATGATGTCTCTATTATATGTTCAAGTAAAAAAAAAAAAAATGCATTCTTGTTATGTCTTAATGTATGGGAAATGACATTAACACCAACCTGTATGTAAGTGTGGTAGCTTTAACTGTTCTACGAGATATGTAAATAATTCTTCACTCCTACCTCTGGAATAAGGGTCACCAATTGGTGGCCCTTGAGTAAAACAAAGAGAGCAAGTTTTGCAGTGCGCAACAACGCAAAAACAGATAATTCCTTCAGTGCTGTGGCAGTATGCAGCATTTTGCGTTTGCAGGCAGGTTCACAATTATTAGAGCATTTGCTCTATTATCTCTCTTGCCTTAGCATTAATACTTCGAATAGGAACCTATACTTATTTTCATAGGCTCGGTGGTAATTAGTAGTCGCGACGTTAAAATCTAATATGTTCCATTCACATGACTTTCTCTACATATTTGTAACAAAGTATTGTTAAAAACCTTACTCTTCTGTCCACTTAATGATAATCGAGATAAACATTAGCAGAAATTGTCTTTATTATTTGCTTGCTTATAAATAGAAAAGAAATAAACAAAAACACTAGGCTAAAGTGATACTCAAATCTCTTAAAAGCTGGTTGTGTTGTGATGGAAATTTATTTTTATGCATGGCCAGGAGTTTAGAAATACCCGTATGCGCAAAGTTGAAATATTTTAAAATTGCAATCTACAACAAGAATCTCGGAAATGGTCAACTGTACGAAAATATTACTATTACATAACTTTTGTATTTTAACGAGATCTACATTATTGTGCAGCATGTTTTTGTCTATCTCTTATGTGTTACCAACTATGCAAAAGTCACCCAGAATGAGGCTATCCAGAAAATTCAAGATATACATTTTAGTTGCCATTTATATTTAATGTACGGCATTTTAATCAAAATCGTTTGTCATTTTTGAGAAAATCAAATTTTCAAAATGTTTTCCATGTAAGATGTAGCTTGGGGGAGGATTTTTCGTGTCGCATCCCTGGAAGATACTAAACTTAAATACCAAGTTTGGTATTTTACTGACTTTTAGATTTTGAATCATCGTGTTCACGGGTACAGAAACATACATGTATCTTTTTACTTTTTGCTTTTTTTGGGTACAGGAGATCCTAAAACGTTTATTTTCGGTATTATACCAATATCGAAATTTTGAGTGGAGTGCACCTTTTCTGCTTATATAAAATGTAGTAAGTGGGGAAAGAAATGCGCTACGCAAAATATAAATCACAAAATTTATTTCAAATAAATTATTTGTAACATCAAGCATTCCCAAAATATCTGTTGTTTTTGGTTTAATTTATTTCATGCCTCAACATACCTTTTAATTGCCGTCGCTTTTTAGTTGATTCTCGGGAACTCATGGAAAGAGTATACATTTTCCAGCCCAGCATATAACGATGGGATTTTAGATATCCCTAAACATTCGCTGTTCTCTCTCCCCCTCTAACTTTAATATTACTGTGGGTTGCGATTTTCATCAATCAAATAACGAATACGAAGGGATGGAAAAGCAATAACAATTTAAAATGCTGCTGCAATATGCAATTAATGTATTTATGCAAAGTATATCTCATATTGAATATGTAAAAAGTTAATTTTTGCAAGAATGATTTTTATAAACCATAAACAGTGACGAATACTTGTAGGATAAAATTATTAATAATACATATATTAAAACCAAAATTTTACATTAAATGTAAAACACTTCTTTTTACATAATCTCCAGGTTTATGGCTAGGAAAAAGTTTACTTAAACATAGATTAAATTATTGTTTTAACCTATATAAATATACAATAATACATATATTAAAACCAAAATTTTACATTAAATGTAAAACACTTCTTTTTACATAGTCTCCAGGTTTATGGCTAGGAAAAAGTTTACTTAAATATAGATTAAATTATTGTTTTAACCTATATAAATATACAATAATTATATTTTTACCAAGGAAGTGTGAATGAAATGCACCAGTTCTTCAAATTCTCTGCCACATTCAACACATACATAGTAGGAAGAGAAGGGGTATTGCCTCCCACCCAAAGTTGGGATACCGAGGTTTTACGGAAACGAATGTTTTAATAACCCTCTAAAACGTAGTTAAGTACCGAACTTAGTGTTTAAGTTTCGTATCTTCCATGGATGTCATATGAGTTTTTCAGGAAAATCCCGTACCCCAATCGTTATAACATGGAAGATTTTTCGGAATTTTCGATTTTCTAAAAAAAAAAAAAAAATGAAAATGATTAAAATGCCATGTATAAAGGATATATCTTTACCAAATAAAAATTGTATCTTAATAACTTTTGAAGCCCTCTTAGTTCTGGAAAACTTTTGTATAACAGGTAAACTTAAGAGGCAGACAATTAAGAATTTAATATTTTGGCAATTGAAAACAATAAAAATATTCCGGGAATGATTACTGGCACAGGAGCCATATATATACTGCAGTAAACTTTCGTATTACTTTTACGGGTTACTAATTATCCAGAATGACGTCATCATAGATATTAGCACAAATGAACTTTGTAATTCATTTACCTTAATTAAAATGAATATAGCTATTTTTGAGAAAATAAATATAATATTTTTTTCCATGTAAATGGAATTTGGAATGAAAATGGTAACTGGAAATCTTCGTAACTTATCTTTATAAGGTAATCTAAAATATTAAGTGCACTACTTAGGCAAATTTTTGTATCTAAATTATGCTGTTCTCTTTCTCTCTCATACACACACCAGAAACTTTCCAACATTTTAATTCAGGGATTCTCAACGTAAGTATTTCTCGGTATTTAATTTTTGGACTGAATGCAATACTTCTTTTACGTAATGTAGATAAACAGTGGCTATAATAGAATTATACTTAAAATGATGTGTTAAACTGGGTGTTTTAAGAAGATCTATTTTTGTGAAGTTTTCATCGATCCTTTAACATTTACTGGTTATGCAAGATTATATAAGACTTTCTCTAATGAAAAAGGCTTCACAGGCTATTCCCAGAAAATTCAAGATACAGATCTTCTTTTATCATATGAAGAAATGTAATATATATAGTGCGATAAGGCAATGTATAAAGTTTGAAATTTCAAACAAATTATGCTACATTTTTTAAACGTATACCACAGCTTTAATATAAGGCAAATAAGTTACAGAGAAAATTTCATCCATTTTGCCTCAATGGTTTGGAGGCTATACGCAAATATGTTTATGTTTTGCCACGTCACTACAAAGGTCCTTGCGACAAAACAAAAATTAAAAATGTTGACTAATATTTTAACCTTAGTCCACAATAAATCTAATTCTTGAAACTGCCTTAGGTTTCTGTGATCTTTTGGTTTAGGCTCCAAGCATTTTTAAATTTATGATTGTACTTTTTGGCATAGAATATATAATTTTTATGTTTGAACTATGAAAACATATTCTTAAATACATCTGACAGTAAGACCTAGGGAAATTCTTATTCATTATCCCCCTGTGAACATGTACAGCAACTTTTATTTGTGTAACAGAAACAGTGCCCCTTAAGAAACATTTTGCAAAAGAAAAATGCTGAAAATATCAACATCGAGAAAACAAGGAAAGATTTGAATGCATGACTCACATTAAAATGCTCCATCTTTCATTTTACTCTCCTCTGCTGCTGGCTTTTCTGTCCCTTTCTTCTTGCATTGCTCATTTTCTTCTGCCCAACTTCGTATTTTACTTTCCATGATGTGAATGAAATGTTTTTTGTAGACTCCAGTACAGTTTCACTTCTACTTCTATGTTGTAGCTCCAGTTTAGGCATTTAAAAATGGCAACTGGTGTCCGTTTATACTTTTTTATACTCAGGAATGTTTAAGTTACTTTATGGAATTAAAATAAAAAAGTTGAATTTTTGCAATTATTTATGAAAATTCAGTCATACATATCCTTTACTAAATCGCAAAATACATTGATAATATCAATACATTTTCCAAGTAAAGAGTTGTTAAGATCGAAGGATTTTCTTGAAAATGTTCGCGTCACATCTTTATGTAGTTTTTTCGTTTTTGAATTATGTTGTTCACAGATACAATATACCCACGTATTTTTTAAACTACTTTTTTGGTTTCAGTGGTCCTCAACAGGTATTTCTGTTGAAATCTCGGCATCGACTTTTAGATTTTTTTCATGGAACGCAACCCTTCTCTTTCTACTATATATAGTAGGGAAAAAAAAAAAAACGTTCTCTGTGAGAAACAGTGGTCTTGTAGATAACCAAGCATTCCATAGGGTGGTGCAACATTGATGTCATGGACGTACCCATTGGGTTATGAAAGCCACAATCACGCAGCGGTTATTGATGGTATGAAATGCATTTTGAATGGACATTCTCAATTCATCTAAATTTATTGGAGGTACTGAGATTACTATATACTTCAGATTCCCCCACAGACTGAAGTCACATGGCGTCAAAGCACAAGAACGTTGTGGCCAATCACAAGTCCCAAGGCGTCCATGTGTCATTTAAAAAATTTCGAACGTTCAGTCCAAAATGAGATGCAGCTCTCTCTTGTTGCCAAATGAAATTCAGTATACGCTTGTTTTTCTTCTTGGGTGCTGCAAAGTTCTGCAGCATTTCTAAGTAAGCTGCAGAAGTAACTGTGTCTGCAAAAAAATAAGGTCCTATTAACCCGATACTTGAAAACCTCCCCAGACAATAACACCTGGAACATTGAGATCTTTCTCTATTACCTCATGGGAGTTTGTGTCCAATAAACACAATTATGGTGATTCACATTTCCATTTGGTTAGAAACTTGCCTCGTCTTTCCATAAAATTGACCGCCAAAATTAGGATCTGCTTCGTTGTGTACTAAACACAACTCGCAGAGCTCAAGTCTACTTTCGTAGACATCTCCATGTAATGCGAGAAGTAATTTGGACGAAAATGTTTGAATTTTATGTCTTTTAGGATTCTCTGCAGGCTCCTTAGAGATATGCCCAATTGCACAGACGCCTTCCTAGTTGACTTGTGAGGACTTGCTATAAATGCCTGAGGAATAAACCGAGACTTTTTTTAATTTCAGACATTACGTGGTCGACTGGATCTCAAAGCATCTGCAACTATTTTTTTCAAATTTTATGTTGTTTCCGCAAATGTTGCCGAGATAGTAACGGTGCAAGAAAAAAGTCATCATGAACTCTGGGTGTCGCTTTGTCATACTTCCACATTAATTGAAGCATGTAAATGCGTTGTTCCTTACTAAATTTATTTGCCATTGCAAATAATGTTCAATACACCAACAATAACAAAAATAGAAGACTCACAAACAAATGAATGTGTGTGCAGTGTTGCCAGCAATATCCTGTACTTTTATTCTCGCACATCCTCAAGATTTACCTACAAAAAGCCGAATTGATGAAGGGGAAACTGACTTTAACGTCACTCTGTATATGAGAGTTTTCATCAGCGACATGTAGACAAAGATTAAAGTTGTTACCGTTGTTGCAAAAAATGGCGTATTATTTATGGACGCTCTTAAACTACTGTGGTTCTCAGCGTCCCATTCTAATTGGGTGTGAAAGACAGCTTAATTTTGCTCAGATGCCTCACTATCAGGCTTGAGGTTCTTTTATGTGCCGCAAATCTACAACACGGGACCAACGGCTTTACTTCCCTTCCAAAGGAAGCCACGCTAAGGATTTTTACACCCGAAAAAATCCATCGCCTTCCACCGGGTTTGAACCCGCGATCTTGGGTATATGAAGTTAGCATGATAGCCATTACACCACGGAGGGCGACTGGAATAACTAAATCGATGTTAAGAAAACGATAGTGCAACACGAAAATACTAAGCTTAATTTGTAGTTTTGCTCTTCTGCTGATCGGCCATATTATAGGAAGATAAAGTAACGTCCCAATCTAATAGCTAAAAGTTACACTGGCGAAAAGGAGGAGGTTGCGTTTGTAGAGGATAAGACAACATTTGATCACTAGAGGATCTGTAAATATATATTAAGACAGGAAATAATGAATACCCATAGAAACGTTTTGTTTGTCCCATTTTTATATAGCGTTCCATCCTCTGAAAGCTCCTGAAAACATCCACGCCACAGTTTCCGTCAATGTATCTATCTTCTTCGTAAGCTGGAACAGCTTCTTCAGAGCTAGAACATCGGTGACTTCGAAGCGGTTCTTCAGCATAGGAAAAAAACAAAAAATTACATGCCATATCCGGACTATGGTGGATGAGTATTAGTTTTCCCTCAGTTCCTTGCAGAAACTCTATTGTTACATTAGCAGTGAGAGCTGGTGTATTATTATGATGCAATAAAACGACCCTCAATCCTACATTTGGAACTTATCTTGCATTTTTTTTTACTTTCTCTAGCCCCGTATGTACAATGTACGTAGTGGATAGAGAAGATATTGTATTCCACCGAAAATGTATGTTTTGGTGTCCCCGAAAAAAACATGTTTAGAAAAAAGTTCGTGTGTGTTTGTCTGTGCACAGCATAGCTCAAAACTAAAATACTGCAAATACCAAACTTGGTATTTAGATTCAGTATCTTCCAAGAATGCGACACGAAGATTTTGAAGAAAGTCTCCCCACTACAATCTATCCTTTATTTATTATCCTTTTGATTTTCCTAAAAATAGATCTTAACGATTTTAATTAAATATCATATATCAAAGATATTTACATTCCAAATAAAATGTATATCTTGAATTTTTTGGCAATAGCCTATGAAGACCTCTTTATTATTGATGAATTTTGCCAAATTTTGCTTTACTGCTAAACCGTAAGGGACAGCTAAAAACTTACTGCACAAAAATGTAGATCTCGTCAAAACACACAATTTTCTTTACATTTTTGTTGTGGAGGAAACCGTTTCCTAGATATACCTTGTTATTGGTATCACTTGTAAAGTACTTATACTTTGCTCAAACAGGAACTATCCGTTTTTCTTCTGTTCTACTCCTGGCAAAGCAAAGAAGGGAATTTCAATGACAATCGCATAACGACAGCTTTTAGAACATTTGACTATCGCTTTGGTCTAGTGTATTCCTTTAGTTCTCTTCTACTTATAAGGAACTAAGTAATACGATCATTCTGCTAACGTTTATCTCGATTATTATGGTGCAAAAAGAAGAATCTTTTGTAAGAAGTTTGCTTGTAGAACAGCTAGAGAAAAACATGTGAGTGTAATACATCGGATTTTTAAACACTTTCGAAAGAAAAACTTTGTGTACCATTTTTAGTCACAGTTTTGAGGACAATTATTGCCAAATGACACTTGTGGAGGAGAAAGAAGCAATTACTTTCTTTCCGCCACTTCTTAGTCTCTTGACCTGGACGGGTGGTTGGTCATTTGGGAAGACCCAAATGGAGGACACTTTTTGTTTCTGCGTCAAACTGATATATCCATGTTTCGTCACCCATAAGAATATCTGAAACACGGCGAGACTTTGCACAATTAAACCTTTGCATCATTTATTGGCACCTTATTACCTTCTCTACACATGCTCTGTACATAGTGTATAGAGAAGGTAAGTAATGCACCCAAAAATTCGATACCGAGATTTCACCAGAAGTACATAGTTTGGGTCTCCCTGAATAAAAAGAAATACATTTTGGAAAAAGGTCCGTGTGCGTGTGTGTGTGTCTGTGGACAGCATAGCTCAAAAACGAAAAGACCGTTAAATACCAAACTTGGAGTTTAAGCATGGTATCTTCCACGTGACTCGAAGATTTTCAAGAAAATTTCCCCACTCCCAACTACCCTTAACTTGAAACTGTTTTAGCAAGTTTTGATTTCCTCAAAAATAGCTCTAACGATTTGATTAAAATATCGTATATTAAAGATCTGACAAATAATATGTATGTCTTGAATTTTCTGGGAATAGCCTCTGAAGACTACTTTATTCTGGATGATTAAATTGACGCAATTTTGCATAACTGCTAAACCGTAAGATGTGGACAAAAGCTTACCTAACAAAGATGTAAAGGACATTAAAGCACACAATTTATGTTTTATAAAGTTTTTTCGTGGAATTGATCGTTTTTTTAGATATTCCTTGTTATTGGTTTCAGCTTTAAAAACATTATACTTTTCTCATACAGGAATTTGTCAACTCCTGTCCAGTCACATGCTAACCAGCCTTTGACTATCACTTTAACCTGTGGTACTCCCTTATTTCTCTTCAGCTTACAAGGAAGCAAGTAATACGTCTATTTCTGCTATTTTTTCTGGATTAGCATGAAGTAAATAGAAGCATAAGCTATTGAACAATAATTTGTTGCGGAGATGTAGAGAAAGTCATATGAATGGAACACATCAGGTTTTTACCCAATGGAGCTTCTCTGCTTCAGATAAATTATGGAGCACCCATTGTGTATTTTTTTTTTTTTTTTTTTTTTTGCACAAAAGTGTTAATGAAGAATGGTTGAAACACTCCGCGAATTAATTGCTAATGCCAGCTCAATGTAGATTAGTCTTGTGGTACACAGTGGCACGTGATGAATAGTCCCCCGACTAATTTAAAGACATCGTTCCATTATGAACCTCATTTTAAACACGGAAATATTCAGAAGTTCGAGAACAAGAGTGAGTGAGTGAGTGAGTAGTGTTTAAGGGCCCGTCGACAACTAGGTCATTTGGGCCCGAAGTTAAGAAAAGAAACACACATTAAAAACAAATCTAAAGAAGAAAAGTTAAAATGTGCTAAAAACCCTTACAAAGGCACACACGAGAAAAGGCACGGGTGATAAAAAACCAAGGCTAAAAGGTTAAAAAACGAAAAAAACACACAAAAAGTGGTCCTATATGGTAAAAGAGTCTAAAAGGTTAAAAAGGCTAAAATTGCACACACGCATGAAACAGGTCTTTGCTGAGGCCAATAGAGGCAACAAAGCGTAGCACCATATCGACGGAATTGGCGTCGTCGCATAAAATGGCAGGCCGATGGATTGCCGTTCACGATGAAATTTCGGACAATCAAGCAACACATGCGCCACAGACAGACGAACATCGCAGGTCTGACATATAGGAGCTGGCTCAGCGCGTAGAAGGTAGCCATGTGTTAGCCGCGTGTGACCGATACGCAGACGCGTAAGGATAACCTCGCGGCGCCGGTTTGGCTGGCAAGATGTGAGCCATGGCTGTACCGTGTCTTTGAGTATGCGAAGCTGTGTACCTGCTAAGTTTTGCCAAGATTGCTGCCAAGCTAAAAGAAGAGACCTGCGAAAGTAACGTGAAGCATCCCCTGAGGGCACAGCCACTTCCGAATAATCCTGCAAGGAGCAGGCAGCCTTGGTAGACCTATCCGCTACCTCATTACCTGCAATACCGACATGACCTGGAACCCACGTGAAGATGAACTGGTAGCTGCAAGCAATCAATTCAGAAAGGCGAGATTGAATGCGCATAACGAGTGATGAGGAGCCAGTATACTGCTGCAGAGCCTGTAGGGCACTCAAGGAATCGCTGCAAACAAGAAAACTACCAGGTGCTAAAAGCGAGATAAAATCTAGAAAGTAAAAGATAGCGTACAGTTCGGCGGTGAATACCGAACTGGCGTCCGCAAGGCGATAATTCTGTGCTACTCCATTGTAATAAAAGGCACAACCTGTAGCTCCTGCCAGCTGGGAGCCGTCAGTGAATACCGGTGCATATGCCCGGTAATTGCTTAAAAGTTCGTAAAACAGTCGCTGAAATACCTCCGGAGCGGTCGAACGTTTCACAAGGTTGGAGAGGGTCAGGTCGAAACTGAGACGCCTCAGTTGCCAAGCAGGTTCCGGATAAACAAAAACACGCTCCACAGGAGGCAATCTGAGACCCCTATCGGAGAGCAGTTCACGAAACCGAATACCACAGGGGCGCGAAGCAGTGGCGTTCCTCAGATAGCGGTGTGAATAATCCGGGCGTAACACAGGGTTAAAACAAGGATGGCGGGGATTCGCAGACAACTTAGCAGCATACGAACAAAGTAAAAATGAGCGACGCACTGCCAGTGAGGGTTCACCAGCATCGGCGTACAAGCATTCCACACGACTAGTGCGGAAGGCTCCTGTAGCAAGACGTAAACCGATATGATGAACGGTGTCTAAAAGGCGAAGTTTAGAGGCGGTCGCTGCGCCGTAAATAAAACTGCGAACGAGTGAACGGTACAAACGCAGCATCACTGAACGATCGCCGCCCCACGACACACCAGAAAGCAGTTTGAGGAACCGCAGCGATCGGTCACAGGAGGCACGAAGGTATCGGATGTGGGGTACCCAAGAACGTTCACGGTCTAGGTGGAGACCTAAGAACTTCAAGGACGGAACGAAAGGCAGTGGCACACCGTTCAATTGGAGGTCAGGAGGAGGGTGTACTCCGCGAAGACGGTAGTGTATGCACTGAGTTTTCGTAGGCGAAAAACGAAAACCATTGCGAAGCGCCCAACCAGCGATGGAGTTTATGGAGAGCTGGAGTTGTCGTTCGAGATGTTCAGTGCTGTAGGAGCGATAGTACAGCGCAAAGTCATCCACATACAGTGACGATGATATCCCACTACGAATCACGCTGGTAATGCCGTTGATGGCCACGGCAAAAAGCATAACACTAAGAACGGAACCTTGGGGTACACCGTTCTCCTGAATCTTCTCCCGCGAGAGAGTATAGCCAATACGGACACGAAAGCGGCGCCGCTGGAGAAAGTTGCACAGAAATAGCGCCAGATGGCCGCGTAACCCTGAACTGTGCAAATTACGCAGAATACCGTATCGCCAAGTAGTGTCGTAAGCCCTCTCGAGGTCAAAAAAGACACTCACGACTTGCTGCTTCAGAAGGAAAGCATTCCGTACATAAGCTTCCATACGCGCCAGGTTATCAACGCTTGAACGACCCCGACGAAATCCGCACTGCTCCGAACAGAGCACTTCGTGCGCCTCCAACCACCAAGTAAACCGAATACTGATCATGCGTTCCAAAGTCTTGCAAACGACGCTCGTGAGGCAAATCGGCCGGTAAGAGGATGGGAGGGTCCGGTCTTTGCCAGGACGAGGGATAGGAATGACAATACCCTCTCGCCACACAGGCGGGAAAACCTGTTCGCGCCAAATGCGGTTATAGAGGTCCAGAAGGAATGTAACGGCTGCAGGTGGGAGGTGAAGCAACATTTGTCGGTGAATATCATCGGGACCAGGAGAAGAGTCCCTCGCAGCGTGTAAAGCATGAATTAGTTCCGCAAGGGTGAAGGGTGCATTGTACGGCTCACTACAGTCACTAGTAAAATCAAGGCGAAATCTCTCAGCAGCTTCCTTAATGGGAAGAAATGCATTGTCGTAATTGCCCGTTGCACTTGTCTCAGCGAAGGAGGTGGCTAGAGCGTCGGCAACATCCCGTTCGCTGGTGAAGGTGGAGCCGTGAAGGGTAAGGCCAGGGATGTATGTCCTGAGATATTTGCCGGTCATGCGGCGCACCGAAGTCCACACTCTCTGTGAGGAGCTCCTGCGAGAAAGCGAGGAGACATATGCTTTCCACGAATTCTGCTTGGCATTACGAACGATATAGCGCGCCTTAGCCCGGGCGCGTTTGAAAGCAACAAAGTTCTCCGCCGTCGGGTGTAGGTGGAAAAGCCGAAGAGCTTTTTTACGTGCCTTTAATGCCAAGTTGCAGTCTTCGGTCCACCACGGCACTGGAATACGCCTAGGGGTAGAAGAGCTCCGAGGAATACTGGATTCTGCGGCGAGCAAAACCGAGCAAGTAAAATACTCCACCATGTCTTCTATGGAGGTACAGCCATCGGAATTGAGATTGAGCAGAGAGGAAAACTTTTCCCAATCAGCTTTGGAGATAATCCAGCGGGGATGTTGAGTGGGTAAGGGATATTGTCCCGAAAAACGAATGTCAATGGGGAAATGATCACTGCCGTGAAGATCGGAAAATACCGACCAATCCAGGAAGGGTAGTAAAGCAGGGCTGCAGAAAGTTACATCTAGGGCGGATAGGGTGCCATATGCAGAAGATAAGAATGTGGGTGCACCGGAGTTTAAGAGTAATAAACCAGACCTGTCGCAAACGTCTGCTATTATTGTACCTCGAGCATCGTCAGCAGAAGAACCCCAAAGAACATTGCAAGCATTGACATCGCCCAAAAAGATCAGTGGCGGGGGAATTTATGCTAACAATGCCCGAAGTTCAGTGTCTGAGATCACATCGTGCGGCGGCAAATAGACATTGCAAACAGAAAAGCAGATGGAAGGCAATGTTACGCGCACAGCTACCGCTTGTAGCGGGGTGTTGAGTGCAATACTGGCGGCAAGGATGGTAGGAGCCACGAGAGTAACAACACCGTTACAAGCACGCTGGCCACTTTCAAAGTCGTGTCTGAAAGATTGAAAATGACGAAGTGGAAGGGTATGGTGGGGATGTAAGTGGGTTTCCTGGAGACAGAGGATTGAGGGTGAGCGCTTGTTGATTATATGTTGAAGGTCTGGTAGACGGGCCCTGATCCCATTGACATTCCACTGGATTATATCCATGGTGAGATAGAAATTAAGGTGGTGTAATTTCTTTCTTTCTCACCTTAGCAGATTTAGCTCCAACTAACCTAAAATCCTCGTCTCCTTAGCGCGGTGGTAGCGCAGCTGCCTGCCAAGCGGGAGACCTGGGTTCGATCCCCAGTACCGGCGTGGGGATTTTTCCCCCGCTGGGAGACCTGGACCGGGGTGCACTCTGCCTCGTGAGGTCCCTGGGGGGCCAATTGAGGAGCTACTTGATGGAGAAGTAGCGGCTCCAGGTCGTGAGGACCGCATTAACCGGCCGGGAGGGGCTCGAGGCGCTGACCACGTCTCACCCTACAATACTGCACCCCATCCATGACGTCTGTAGTGGACCGAGATGGGGGACGCAGCGGCCGGGCGGTAGGCCAAGGCTCCCCGTGAGCTGTCGTGCCATGGAGTTATGTTAACCTAAAATCCGTGTCTTCCTCAGACTCCACTGGTGGTCGGGAGTCAGAAGAAGTCTTTCGGTTTGCAGAACGAGAGTGGGACGTTGCCGAAGTTCGGCTCATCGGTCTACTACGTTGACGGGAACGATCTCCGGCGAAGGATGAACTAGGTGCACATGGGTTAGTCGACGGCTGAGATGGCTGCTGTGCATCAGAAGTTGTACACTGAGATGCAGATTGAGCGCGTAAAGGAGCGGCTTCGCACAAGTCAGTTTGCGTCGACGCATCCGCGACAGGCACAGTCTTTAAACCGACGGATTGGACAAGCTTACGGCGAACGGCTGAGGAGTATCCTGTGGTGTTGGCCGGCTTTAGCTGCTCAAAGCGCCATCTCGCCTCAGGAAAAGTAAGATGTTCCTTCACACGTATTTCTTGTATGCTTTTCTCTGCCAAGTACATGGGACACTGTCGAGAGCTAGACGGATGACTGCCTTCACAGTTTACACAGCACGGTGCGCGCGTACAGACGGTGTCAACGTGTGCCACTAGACCACAACGATCGCAGGTTGCGGGTCGGGCACAGGCGGCTTGGGTATGCCCGAAGCGCTGGCACTTGAAGCACCGCATAGGGTTCGGCACATACGGGCGGACGGCAGCACGTTCGTAACCACAGTATATGAACTCCGAAACACTAGTACCCTTGAACGTGAGAAAGATCGTACGCAATGGGTACTCCTTGCCCTCACGTTTACCATGTAGACGGTATGCCTGACAAACTCGCTGTTCTGAAAGATGGGTGGCAATATCTTCATTGGAGAGGTCGTCTAAGCTAGAGGTGGTCACAACTCCTCTACATGTGTTCCTGGACTTGTGGGGGTATACTTTGATGCTGTACGATCCCAACAGTGTAGCACGAAGTAGTTTGTCCGATTGGTCTTTATTGTGGACCTCTACCAATAGCGTACCGTCTCGCAGCCTTGTCGCGTTTTTAACCTTGCCGCAGATCCTGTCAACTTCCCTTTGCACGTAGAATGGACTTATGTCTGAAAATTTCTTGGTCTCGTTCAACATAGCCATGACAATAAACTGGTCAAAATAAGAAGGTGGTGCGCGGTTTGACATATTGAAAAGACCCCCTTCCGGAACCGTCGGCGTCAGCCTGCCATCCGGGGGTTAAAGAAGAAAAGACACCAAATCTCCACAGTCTGTGCCGTCACGGGAACCATCCCGTGACCGATACCCAAGGCCTACGTCACAAGGGTTACCCTCCAAACACCACTGCTGGTCCATATGCGTATACCGTTCACCATGCACGCCCCGGTTTTAAGCCCCTACCACAGGAATAACCGCCTGTGGCTCCCCGCTCTAGGCCGTGCAGCGACAGAACACATGCACGGATTCAGGGGACTTGTGGTTGATTACGCCGGGGCAACGTCAGCGGTAACACGTCCGGCCCGTGAAACTATCCCAACGACGTAACGCGGTCGTCGGGACACCAGCACTGGCCGGGCTTACTAACAAGCTACGTGAATGTACATGACGGTATGGACGGGCTCCGCACCTAAGGCTACACATAGGGGCAGTGGGGAGGGTGCACCCAACCTTCAAGCCTGGGACCTCCGTAGAGCACACAAATTGGGAGCCGCGCTGGAACCGTGGGACAGGAACCACGGGGATAGTGAAAGATCCCTGCTGGTGAGACAGGAGTTAATAAACCTAATGCCTTACAAACTACTAAGTTCCATAAGCCTAGAAGAGGAAGAGGGTAATAAAGTGAACAAACGAAACAAACAAATGCAGAACAAAAGACGTGGCAACAGTGAATGGCGATGGATAGGGTGAAGTGGCGGTGAGCGGCTCGGGAACCCCCGGGTGCGCCAAACCCGTACCTACCGTAGTAGGCCCCTGGGGGGCTCGAGAACAAGAATGGTCCATTATTAGTGACCATGCTGTCCCAGTGTCGGAATGATTTTTTCCCCCCTGAGTATTCCTACTCATAATGGAGAATTGATCCTCGGAGCAGTTTGTTTTATCTACACTGTGTGTTGCACGAGAGACTTAGAAACATTTCTAAGCCTCTTATATATGTGTATATATATAAGTGTCGAAGTATTGTCCAGTCTAACGACTTATTCAAATTATCCTTCATCCCTTCCTCTAGAATGTTGAGTAATGTTATAATTGGTTTAGCCTTTCCTTGTGTGCCTATTCTCTATGTGATCCACCTCTACATTTCACAACAATTATAACATCGTTCATTTGTTAGTTCTTGTGTCCGTTTTGTTTTTCAGGCCAGACAAATAGGGAAGTGAAACTGGCTTGGAAGATTAAAAGTTTGGTACCTGAAGGTGCAAATGTTAAGAGAGAAAAACACTATTGCAATATGGGGGAATAAGCCATAATATATGCACGCGAGTACATTGACTCAATTGTTAAGCTGATTTATGACTTCTATAACTAACTTTGCGAAATAATAGCATTATGAAGGGGATGATTTTAATGCGAGGGATGATCAGAAGCTAAGGTTACAAGGCCTATACTCTTAGTGTTTCGTCTTTCTTAGATAACTTAGTAGTGTGCGGTAATTCTAATACATGCGGTTGGCAACTGTGCAAAGTTTCAGCCAACTGCAACCTACATTGCCACTGCAAGGTTAGTGTAAATGCCAAGTGTTTTGGAAAACTTGTCTCGTGAAGAAATCCGCTGTTATTCAATTTCTGTGGGCGAAATTTGTAACCGTGGCTAACATTCGCCGATAGCTGGTAGAGGTTTATGGAGAGACTGTAATGTCTCGCCAGAATGTTGCAGAATGGTGAGAAAACACCACCAATGAAGATTGTCACCAGCACGTCATCCACAGTTTTGAACTTAGCTCACGTGTAGCAGTTGATTCAGGTCAACAGGAGGACACGTTACAACATATGATGGTAGAACTGGAAATTCTTTTGGTAGCTTTCATTATACCGGAAAGTTTATTCCCTGTGGGTTCCACGAAATCTGTTTAACTAAGACAAGGAGAAGCGCATGGGGGCAGGTCTGCAACCTTTGCAATGGTTCTCCGCGGAAGGCAACAGGTGACAAAACATGGATCCATCACTATATCTGCAGCATTTAACCGGTCGTCAATGGAATTGAAACACGTCTCTTCTCCAAAACATAGAGGTTTAAGGTGGTGTTATCTGCCGGGAAGGTGATAGACATAGTGTTTTGAGACTCGTGTAGTTTTTTGAAAGAGGGTACACAGTGATCGCTGTTGGATACTGTGAGACCATGACACCATAGCGCGAAGCAATCAGGAGAAAACGACCAGGACACCTCACTGAGAATGCCACCTCCCTTCATGACAAAGCGCGACCTCGTATAGCCCAGTGACTTTCACCTTTCTCCTCACTTGAAGGAACACCTAGGAGGCCGATGATTCGCTTCAGATGAGGAGGTACAACACTTCTTGACAACATGGCTGAACACGGAAGGACAGAACTTTTACAGGAGGGGATATTCAAACTCATCCAACGAAGTGACAAGTGTCTCAACCGATATGGGGACTATATGGAAAAATAACCTAATGTATGTGACTATCAGAGAGCTGTATTGGTTATACGAAATAAAATATACTCATTTCACTGCAGGTTTTGTAACCTTAGTTTCTGATCATACCTGGCACATTCAAATTGCGACTGAGACTGTCTACACATGTTTGAGAAGATAATATCTAGAAATAACATAATCTATTTACTGTAAGAATAGTTGAATGTAAATGAAAATCAGTTCCGAGAATGTCTTCAAAGTTTTTCACATTCGACCCCAAAATATTCGCGATACCGTCGTTCCGTTGACTGGTGACCAACTTGTGCGATTTATGACGAATGCGGTCAAAGGCTCTGGCGTGGACGTTCTTCTCATGCACGCAATGATAGAAGTGAAGTAGTGTTAAGTCAGGTATCGCGCTGGCCATGCATTAGGACCTCCTCTACTTGTCCATTCCTATTTGAAGGTGTTAGTTGGAAGTTTTCTTACATAATGGGAGAAGTGTGGGGGATCCTCATCATGCTCGCATACCTTTGCAAAGAAAGGGACAATTCTCCACGAACAATGAAGGTCCCTAAGGTACACGGTTTAAACATAGTGTCAACTCTGATGGCAAGACTAGAGCAGTGTCTTAAAGCAGTAGAGCGCAGCTCTTGGAATAGAGCGTTATAAGATAGTTAATACTCAATTATATGGATCCTAAACAACGCATTAGTCAATGTCAATTGTTTGACAAAAAAATCTGATATGTTCAATTCAGATAACTTTATTTACGAAAATATTACCTATGCAAAATTGACTTCCACAAGGTGCTGTTATAAGTGTAACATTGTTTCAATTGCTATAAATGGTATTATGAAAGTGATTCCTCCTCCAGTAAAAGCTATAACCTATTTGCTGATGACCTAATACTGATCTATAGAGGAAGAGATCAAAACATACACAACCATCTAATACAGAAAGACAATTGGGGATCAGATCAGTCAGTGTTTATCAAAACATATAAAGCCTTAATACGTTCCAAAATGGGCTATGGTTGTGTGGCATATAACTCAGCATTCTCATCTGCTCTGAAAATTATAGATATTGTGGAACATTCTGCATTAAAATTGTGAGTGGAGCCTTCGTTACTAGTCCAACAACCAGCATACAAATAGAAACAAATGAAATGCCTCTTCACATAAGAAAAAAAAAACAGTTAAAAGTAAAATATGCAGCAACCAGTTGTTCACCTGCATTGAAATATCTCTTTTTCAAGAAATATAAAGATGAATACACACCATCCAGGAGAAATCAGCTACCATCTCACCTAAGAGTGAAGAAATAGAATCTTAATATACCATTAACTGTATCTAATGGAATTCACAGTTTTTGCACCCAAGACTCTTTTTAATCCTCACATAGTACTGGAAATGCCTAACCACATTAAAATTGACTCCAACTCATTTCATTTAGTTAATAAAGTAAATACCCAAAATACTGCAGATGGGTGTCGCTGTGCAATAGTATCTACTGATAAAGTTTCATTCTTTAAGCTTCCAGATGACTTCTCAGTGTTTTCCTGTGAAGTCTATGCAATTAAACATGATATAGATACATAATTCAGAAAACAACCATTTTATCATCATTTATGATTCCATGAACACTCCAAAGGCAATATATAACCCATGGACTACAGATAAATTGATTCAAGACATTCAAATTCTACACCATAATTTGGAAATCCAAGGACAGGAAGCCAAAACAATAGCAAAGGATCTAGTTTCTACCTCTCACATCCCTACTCCTCACCGAGACCTTGTGTCAGCCATAGTCACCAAAATCAAAGCAACATGAATAAATCATTGGTTTGACACATCCTGCAGCAAACTACATGAAATAAGGTCAATAAAAATGCAGAAAGTTCCCTACAACAACTTCCACAGAAAATATCAAGTTAAGATACTAAGACTAAGAATACGCCATACTAAACTCGCACATTCCTATTTACTGTCAAAAGAAGGATCACCATATTGTGATTTGTGTATAAGTCCTTTTGCATATTATATTTCAGTGTCCAAAATAGTCATGTCAGAAAACAGCATACAGTTTCAAAAAACTTTGCATTAACACTTACAGACACAAAAAATTTAGTTAATGGATTAATATACCTTAAAGAAATCAATCAATATAACTGTATATAACTCTCAGAATTATAATTAACTAACATGTTATACCTAATTCAGTTATCACTAAAGTAATATAATTTTAATATTGTTATATTATTCCTACTTAAACCACTGTTTTCATATACCACTAAGCACTAGATGTATATTTTAATCCCTGTGTACATAATGATTTACTTATAATGTTGAACATTTTCATTGTATACTGGATGTAAAGCTGTATATAATGTGGTCGCTATAAGATTTATTAGTTCTGCGACATAAAATAAAGGATAAATAGAAAAAGCAGCATTACAAAAGATTATTCCTTAGTTTACATAGTGGTAATCGAGATAAATATTATCAGAAATGGTTGTATTAGATCCTTCTAAGTAGAAGGCAATTGAAAGTAATACACTGAGCTAAGGCGATAGAGAAATCTTTTAAAGCCGGTTGCTATGTGAAACAACTGAAACATGGTTTTTGCTTTGCTCAGCCAGGAGTAAACAAGACATGAAATGAAAGATGACTTCCCATTAGAGATAAGTTTAAGCAGCTTAAAACTGAAACTAATAAGGAATATCTCGGAAATGGTTAACTTTACAAAAAACGTGTATCACAGAAACTGTGTGTTTTAAAGATATCTACATTTTTTTGTGTAGTTAGTTTTTTTTTTTTTTTTTCTATTTCTTATAGTTCACCAGTTATGCAAAATTCATCCAGAATGAAAAGGCATTTAGAGGTTGTTTCCAAAAAATTCAAATATAATTTTATTTTTGATCTAAATATCTTAAATATGCGGACTTTAATCAAAACTGTTAGTCATTTTAGAGAAAAAGATAATTTTCAAAAACATTTAGGTACATGTAAAGGGTAGCTTGGGGTGGAGGGGTTTTATTGATCAACTTCGTGTCCCATTCCTGGAAGATATTTTACTTAAATACCAAATGTTCCATTTAACAATGTTTTCGTTTTTGGGCTCTGCTGTCCACAGACACACTGTCACGGACATTTTTTTTTCTAAAAC
The DNA here is from genome assembly GCA_030762935.1 of Hymenopus coronatus. Classification (NCBI taxonomy): domain Eukaryota; kingdom Metazoa; phylum Arthropoda; class Insecta; order Mantodea; family Hymenopodidae; genus Hymenopus; species Hymenopus coronatus. The sequence goes on along the minus strand of CM060896.1, from coordinate 40,643,101 downwards.
TGCTCCTTTTTTGGATTCATGGGACTTCGAAACATTTATTTCGTGAAATACCGACGTCTAATTTTTAGGTGGAATAAATACCCTCTTTACCTACGTACCATTCACATAGAACGTGTAGAAAAAGTAAAAGTGATCCTATTTGAGGTATGTATCACTACAATAAGATTGTTGCCGAGGTCGTGAATCACGAGTATTATCGTCACTATATTGTGAAATATGAGGTAGTTCTTGTTTATATGTGAGCAGAAGTCTGGCGGACTGGATTAGTTTACCGCAGGCTGTTTACTGCTTGGAGCTTCACCGCAGAATAATACCTCAACTATGGATAAAGCTGAAATTCATTAACATTAACTGTGACTCGCTGACGACTGGAACTGCCTAAGTTTAGTGTAGGGTACGTAAATGCTACATAATGCCAACATTTGCGAGCATTTTGAGCTAAAACATTGCATGGTGAGAAAAATCCAATGTGTTACATATACATGACTTTCTATAGTTGCTCTTCTCACAAACTTTTGTTACAAGAGATTTTATTTTTATCTACAACATGCTAATCAAAACAAACATAAATAAATTGTTATCTTACTTAGCTCCTGAGTAGAAGCAAAATAAAAGGAATACACTAGGAAATCGATAGTCAAATCTTTAGTAGCTAATCGCTATGTGATGCAATTGAAATTCTGATGCGTGCATTCACATGACTGTCTACCGCTGTTCTGTAACAAATTATTCTTACAAATTCATGCACTTCGAGATAAACATAAAAATGGTCTTATTACATAGTTACTTTTAAGTAGAAGGAGAATTCCTAGGCTAAAGTGCTATTCAAAACTTTTAGAACCCAGTTGCTTTGTAATTGTATTGATTTTTCTGCTCTTTCCAAAACCAGGATGAAAAAAATCTGATGTTTCATTCATATGGCTTTCTCTACGTATTCTGTAAATAAACTATTCTTACAATAACTAGTTTTATATACTTCATACTAATTGTTACTTAGTTCCTTGTAAGCATACGGGAAATAAGGGGATACATTGGGCTAAAGGGATAGTCAAATTTTTGAAAAAGCGGGTGGCTATGTGATGCAAATTCGGTTCTCTTTGCATGGCCGGGAGTAAAATAGAAGAAAAGGAATTACAATTTACCGATTGAGAAAAATCTTTTCAGATTGAAACAAATAGTAAGGAATATCTCGGAAATGGTTAATTCCGCAAAAAATTATAATATATAGTGTGTGTTTCAACGAGATATGCATGCTCACTTTCTCTAGTACATATGTAAATACATTTTGTATTCGAACCAGAAATTCAATGTTGAGAATTCACCGTAAATATATGTTTTGAGGTCCCCTAAATCCTAAATGTTTTTAGAAAAAGGTTCTTTGTGTGTGCGTGGGTGGGCGGGCGGGCGGGCGGATGGGTGGGTGTATGTGTGTATGGGGGGACAGCATAGCTCAAAAACGAAAATGCCGTTAAACGCTAAATTTGATATTGAAGTTTAGAATGTTACGACGTTGCAAAGCGAAGATTTTCAGATAAATCCTCCACCACAAGCTACCCGCTACATGAAATATTTGTTGAAAATGTGTTTTTCAGAAATAGCTCTCACAATTTTGATTAAAATACCGTATATTACAGATACTTACATGACAAATAAGATTTATATTTTGAATTTTATGGGAATAAGCTCTGAAAACCTCTTTATTCTGGATGAATTTTTAAAGAATCTTGGATAACGGTTAAAACATAAGAGATAGACAAAAACTTAACACATAAAAATGTAGATATTGTCAAAACACATTATTTATGTCATATACGTTTTTCTTGTAGAGTTGGCCGTTTTAAATTACCTAACTTTTCTCAAATGGGACCGTGCAAAGTGAACAGAACCTCAATTGTTTCACATAGCGACCAGCTTTTAAAACATTTGATTATCGGTATAGCATTAAATATTACCTTATTTTACTTCTAGTTACAATGAAGCAAGTAAGAAGACGAATTCTGGCAATTTTTGTCTCGATTAGAATGATGTACATAAAAAGAGTAATCTTTTGTAAGAAAATCTAGTATTTGGAACAGCTAGTGAAAGTTATGTGATTGTAACACTGAGCTTTTTTTTTATAGTTTTTGTCTACCTTTCAGGGTGTTCCAGCTACGCAAAATGAACAGATGTTCGAATTCTGTTCCCAGAAAATTCAAGATATGCATTTTATTTGACATGTAAATATATTTGATATTAACAATTTTAATAAAAATGTTAGATATTTTTGAGAGAATCATAGTTTCGAAAATTATTCCATGTAAATAGTAGGTTTGGTGCTTTTTTCCTTGAACATCTTTGTGTCACACTTTCACACACACACACACGCACACACACATACACACACACTCACTGACCTTTTAATATTATTATTATTTTCTTTTCTTTTGCATTCTGGGATTTTAAAACATATTTCCGTTTAAATAGAACTTTTGGGTGGAATACAATACCCTCTCTCTCTCTACTCTGTACGTTGTTTATATGCGCTAGAGAAGGTAAACTGTCGGTTAACTCATTGTAACTGCCGTGCAACGGCAAATGTGGACAGAAAGTTTATCTGGATTAACAAGGAAGAATTATTTTTTAAGAATAGTTTCTAAAAGAGTGTGTAGACAAAGTCTTGAGTGCAACACATCACATTTTTAATTTATATTTTGTATGTAGAATTTAAGTTTGTCAATTTTTAATGTGTAAAAGAAATCATGTGACTATCCAGATCACATATTTAATTAATGGGGACTCAAACTTTGTTCAATATCACTTCCGTAAAACAGATGGCGGCTGAGAAGTGAAATGCAAACCAAAAAACGTTCAGTTTTACTGTTACAAGAAGAGTTTAAGATGCGCAATATAGAACTAATTTCGTACAACGATTCTCGAAAGAATTTAGTACCCACCCAATCGTTAAGTGCGACTGTGCGCGCATCAGCAAGTTTACTTGCATGTTAGAAAACTACGGGGAGGAGAAATTAAATTACACGGAGTCTCTAAACTCATAAGTGGCGATTAAAAGCACTCGGAGCACTGGTTTCTACTTTGAATCTTTAAATACGAAGAATACAAAACCGATAAGCTGGTTTGTCATGCAATCCTACACTTGAAAAAATAGACGGTAGCGAATTTAATAAGATCATTTCATGCAAAAAGAATAATTAGACATGAACAAAGCATTAGAGTGTGTTTTGGATATCAATCAGCCTGAGCAATGATTCAGTGTCTGTATGTTGAATTCTGTAAGTCTGTTGAACACATGCTCATAAAGCTGATGAGTTCCATTCATATGACTATCTCTTTATCTGTTCTGCAAACAAACTGGGTATTCTTACAAAAGATTATTCTGTTATGTATATCACGCTAATCCAGATAAACATTAGTGGAAATTGTTCTATAACCTAGTTCCTTATAAGTAGAAGGAAAATAATGGAATACACTAGGCTATAGGCATCCAAATACCATTGACTATCAGTCCGTTCCCATGGCCAGGAGTAAAGGGATGTGAAAGGGATGAACACTTTCCATTTGAGAAAGGTTTAGTATTTTAAAATTGAAATTAACAACAAGTAATATCTGTGAAATGGTTAGCTCTAGAAAAGGAGATCTATATGACAGAAATTGCGAATTTTAACGAGATCTACAATTTTGTGTAGTAATTTTTGTCTGCAGCTTATAGTTTACAAGTCATATAGAAGTCATTCACAATGAAGAAGACTTCAGAGCCTATTCTCAATAAATTCAAGGTATACATTTTATTTGTCATGAACATATCTTTAATATGCCTCATTTTAATTAAACTTTTTAAATCAAAATTTTGACAAACACAATACATCTGGAGCATGTTTTATATAAATGGTAAAATGGGGTGAGGGGATTTCCCTGAAAATCTTCATGTCGCATCCTAGGAATATGCCGAACTTAAGTACCAAATTTAGTACTTAACATACTTGCGTTTTTGTGTTATGCTGTCTACAGATACTCGCTTACACATACGGACTTTCTCTGAAAATGTTTTCTTTTGGATTCAGGGGCTCTCAAAGCATAAAAATAATTAAATCAGATTTTAAATTATTAACCTGAAATCACTGATTCAATCTTCCCATTTTTATCAAAATATAATATAAATTTTGAGCACCAAAAAATTCTCTTCAACCTAAATCAATATATTTAAATGAATCTAATCCAATTATTAAAAATTTATATCTAACTTCCTACTTCCAATAAAATCTCAGTATTGAAACTCTGGGTGCAATGCACCTTCTCTATCTACTACGTCTGTTATACATGCATGCGTGCTAGAGAAAGTAAAAATGATGAGTTACATAGGTACAACTTTTCTTCGTACTACCATAATTATGGTCGTATCAGATTAATAATTGTTTTATAAAGAAATAATGAGAATTGTAGAAATTATTGCGATAAATATTTTCATAAATGGACCACACAATAATTAGCAGTAATAATGTTTGTATATGGCGGTATCAGCAGTAAATGAAGCAAGGTGATAACATGAAAAGGAAGAGCATCTTAGTGTTTACCTGTGAGTTTAAAGACAGTAATCTTATTTAAAATATATTTGTAGTGAGTTCAATTCATGTCTGTAAATGTGTATAGGATGAAACAAATATGCTTATTTAAAAACATGCTGATGTAAAGTGAATGTTTCGGCATCGTAGAACATGGGAACTATGGTGGGGTGTCTGATGTTGATTGGACTTAGGTTAATATAGGGGGATACGGTATTTCAAACATATAGATAGATGGTCCCCTTGCTCTTTAAGTCACACTCTGGCTTGTCTTGCTCAGCTGTAGGTTCATCAGTAGTTTAGTGACGATCGATTTGCCGTATAGTAATTCTGCATGTCACTAACTTAACTTTACGGCAGAAAGTATGAGTTATTACCTCTTGAGTCTCGTTCTGTTAAACAATCGATGAAGAAGAGGTTAAACATTCTATTCTACGAGTGATAAATGTCATCATAATTACATAACAAATTATCTCGGAATACATTTTCAGATCTTAGACTGGAATTTTTATAGGTTGGGATAAATGCGTTAAAAAGTTCATTGGTACAATGTTATCTAATAAGCATGCTTATTGAATTTGTTATAATTTATCATGGTTAATCTTTTTAAAAAGTTAATCCACACAGCTCTTCTGTTGGTTTTTTATCTTAAAACTAAATCTAGTTATTTTCAACAGTTTCTAAGAAAAAGCCAAAAATAGAAAGAAAACAGAAATAAAATTCAATATAGAAATCAACCTGGCTTATGCCGGTTTAAACTCAAATGTAAGAATTTTTCCTTTGTTGGTCTGTAAGGTATTAGGTAATATTCATCTTGGCAAAGGTTCTAATAAGGTAGGATTTGTGAGTATTTTACAACCGTTTTTTCCTTTGTATTCATTGGAATTAATTTTTAATTTTGCGTAAATATAATTAGGTTAAATTAATCAAGTAAAACATGCACTCATAATATGTTAAAAACTTAATTGGAGGTATTTACTTATTTATTAATATTAAGGTCTTATCAAGTACGATTTATTTATACTATTCGTATAAATTAACATATTTATTTATACAAAGTATAATACCTACACGAGAAATAGAAAAAGGCTCAGAATAATGTTCAATGCAAAAACGAAGAAAAAAAAAACACGCAAAGATAGATAAGAAGAAACCACAGGGCTTGAGCACTTAGAGGCTGGCATATTAATAGTGTTGCAAATGTTTAGAGGAATGCCTCACCTTTAAATTATCTCTCTGCTCTTTAATCTGAACGAGTCTTTATGAAGTGGTGCAGAGTTCACGCTCCAACATGTTAAATACAAGAGAATTTTCAAAAATGTATTTGAGTGCCTCTGCTGTCGAGTGGCCAGAGCTCTGACTTCTCACCCAGAGGACCCAGGTTCGACTCCCGGCCGGGGCGGAGAATTTTTCTTTAACTAGAATCCTTCCCTTTCCCCGAAGTATGCAAGTGGGAGTGAATGTTTGTGCGTGCATGTTGTTTAATAGAATAATACGGCACTAACGTTAGTAAACCCTAAATTCAGTAAACAAACACCAGCAATGGCTTCTGAGACGAAGCCCTCGATGTGGTCATACAATTTAAAGGGGGGGCTATATAAATAAAACAATAAAAAGGAATATTTAAAATACAACTATATTTCTGCAATGATACAATATTTATATAAAATAAAGAGCAAAATGCAGTTTACAAGTAGCATATAACCTAAGAATGCAATTGTGTTGCATAAATTATTTTACTTTTTGTAGATTGGATATAATTTCTTTTTATTTTTTGAAGACAGTTGAATTTCTACTTTATTTTAGTTTCAATAACATTAGGAAAAGCAACGTTGAAGATAAAATAGCTTGAATTATCTCCCCTTGCGTTTGATTATTGCTTAATCCATTAATAAGAATCCATTAATGAGAATGAAAAGCGCTCGTGTAGTTTGACTATTTTTGTAAAAATACAGAGTAGTGGCTATAATAAATGTAAAACAAACCACTTACGGAATATATTAATCATCTTTGTTTTATTTTAGCCATGCGTGGCCTTCTAAAGTTTGCTGGATTACTATAAATAGTACTTGTCTTTGCTGTAAAGTGACTTTGGAACTATACAAAATAAAACCCCTGTTTCTCATAGTGTTTTCTGGATTCCAAAATGATCTATTATTTCACCAGCTGCATCTTATGTCGTTCATAAAATCGTTTGATAATTCCAGCCACACTTATATGATTTCTGGTGCACACTAATCTTATGATTGCTACGTACTGATGGTTCAACGAAATTATGTGCAGTAATTTACGTATTTCATTGCGAATTTTAACACTGAAACCGGCAACTGAACTTCTGTTGGCAACCTCAACCGGAAACCTTAGATTATCAGCAGGATGCCGTAAATTACTAGGAAGTCGTGGATTATCGGGACCATGAGGTAGATAGTCTACAAACCTCCTCGGACTTTATGGAGATAATGGGGAGTTTTCGCGTCCTGGATCAGAAACCAAAGTTATTGTAACGTCCCTAATTTCGTATTCAATCACAAGCCAGCACAAACAATTACAACCAGCTGTAGTTATAATGCTGGAATAATGTGGCCAATATCACAAGTGGGTTAACCAACACTTACAGTTATGATTACCTCCAGACTACAATTTACAATAAATGAGATGTATCTTCTTCGTGATAGATCTTGCATTTTTACAAACTTATTACTTGCATTGTTATTTAAATACAGTTTTTATTGTCTAAAATAAAGTCATTGTTCTAATGAAATTGAGTCAAGTGATGCATCCATTTTATACCAAAAGAGTGTTATATTTATACATGTTATATTATATTTTTATATTAGGCCTAGTTTGTGCGTAAAATTATTACTTTTCGTACATTCCAAAATATTTTATTTCCCAAAATTAAATAATTTATTTCTAACAAATATATGACTGTGTTTATATGTATATGAAATTTGAAACAAACTATTGAGAAATTGCATCGTATGGAACCTTTTGAGTATGGAAAAATATTGGAGAAGGGTTTGCGAGAAAATAAAGGTTGGAGGTGCCTATTGACACGTTTAACTTTGGTTCTGGCAATATAACAATGCCAGAAGCGAATTACGTGTCTACGTGTCTCTTTATAAGAAAAGTTATTGAAGCATATTAATGGTTTGTAAGTAGGTAACCAGGTATTTATAAAGCTTGCCCTCAAAATGACAAGAAGTGGAGAACATTTAAGCACCTTGGCTTTATTAATAATATTGGTTAGCAATTGTGTAATCATATACATCTGTAATAATGAAGTGAACAATTATGTAATATTTGTATATATTAAAGCGATTAATATAATTTTGATGTATTATTAACACATTTTATTCTCCATTTTGATTTTCTTGTCTCGCATGTATTTGAATATTACACACTTGTATTAGGCTTGATTATTTCCACAATTATTCGATACGAAAATGTAAAATAAAAGGTTCGGTCATTATGCTATAACTCTCTTTTCTTATAATTTTGATATGTATTAAATTCCAAATTGGCCGAAAAGAATGAACTAATTGATAATTACTATGACTACGTACTGAAGTATAATACCTTCCCCAGCTTCGTCTCTGAACTTGACGTCTGACTCTTTCGGTCGCCTACAAGAACTGTCTCTTCGCTAAGTGTAGAGCTGCTCGAGAAGGATTCCCTGGTTAGTAGCCGCTAGTCGCACTCCATCGATGTGGAGTCAATCAGCATCATCTTCTATCTATACTCAAGTGTCAAAGTTGTTAGGCGGAAAAATGAGGAATTCAAATCATAACAGGTTTACTTCTAGCAATACATTATTCAGCTCATATCGATCTAGCATTTTCCAGAGTATATTTAATTATCTGCCCTAGTTCGATCCTTAGAAAGTATCTGGAGTTGGTTTAGGGAGAAACATTACACTATTAATAAGAATCTCCATATTAAATTACAGCTTCAGTTAATTGGCAATTCAAAGTGTACCAAGTGGGGAAAAACGATATATTTTCTTAAGGGTTAGGATTCATGTCATTTTATTATGAAAAGTTGAAAGCCACTTTGTTTCATGATAAAATGAAATAAATTTTAAACTTTAAAACAAGATAGTTTTCCCCACTTAGAGAACTTAAACCTCAGATTAACTGAAGTTATAGCTGCTTATTAATAAGCAATTATATTCTTATCTTTTCGCAAACCTTATACAATACGTTTCCATACTCAAAACGTTCCACACGATGAACTTTATCACTAATTACTTTCTCAACACGCACTGTGAACATATGTATAGAGAACATATGTATACCGAAAATTTCGATACCGAGATTTCACTGGAAATTCACATTTAAGGGTTCCTGTATAAAAAGTATTTTTAGAAAAAGATCTGCGCCCACGTGTATGTGTCCGCGTGCTTGGGAACATGATGATTCAAAAACGAAATGTCCGTAAAGTGCTAAAGGTTCAGTATCTTCTAAGGATGCAACAAGAGGATATTGAGCAAAATGATTTTCTCAAAAATGGCTCGAATGATTTTGATAAAAATACCGTTTATTAAAGACAGTTACGTAATAAATAATTGATATTTTGAATATTCTCTGAAAAGTTCTTCATTGTGGATGAATGTTGCCGAGTTTTGCATAACTAGTAAACCATAAGAGATAGACAAAAAGTCTGACGTGTTCCATTCACATGACAACCTCTAGCTCTGCCAAAAACAACTTTTCTTAAAAAAGATTATTCCTGTATGCTAATCAAAGTAAACATTGCCAGAACTGGTCTTATTACCTCAGGCTCAGGCTAAAACGATACTCACATGTTTCAAAAGCCGATCGCAATTGAATTTCGGTTATTTGCTTCCTAAGAGTAACTAAACGAGAGGAGAAAAGGAAGATATCTTCCATTTGAGGAAATGTTAAGCAGCTAAAACTGAAACCAATAAACTCGGAATATCCGGAAAATGACGTAAATTTTATGTTTTAGTGATCTAGATTTTTTGTGCAGTAACTGTTCTCTTACAGTTTGTCAGTTAAACAAAACTCAACCAAATGAAGAGGTCTTCAGAGGCTATTTCCAGAAGATTCAAAATATACATTTCATTTGTCATAAAAGTATTTTAAACATATAAAATATTAATGTAAACTGTTAGAGCTATTTTTGAGAAACTCAAACATTTCAAAATTGATTCCATGGGTAGCTCGGGGCGGGGCAATTTCTCTCAAAATCTTCCTGTCGCATCCTTGAAGAATAGTAAATTTGAATACCAAGTTTGGTATTTTACCAACTTTTCCTTATTGAGCTGCGTTCACAGATATATGGACATACACACAAATTTACTTTTTGTTTGTTTGTGTTGTTTATAAATACAGGAATCATAAAACGTGTAATTCCAATGAAATTTCCGTATCGAATCTTTTAAGTGGCTTGCAATACCGTATATACCTATGAAGCATGCTCATATTATTTTCTCTGCATCTCTTAACACTTATTGTTAAAAAGCTTATACTTCTATCTACTTAAATTTAATCGAGATAAACAGTGGCAGAAATTATCCTTATTACGTGGTTCCTTGCAAGTAAAAGGGGAAAAAGTATGATGTCCTCCCACATGTCTTCTAGCTGTTTGGTAGACAAAGCTTTTGTTCAAAAGATTATTCTTTTATCTACATCATGCTAATCAAGATAAACATTAGCTTCTTACTACTAGCTCCTTGTAAATAGAAGGGAAATGAGAATATTCACAGGCTAAAGTCTCATCCTTTAAAAGCTGGTCCCTATGTGAAACAATTGAAATTATAATATCTTTGCTTAAGTTAACAACGAGAAAAAATATGTCTTCCCGTTAGAGAAAAATTTAAGTGGCTTAAAATTGAAACCACTGATCCGGAATATCCCAAAAACAGTTAACTCTACAAACAAAAATTTACGTGACATTTATTGTGTTTTTTAATTAGATCTACATTCTACATGTCTAAGTTTTTGTATATCTCTTACATTTTGTTTGTCATAAAAATAACTTAAATATAGGGTATGTTAATTACAGCAATTTTTGCAAAAATCAAAATTTTCGAAGAATGTTCCATGTAAAAGGTAGTTGGGAATGGCGGTATTTTGTTGTAAATTTTTGTGTCGCGTATTTAGAAGATACTCAACTTAAATACCAAGTTTGGTATGTAACCGACTTTTCGTATTTGGGCTATGCTGCCCACAGACACACACACAAACACACACACACAGCATGTTTCTAAAAAAAGTTTTTCTTTTTTATTCAAGGGGTCTTAAAATGTGTATTTCCGTTGAAATCTCGGGGTGCAATACAATATCTTCTCTATACACTGTGTACATAGTACGTGTAGAGAAAGTAAAAAGGAATACCTCCGAACTTTTACGAAGGAAGTGCGCGGTATATGTAAGACGAAAGCACTTTTAGAGTTATCAGGTAAACTTTAATTACGCCACTGCTTCGGATAAGATTATACCAGTTAACTTTGTGGGTAGGAAAACTTGATAATCTGAACCAACTGCTCACGTTATGCTCAGAATAAGACAAAGCACAACTTAACTGTGTGTATCCTACACTTGTGTGAATTGCAACTTCAGCGGATCAGCACCTATGTTCAAAGCTTGCCTTTGTATCTCGCGTATTAGTCAGTGACCGCAAGTAACACCAAGCCAATTGCCATGAGGTTGGGAAAGGTCACAATAGGCCTCCGGGCTGAGTGCCAAAACCTCAGCATACGTGCAGCTAATGGAACTGACTACAGAGCATATATGATCTTAATTAGACTATATACTTAACATCGAAGACAGCATGACAAGCTCTGGCTCTGTCGGCCTGAGTTAGGCCGCGCCTTGGCCGAGTGGTTAGACCACTTGTCTATCATGAAGGCGACCGGGTTCGATCCCAGGCAACCGCATGTGGGATTTGTGGTGAACTAAAAGGAGATCAAAAGATCCAATATCAATAGCAGGAGCATGACTTCTGTGATAAAATGTTCAGAAAAATGATACGAAGAAAACTACTTCTGAAATGATATAGAGGATTATTCTTCACCGTACGGATTTTCTCCGGTTTCCCTCACCATCGCATTCCACCAATGCCCTATTTTCATCCCATGTATCATCAGTGTCACCACCTGTATACCAAAAAAAGATCTGTTGGTTTGAGTGGCTGACATGGTTTGATGCTGGCCTTCTGATCTAAATGTCACCGATTCAAAACATACCCAGACCTCATATCATTAGACTTGCAAGTGTTTAAAAGAAAACCTTATTCCCTAATATCATCCTGCTAATCGACACCGTCGGTAACTAAACAAACATTAAAAAATCTGATGTGTTCCATACACATGTCTGCAACAAATTATGTTTAAAAACTTATTCTTTTTATTACTTCATGCTAATCGAGATAAACATTAGCAGAAATTCTTTCTTGTAAATATAAGGGAAATAATAGAATACACTAAGCTAAAACAATAGACAAATCTTTTAAAAATTAGTTGCCATGAGGATGAAATCCATTTCATTGCATTGCCAGAAGTTAAATAATTCTCGTATGTGAAAGGTTTGAGTATTCAAAACTGAAAACAATAAAAAGGCATATCTCAAAGTTGGTCAACTCCACGAAAAAAATGTATATGTAAATTGATTGCTTCAATGAGATCTACATATTATGTACAGTAAGTTTTTGTCTATCACCTACGGTTTAGTTAGGCAAATTCCAGTAAAATTCATCCAGAATAAAAAGGTCTTTGGAGGCTATTTCCAGAAAATTCAAGATATACATTTTATTTATTGAGAAAATACGCTTAATATGCGATATTTTAATCAAGATTGTTAGGAGCCAATTTTGGGAAATTCAATAATCTGTGGGGGGATTTTTTCTCAAAATCTTCTTGTGGTATGCTTGACAAATATTTAACTTAAATACCAAGTTTGGTATTTTACCAAATTTTCGTTTTTGAGTTATCGTGTTCACAGAAATACGAACACACTGACACACGGACACATACGGACCTTCTTCTAAAAATCTGATGTGTTCCATTCACATGATATTTCTACATCGCTGTAACAAAAACAAAATCTTAAAAAGCATATTTACCAGTCACTTTATGATAATCCAGATAAACATTTGCAGAAAATGTCTTAATTACTTGTTTCCTTGTAAGTAGAAGGGAAATAAGGGAATACACTAGGCTAAAACGATAATCAAATCTCTTAAAGCTAGTTGCCATATGGTTGAAATCCGTTTCTATACAGGGCCAGGAGTTTAGAGCTTTCCGTGTGAGAAAAGTTTAAGAATTTTAAATCTGAAACAAATAGCGAGAAATATATCAGAAATGTCCAATTCCACGAGAAAAAAAAAGGAAATGAAATACATAAATTGTGTGTTTTAACGTGATCTAAATTGTTTGTGTAGTAAGTTTCTGTCTCTCTCTCTCTCTCTCTCTCTCTCTCTCTCTCTCTCTCTCTTACGGTTTACTAGTTAGGCAAGTTCCAGCAAAATTCATCCAGAATAAGATCTTTGGAGGCTATTTCCAAAAATTCAAGATATACATTATATTTGTTGTGTAAATATGCTTAATATACGATATTTTAATCAAAATCGTTAACAGCCAATTTTGAGAAAATCAAAATTTTCGAATAATTTTCCATGTGAGGGGTATTTTCTGTGGGGAGATTTTTCTCAAAATCTTCTTGTGGTATGGTTGGCAGATATTAAACTTAGATACGAAGTTTGGTATTTTACCGACTTTTCGTTTTTGAGTTATCGTGTTCACAGAAATACGAACACACTGATACACGGACACACACGGACCTTCTAAAAATCTGGTGTGTTCCATTCACATGATTTTTTCTATATCGCTGTAACAAAAAAAAATCTTAAAAAGGCATATTTACCTATCACTTGATGATAATCCAGATAAAGTTTAGCAGAAATTGTCTTAATTACTTGCTTCTTTGTAATTAGAAGCAAAATAAGGTAACACACTAGGCTAAAACGATAATCAAATCTCTTATAAGCTGTTTGCTATGTGGTTGAAATTCGTTTCTATGCAGGACCTGGAGTTTAGAACTTTCCATGTGAGAAACGTTTAAGTATTTTAAATCTGAAACAAATTACAAGGAATATCTCAGAAATGACCAATCCACGAAAAAAAGGAATATGACATAAATTGTGTGTTTTAAAGTGATCTGCAGTTTTGTATAATACGTTTCTGTCTCTCTCTAGTTAGGCAAATTCCAGCAAAATTCATCCAGAATAAGGAGGTCTTCGGAGGCTATTTCCAAAAATTCAAGATATACATTTTATTTGTTGTGTAAAGATGCTTAATATGCGATATTTTAATCAAAACGTTAGAGCCAATTTTAATAAAATCAAAATTTTCGAAAAATTTTCCAAGTAAAGGTACTTTGGGGTGGGGGGATTTTTCTCAAAATCTTCGTGTCGCATGCTTGGAAGATATTAAATTTAAATACCAAGTTTGGTATCTTACCGACTTTTCGTTTTTGTGTTATGTTCACAGACATTACACACTCTCTCTCTCTCTCTTTCACTCTCTCACACATTTCACACGGACCTTTTACTTAAATGCTCTTTTTGGACATAAAGCACCCTAAAACGTGCATTTTCGGTATCTAATTTTGTGTGCAATACAACACCTTCTCAATACACTATATAGTACGCGTAGAGAAAGTAAAAAAATTGTATATAGGGGACCTTAAAACGTCTATTTCCGGTGAAATCTAGGCCTCGAATTTTTGGGTGGAATGCAATAATGCTCTATACACTATGTACATGTACGTGTAGGGAAAGTATATATAATATATATGATATGTTCCATTTACATGACTCCCTGTTCTGCAAACAAACTAATTTTAAAGAAGTTTATTCTTTTATCTGCATCATGCTAATCGAAATGAACATTAGCAGAAATTGTCTTTTTACTTGCTTTCTTTTAAGAAGAAGAAAAATAAGGGAAATAAGCTGATTGCTATGTGAAATAATTGATATTCGGTTCTCTTGGAGCAGAGAAGTAAAACAAGAGATAGGAAACGAAAGATAACTTCCCATTTGAAAAAAGTTATAGTTTAAAATTGAAAACAATAATAAGAGTAAACGGCTAACTCTAAAAAAACAAAAAAATATACATGACAAAAATTGTGTTTTTTAACGATATTTATAGCTAATCTTTCGTAGTAATTTTCTGTACATCTCTTACGGTTTACCAGTTATATAAACGTCATCCAGAATGAAGAGCCCTACAGAGGCTATTCGCAGAAAATTCAAGATACACATTCCGTTTGTCATGAACCTACCTTAAACATGTGGTATTTTAACTAAAATAATTACATCCATTTATGAGAAAACAATTAGTTCGAAATATCCGTTTGAAGGATAATTTGAAGTTGGAGGATTTCCCTGAAAATATTGCTGTTGCATGCATGAAAGATATTGAACTAAAATATCAAGTTGGTATTTAAGCGACTTTTCGTTTCTGATCTATGCTGTTTATACGCACGCGCATACACACACAAAAAAAAACTCTGTTTTATCTAAAACTACTCTTTTTGTAATTTAGGGACCATAAAACGTATATTTTCAGTGAAATCTGTAGAATTTTTGGGTGAAATACAATGCTCTCTCTACCTACAGCGTACGTTGTAGAAGTGTTGGAGAATGCAATAAAATCATATCATTTCAAAGATCCTAAACATTTGTTTCCTTTTGACAACAATGCATCATCGTATTCACTGCAGTTGACTGACAAACAGGGGTTAATGAGTTCGAGTCCCGTCTCGGGCATGGGTGTTTGTGTGTTTGTAAATGTGTATATGTCTGTAAAAAGAAACTGCTAAAAAGGTTAACAAAGGAAACACAGGAAACTGGGAAAAAAGAACAAAAAGGAGAAAAAATGAATACAGCGCCGGAGTTCTGACAAGACACCGGAATAAAAAGACAAAAAAAAAAAAAAAAAAAAAACACGGTGGCACTTTTCGTGTTAATATCAAGCCCAATTACGTGGTTAGAGAAAGTTTAAAAAATGATGTGTAGCATTCAAATGACCTCTACAAACCATTTATACAACAAATATTATCTTATTTACATCGTGCTCATCAATATAAAGATTAGCAAAATTGCCTTATTACCTGCTTCCTTGGTAGTATAAGAAATAGTGTATGACTGGTATACGCTAACCGTTACATTAAAATGTGCTACATAGAAAATGTAGAGTACTCTTTAAAGCACACAATATGCATATTCTGCACACATTTTTTGGTATAAGCCATTTAGAAGATATCTGCTGTTATAGATCGAAATTATTCCTTCTTTTAATATTCTGTAGATTTTCAGTTGTTTTCTTGCGAGTGCATACAACGTTTGGGTTTCAAGGCCGGCATATAGCGTCCAGTTCATAAACATTTAACCCACTATTTTATTTATTTAAACATATGTATATGGCTATTTTTGCAAAGGTTTGTTTTGAATAAAATTAAGTAGATAGAAAAAAAATATGATGTGTTTCCTTCACGTGACTTTCTCTACATCTCTGTAACAAATTATTCATAAAAATCTTATGCTTCTATTTACTTAATTCTAATCAAGAAGAAAATACAGAAATAGTCTTCTTGCTTTTTTGTAAGTAGAGGCGGAAAATAGGAGTACCATAGGTTAAACTGATAGACAAAAGCTGGTTGCTATGTCACGGAAGTTCCTTTGTTTGTATGGACAGCAGTTGACAAATTCCTGTTTGAGAAAAGTATAAGTTTTTCAAAGCAGAAATAAAAAACAAGGAATGTCTCAAAAGCGATGAACTCCACGAAAAAAATGTATATATCATAAATTGTGTGTTTTGACGTGCTCTACATTTTTTGTGTAATAAGTTTTTGTTCATCTCTTACGGTTTAGCAGTTATTAAAAATTCCGTAAAATTCATTATGAATAAAGTACTCTTCAGAGGCAATTCCCAGAAAATTCAAGATATACATTTAATTTTTCAGATAAATATATTTAATATACCGTATTTTAATCAAAATCTTTAGAGCCATTTTTGTGAAAATCAAACTTTTCGAAAAATTTTCCATATAAAGGGTAGTTGGGGGTGGGGGGATTTTTCTCAAAAGCTTCGTGTCACATCCCTGGAAGATACTAAACTAAAATACCAAGTTTGGTATTTTACCGACTTTTCGTTTTTGAGTTATCGTGTTCACAGACACACGGACACACGGACACACGGACACATGGACACACACGGACCTTTTTCTGAAAATATTTTTTTGGATACAGGGGACCCTAAAACGTATATTTCCAGTGAAATCTCAGTATCGAATTTTTGTGCAATACCTTCTCTATACACTATGTGCATAGTACGTGTAGAGAAAGTAATAAACATTCATAACAATAATTTTTGTACCCCTCATTAAATAATGAGGGAAGGGAAGGTTATATAAATGTAGAACACCAAATTTTAAGTTTTATTTATATATTAATAGTATACATTCAAGTTATATCTGGTTATTTGTTAATTTATACCGTTTTTGTTTTTCTATGTAATTTAGTTATTGTTTTAGACAACGGCAATGTACAGAGACGTTCGATGTGCTCACATTGTTTGGAATTTCTTTCGGTTTCATTTTTTCAGCTTGTGTCTAAAAATTTCTAGCAGTTGTTTAGGTG
Organism: Hymenopus coronatus; assembly: GCA_030762935.1. Taxonomy (NCBI): domain Eukaryota; kingdom Metazoa; phylum Arthropoda; class Insecta; order Mantodea; family Hymenopodidae; genus Hymenopus; species Hymenopus coronatus. The sequence goes on along the minus strand of CM060896.1, from coordinate 40,625,879 downwards.
ACGACCGCCTTAAACAATTTCTACACCGATGAATCTAATATACATAACTCAATAAAATATGTCATCGAAAACGAAAACTCTGATGTTCACATGCTTTTATTCACCAGTTCTGAAAAACAACTATTCTTACAAACGACTATTATTTTATCTACCTCATGCTGATCAAGATAAACTTGTCTTAACACTTGTTTCCTGCAGTAGAAGGGAACCAAAGCAATACATTATACTAAAGCGATAATCAAATCATCTCGCTGCTATGGGAAGCAGCTGATATTCGTTTCTCTTTGCATAACATAACTCCATGGCACGACAGCTCACGGGGAACCTTGAGCCTACCGCCCGGCCGCTGCGTCCCCCATCTCGGTCCACTACAGACGTCATAGATGGGGTGCAGTATTGGAGGGTGAGACGTGGTCAGCCCCTCCCGGCCGGTTAATGCGGTCCTCACGACCTGGAGCCGCTACTTCTCCATCAAGTAGCTACTCAATTGGCCCCCCAGGGACCTCACGAGGCTGAGTGCACCCCGGTCCAGGTCTCCCAGCGGGGGAAAAATCCCCACGCCGGTACTGGGGATCGAACCCAGGTCTCCCGCTTGGTAGGCAGCTGCGCTACCACCGCGCTAATTTCTCTTTGCATGGCCAGAAGTAAAACAAAAGATAGTTGGAGCGAAAGCCTAACTTACGTTTGAGAAAAGTTTTAGTAATCAAAATTGAAACCAAGGAATATTGCAAAAACGATTAACTGTAACATATAAAATACACCATATGGTGTGTGTTTTTATACGAAATCTACCCTTTTGTGCAGTATATTTTTGTAGTATCTTTGATAAAAGGTATTTTAATCAAAATCGTTAAGTATCAACATTTTCGAAAATTTTCCACATAATGGGGTGGGGTATGATTTTGAAAATATTCATGTCACATCCTTTGAAGTACTAAACGTAAATAGCAAGTATGATCTTTTACGAATAGCTTTTGAGCTATGGTGTTCGGAGAGATAGACACCACACACAAGCACACATACAACCTTTATATAAAATGATGTTGTGGATAGAGGCCACCTTAAAGCATAATTCCGGTGAAATCTCGATATCAATTTTTGAATGGAATGCAACACCTTCTCTGTGCACTATATACATAGTACGAGTAGAAAAATAAGTCGAATTTTAATGTCGTCTTTTACGTTCCTTTGTTCCGGGAAGCTTTCTGTTAATTGCGAAGGCTCACCTTGCAATATCTAGACATATTTTTACTTTCTCTACACAATACGTTATACATATGAAGGAAAATATTGCACTCCACCCAAAAATTTAGAACCGAGATTTCCTGTAAATACATGTTTTGAGACCCTCTGAATAAATAAAAAGCATTTTTATAAAAATGTCCGTGTATATGTGTGTGTGCGCGTGTGTCTGTGGGCAGCATAGTTAAAAAAATTCCATTAAATACTAAACTTGTTATTTAAGTGAAATACAAACTTGGTATTTAAGTTTGGTATCTTCCAAGGATGCGACATTTCCCCCCACCCCAAACTACCCTACTACATAGACAAATTTTCGAAAATTTTAAAATTCTCAAAAATGGCTAATAATTTTCATTAAATATCGCATATTAAAGGTATTTATATGACAAATAAAATGTATATCTCGAATTTTCTGTGAGTAGCCTTTGAAGACATCTTTATTCTGGATAAATTTTGCGGGTAAACCTTAAGAAATTGACAAAACTTACTGTATAAGAAATGTAGAGCTCGTTAAAACACAACATTTATGTTATATATATTTTTTCCAGTAGTTGATAGTTTTTGAGGTTTTGCTTGATATTGGTTTCGGTATTAAAATACTTATACTTTTCTCATGTGGGAATTAGTCAATACCTGGTCATACAAAGGCACTTCAATCACATAGCAACCAACTTTTAAAAGATTTGACTATTATTTTAGCCTAGTGTATTCTCTTATTTCCCTACTACTTTCAAAGAAGCTCGTAATAAGGCCATTTATACTCATTTTTTCTTGTATAGCATGAAGGAAATAGAAGAATAAACTTTCTAACAATAATTTGCATCAGAGATGTAGAGAAAGTTATGTGAATAGAACACATAAGATTTTTTCAGTAATCAAATTCAATAATTCAGCATAAGTATTATTTTACTTCGCAATTAAAGGGCGCTAAGTATACTATACTAAGTATTGTATGTACGGAAAGGAGATATAAGGCCTGGGAATTTTTGGACGCGTTAGGAGGCCTGTCTTTAGTACCTATATAAATAACTATGTCAATTTACAACGTGCCAACAGCATATAAAGGAAACGGAGAATATCACTTTTGTAAGTAAATATTACTCCGCCCGAAAAAGAACTCAAATTTCTACTAATGAACCATCCAATGTACCGAAAATCAGAAATGAGCCTCGCCTCCGAGAATACAATTCTTGGAACGATTTATAACAGCAGGGAAAGGATGCACTGCTTTTCGGTGAGTTTACCATATCCAACTTGTTTTCTTATTATTTTTATAACTTAAATACCCTTTACATGGGACACATTACAGTTTTCTCAAAAATGGCTCTAACGATTTAGAAAAAAAACACATTTTGAGTAGGATATTTTTATGACAAAGGAAATGTATATCTTACTAAGACTTAAAGAGAAATAATTCTTTATCTATAACCTTGAAGGATACTAGTTCTTTTAATTTAAAGTCTTTAATGCATTTTCTGAGTATAGTCTCTGAAGACCTCTTCATTCTGGGTGACTTTTGTGTAAATAGCAAACTGTAAGAAATAGACAAAAACGTAGATCTCATTAAAACACGCAATTAATATTACATGCATTTTTTGTAGAGTTAACCGTTTTCGAGATATTTCGTTTTAAATTTTAAGCCACCTAAACTTTTCTTGAATGTAAAGACATCTTTCTTATCATTTCTCATTTGTTTACTCCAGGCAAGCAAAGAGACTGGAATTTCAATTGTTTGACTTAGCGACCGGCTTTTATAGGAGTTGGCTATTACTTTAGCCTAATGCATTCCCTTACTTTCCTCCTACTTACAAGGAAGCTTGTAATAGGACTAATTCTGCTAATGTTTATCTTGATTAGCATAATGTAGAAAAAAGATTAATCTTTTAAATAAAACGTTTGTTCGCGGAACAGCTAGAGAAAGTCATGTGAGTGGAACACATCAGATTTTTAAGATATGGCTTTCTCATCCCGGAACTGGTCAACTTCTAGCAACACAAAGAAAGGGATTTCCACCACATGGAAACCAGCTTCTAATTATCGCTTTAGCCTTATATACTCTATTTCCCTTCTACTCGCAAGAAAACAAGTAATAAGACCATTTTTGTTAATTTTTTTCTCGATTAGCATGATAGGAGAATAAGAAACAGCAATTTGTTACACAGATGTAGAGAAAATAATGTGAATGAAACACATCAGATGTTTATTTTTCATTCTCGTTTTGGTTTCTGTTCTAGTTATTGTGAATCAGGCTTTATACTGCTTTGTCTCTGGCGCCAACTAGCGGCAACGCTGTGAAGCAAAGTCCCATTGTGTAGCATTTAACCTAGCTCAACTTGTGTATCTGATCGAGGGGTTGACATTACAATACGGAACGAAACACTGCTATTCGACAAAGGTGTTGTGTGTACGTAACTGTACATTGCAACCATTTGCTAAAATAGGATTCAAGATGTTTAGCACAGCAAATCGTGTAATGCATTATATTCACATAGGTTACTTACTACCGTTTATTATTTTCTCTAGCCCGCATGTACATTGCACACAGTGGATAGAGAAGGTATTGTATTCCACCCAAAATATTTGATGTCAAGATTCCCCCGGAAATATATGCTTTGGGATCCCCTGAGACCTTAAAAAAGCATATTTAGCAAAATGAGTGTGTGTGTGTGCGTGTGTGGCCGCGCGCGTGCGCGCCAGAGGGCTGCATAGCTCAAAAAGTCCATTAAATAAAAAACTTGCTATTTAAGATTAATATCTTCTAAGGATGCAACCGAAGATTTTCAAGAAAATCCCGCAACCCAACTATACTTTACAGGGAAAAATTTTCGAAAATTTTAATTTTCTCAAAAATAGCTCTAACGATTTAATTAATATCTCTTATATTAAAAATATGTATATGAAAGTAAAATGTATATCTTTATAATTTTTTGGTAATAATCTCTAAAAGCATCTGTATTCAAAATTAATTTTCTGGGATTTTGCAATTTTGGTAAACCGTAAGAGATGGATAAAAACTTACTTAACAAAAAATGTAGAGCTCATTAAAATACACAATTTATGTTTTGTATACATGTATATTATACATATATTTTTTCATAGAGTTGACTGTATATGAGATATTCTTTGTTGTTTCAGCTTAAAATACCGTTTTCACACGGGATTCCTGCCATAAAAACAAAGGAACTTCAATCACATAGCAACCAGCTTTTAAACGATTGGACTAATACTTTAACCAATGGTACTCCCTTATTTCCCTTCTAATTACAAGGAAGCAAATAATAAGACCGTTTCTGCTAACTTTTTCTCGATTTGTACATATGAAGTAAATAAAAGAATGAACTTTTTAACAATAATTCATTACAGAGATATCAAGAAAGTTATGTGAACAGAACACATCAGTTGTTTCATATCTCTTCTGAAACTATTCTCACAAAAGCTCATTTTTCGATTGACTTTATGTTAATCTAAATAAACCTCTGCAGAAAGACTTTCAATACAAATTTTGTTATGCACAAGGAAAATAGAGAAATCAAAGTCTTGAGTCACAGGCTTAAAAACTAATCACTATATGCTGGCCTGAAAATTCCACACGTTTTCACGACATTGAGAAAAACAAGTGAATAGCGACAATACTTTTAAGAAAATGACTTGATGTTCATATTCAATAAACCAATAATATGGCAGAAATAGTTGATGCACATTAAAGCTTGCTTGAAATAAATATTGTGTTTACTTACTGTAGCACGTATGCTCAATTTGCACAGTAGGTGGAGAAACTATTGAATTCAACTCAACAATTTGATACTGAGATTTTACCCAAAAAATATGCTTTGAAAATCCCTGAATTAAAAAAGAATGTGATGTTCCATTCGCATCACTTTCTCTACATTTCTGTAACTGGTTATTAAAACGCGTATTCCTGCATCTAGTTTATGCTCATCGAGATAAACATTAGTAGAAATGCTCTCATTACTTGCTTTCGTGTAAGTAGAATGGAAATAAAAGAATACAGTTTTTAAAACTGGTTGCCATGTCGATGAATTCCGTTTCTTTGCATCCCAGGAGTTGTCAAATACCCGCATGAGAAAAATGTCTAAAATATGATCAGCTGCCCGAAAAAAATGTACTGAATATAGATTGTGTTTATTAACGAGATCTACATTTTTTGTGTGGTAAAGTTTTGTCTTTCTCTTAAGATTTAACAATTATGCTAAATTCAAAAAGACAAATCAGAAAGAAGAGACATTTCCAGAAAATTCAAAATGTAGGTTTTATTTTCCATGAAAATATGACATTTTAATTAAAATCGTTAATCATTTTCAGAAAAATAAATTTTTACATTTTTTTCCAAGTAAAGGGTAGTTTGGAGTGGGAGGATTTTTCTGAAAATCTTCGTGTCACATCTTAGCTACCAGGTTTTATTTTATATTATTTTAATTTTAAAATATTTATAACTTTCCTTATACTGGAATGTGCCAAACCAAATCTATAACTTCAACTGAAAACTATATCTGAAATCAGTGATGGTATTTGTAAACAAGTGCAGGTATTGGAATCGCATAATACTGACACAACCAAGACCCGGCTTATTCTGTCATCAGTTCTACGTGTGCTTCAACGTTTTGGTTTATTATGTAAAAACTTTGAGACATTATGTGAATGAACGCCATCCTGCGAAAAGCTCAGAGGAAGGAAGTTCAGAATTTAAATCCAACATTAGCCATGCCTGAGCCGATTTATTCCATCTTCGCTTCAGGTGAACTAAAACGCTTCTCCAACACTGATGTTTCATTACAAGAAATACCAACAATGCAACACTGGAACAGGAAGAAATTAGTACTCCACTACTTCTTTATTTTTCTGACAGAAACATTCCACTAAGATGTCTAAACTAACTACCAAGGAAGGCAATAATGGCACCCCCATCATCTTGCTTCAGTTGAGAGAAGGTTTTCTAAGCTCAATTGGATTTTAAATTCTAAACGGTCGTGTCTCACAGAAGAAAATTGTAATTAACCAACCTTAAGAATGTGGTACAGAGACTGAGAGTGACATAACCGATTAGATTTTTAATCCTTAGTATTGTAGTGTGATCTTGTATAAGAAACTTACTCTACTGTCACTAAAAAGAAATCATTTAAGATACTGAAGTTTATTTGTATGAAAGAAATACATTATAAAAAATAAAGCATAATCATAAAAAAGACAAAACATAATTATAAACAAAATAAAGCATAATATGGATCGCTCTAGTTATCACATTGCAACTTCTTCTTGAAAGACTAGATTATCAATTATAGCTTATTTTATTTTCCTAATTTTCTTGTATGTTCAAAGAAATGTGGAATCAGAAAATTTGGTTTTCCCCGTAGCTCAGACGGTAGAGGGTCCGTCTGCTCTGCCGGGTTCGATTCACTGCTGGGGGCATGGGAAATTTTATTAGCCAAGAATGTTTCCTTTTCTTTCGAGTCCGGAAATATGAATGAGTGTGTGTGTTTGAGAGAGAGAGAGAGAGAAAGAGAGAGAGAGAAAAGACGGATCTTATTAGTTAAAATGAAACCCGACACAGCACAGGTGTTCCAAGGTGAATGCCACCGAATAACCGTGCAGTTAAAGGTGGTGTACTCGTATATAGCGAACAGTTAGAAAAAAAAAAACAAAAAAAGAAAAAACACACACACACACACACACACACACACACACACACACACACTCAGAAATGTTTATCTCGAGTAAAATGAGGTATTTGATAATCGTTTTGGAACGGTGCGTAGAGAAGGGCTCGTGAGTGCAGCAATTCAGCTTTGTTTCTTTAAGCTATAGTTCACATTAGCTTGAAATTCTAATATAACATACGAGATTTTGGGAGGGGGTAGGTTGATTAGATTTTATTCATTGTAACTCAAAACATCCTACATATAATAAACATGTAACGAGCACTGCCTGTTTTGTTCATAAGGCATAAATACTGATTATACCAGAATATTTCCAGAAAAAAATATTTTTATTTTGTGATGTAAATGCTTTAAATTAAGTTATTTTAATAAAACTAAATATTTTTGAGAATATAGAGGTTTAGAAACAGTTTCGAGTAAGTGGTATTTTTGGTTTGACATTTTCAGGAAATATTTATTTTCCATAAACATCAGGCTTGATATTTATTGGAATTTTCGTTTTTGAGTCAAAATGCTCACACAATCAGTCAATGACCCTCTTTTTACTTTCTCTGCACGTACTACGTAATGGTGTATAGAGAAAATATTATATTTCACCCGAAAGATTGATAAAGAGATTTAATGGGAAATATGTGTTTTAAAACCCTCTGAGTCCAAAAAAAAATATTTTTAGAAAAAGATCCTATCTGTGTGTATCTGTGTGTGGTGTCTGTGGACGGCATAGCTCAAAAACTAAATGACCGTTAAATTCCAAACTTGGTATTTAAGTTTATTATCTTCCAAGGATGGGACACGAAGATTTTCAAAAATTTCTCCCACACCAAACTAACCTATTCAGGGAAATATCTTAGAAAATGTTGTTTTCCTCATGAATGGCTGTAAAGGTTTTTATTAAAATACCGTATATTATAAATATTTACATGACAAAATGTATATCTTGAATTTTATGGGAATAGCTTCTGAAGACCTGTTCATTTTTTCTGAATTTTGCATAACTAGTAAACCGTAAGAGGTAGCCAATAAGTTGCTACACAAAAATCTAGATCTGGTTAAAACACACGATTTATGTAATGTGCATTTTTGTTGTAGAGCTGACCGTTTCCAAGATACTCGTTGTTATTGGTTTTAATTTTAAAACGCTTATATATACCTTTTACTTTCTCTACACGTGCTATTGCATAGTGTAATAGAGAAGGAATTGTATTCCACCCAAAGATTCGATATCACAATGTCACCTTAAATATATGTTTTGAGACCCTCTGAATCCCAAAAATGCATTTTTAGAAAAATATCCGTCCATGTGTGTGTGTGTGTATGTGTGTATATGTCTGTGTGTGCCGGTGTCTGAAGGCAGCAAAGCTCAAAACGAAAATTCCGTTAAATACTAAGCTTGTTATTTAAGTTCTGTGTCTTCCGAGGATGCAACACGGAGATTTTCAAGAAAACCTTCTGCTACCAACTACACTTTACGTGGAAAAATTTACGAAAATTTTGACTTTCTGAAAAATGGCACCAACGATTTTGATTAAAATATCGTATAGTAAATAATCATATGTAAAATAAAATTCATATCTTGAATTTTCAGGGAACAGCCTCTAAAGACACCTTTGTTGTGGATAACTGGAATTTTGCATAACTGGTAAAGCGTAAAAGATGGACAAAATCTTGCTTACAAAAGATGTATAGCTCATAAAAACACACAATTTATGTTATATACATATTTTTCGTGTACTTGGGCGTTTTTGAGATATTCCTTGTTATTATTTTTAATTTTAAAAGACTTATAACGTTCCTTATACTGGAATGTGCCAAGACCTAACCATACAAACATCAAACTACAGTCACATAGCAACCAGCTTTTAAAGGATTTGACTATCGCTTTTGCCTATGTCACTCCCTTCTACTAACAAGGAAGCAAGTAATAATAACATTTTTGCTATTTTTTTCTCAATTAACTTGAAATAAAACGAAGGAAAACATATTTTACAACAATTTATTGCAGAAATGTAGAGAAAATCGTGTGAATGGAACGCATCAGAGTTTTTCAGTCAGCAAGTGTCCGTTTTCTTTTGTTCTATTCCTGGTCAAACAAAGAGGCGAATCTCAATGACAATGCAGCTCTACTATTATAGCGTCAGTGGGATGGTCTTCGCATCGCAGCTGATGATCATTTCTTTAAAATCTTGGCGCACCTGACGTAAGTATGTTTAATCTGCTGTCTTGGTTAGTGTTAACAAGGTGATAATGTAGGCAGCCAATTTTCTCTTTTAATAACTGTCAGTTCCAGAGTTGTATTTTCAATTAATCAAGTTACAGTGTTTAAAGTTTTATCCAGTTCATAATGTAATTAGTCAAAAAAGGAGTGAAAATAATCATTATTTTATTTCTTATGTATGATATTAGAGAGCGCCATTACCGGAGAAAAAGTTATAGTCCTAATTTTGTTTCGAGTCAGCAGTTGACGCCCGTACATACGTGAATACAATTTTGCTCCCTTTATTTTAGAGAATTAACAGACGGGGAGTGTGATTTCTGCCATTTTTTCCAATAAGACTCTGCAAAAGCTCATGCAGCCAATCATGGTAAGCAAATTCTTTAAAAGTAGTTTAAAAAATGTGGCATGGTTTCATCCGCCGACAGCAATGAGCGCCGGGGGCGCCGACAGGCAGAACACTGTGCAGCCGGTTTGGACGATTTTGGGTCAATCCGGTACAAGGACAACGGTATATTAATGTTCTAAGATAAAAAAAATCTAATGTGTTACATTCACAAGGATTTCTCTACATCTATACAACAAATTATAGTTAAAAAGCTTATTCTTCTATATACCTCTTGCTAATTTAGAAAATGTTGCAAAAATGGTCTTATTACTTGCTTCCTTGCAAGTAGAAGGCAAATAAGGGTGTACCATAGGTTAAAGCGACAGTCAAAAGCTGGTTGCTATATGACTGAAGTTTCTTTGTTTGTATGGACAGGAGTGACAAATTCCATATGAGAAAAGTAAGTTTTTCAAAGCTGAAACCAAAAACAAGGAATATCTAAAAAAACAATCAACTCCACAAAAAAAATGTTTATGACATAAACTGTATCTTTTAATATGCTCTACATTATTTGTGTGCTAAAATTTGTCCATCTCTTACGGTTTAGTAGTTATGCAAAATTCCAAAAAATTCATCCAGAATAGTCTTCAGAGGATATTCCCAGAAAATTCAAGATATACATTTTATTTGTCAAGTAAATATCTTTAATATTTGACATTTTAATCAAAATCGTTAGAGCCATTTTTAAGAAAATCAAAATTTTTGAAAAATGTTCCATATAAAGGGTAGTTAGGGGTGGGGGATTTTCTTGAAAAATCTTCGTGCCGCATCCTTGGAAGATGATGACAAACTTAAATACCAAGTTTGGTATTTAACGGTCTTTTCGTTTTTGAGCTATACTGTACAGACACGCATGCGTACACCACACACACACACACACACACACACACACACACACACACACGCACAGGTTCTTTTTATAAAAATGCTTTTTTTAGTTTCAGGGGGACCCAAAATATATTTCTGGTGAAATCTCGGTATCGAATTTTTGGGTGCAATACAATACATTCTCTATACACTATATACATAGTACGTGTAGAGAAAGTAAAAAACAACATTTTCAAGCATTTTAGTCAATTTTCACATGTTGGTCCACTTAAGTATGAGCAGAGGGAATATTAAAGTGTGCTAAGTATACCACTGGTTGGCGGCATGTGTAGGCCACAAGCTTACCGACCTTACATTTCCACACACCGCTGGAACCATATGACACAAAAGGAGGATCCCTCTTGCTTCTCCGCTTCACTGAGTTGAAGAGAAATTGCGAGCTGAGATAAGCTCCCGCGTAGTCATGTTTCACAAGATTTGACTTCTCTACCAGGTGAGAATAGTTTCCTAGCTGGGATTGTAAAAATCTGACGTTTTACATTAACATAACTTTCTCCATCCTCTACAAAACGTGTTTGCAAATATTTATACTAATTAATTGTGATAAACTCTGGTTATTCCTCTACACATTATGCTATCGAAAAAGTGGAATGTTGAATATCTTGTTGCTAGACATATGCTGGCCTTGAAATACCACAGTCATTCTATCAAACGTCAAAAACCTCTGGATACAGATAGCATTAAAAATGACAGGTGATGAGAAACTCAAAATAATACTACCTCATTGGCTAAACAATTATTTGAAATAAATTGTTGTTTTACAGAGATCTACATTTTTCGTGTAGTAAGTTTTTGTGTGTCTCATAGTTTACCCATTCTACAAGATTGTACAAAATTCTTTTCGGATGAAGAGCACTTCTAACACTGTTCCAAAGAAATACAACTTTCACATTGTGTAATTAGAAATATAAAAATATAATGCATGGTAATTTAACAAAAAAAAAAGAACAAAAAAACACACATACACACAATTCCTCTTCCAAATGTTATTCATATGGAATCTGGAGCTCCAAAGTGTTCATTTACACTGGAATACCGATTTTTTTAGGTGGAACGCGATAAAGGGATACTGATTTTTTTAACTGTAGGATTTAATATGGCAGTTGAAGATTTAATGTTAAGGAAATATTTTTATGTTGAACAGAAAACAAGCCAACATTACTTTACAAATTGAATAGTATTAGTTCCTCAAACTTCGCACAGCTTTTTGATGCTTTGGATTACGTAATTTAAGAAAATGTAACTTGTTCTCGGGCTTGCAATTTAAATTGACTAATGACAATTGCTGTCAATTTATTTGTTGAAAGTTGGCTGCTATTCTCGTTGTAACAGCCGTATCAAGAATGTGATAAAGGTAGGGTAGGCCCACATTAAGTAGGGGTAAGGAGTCTTTATCAGCATTGTTTGTAACTTTAAAACTACGGCTTTTTTCTTTACTATTTAGTCTAATTCAATCCAGATATATTTCCATATATACATTTAAGCAGTCGTATTTTATTTTAAAGCATTGCTTTTTATGTGAATATACATTAAAATGGATGTATTCGCTTATATTTACAATTAATATTCCCTGTAGTCAGCATTTACTTGCTTATATTTCTTTATTTCTGTTCTTTATTTGCTTTTTCTTTCAAGATGATACCCCAATGTTAATTGAAATATCTCTTCAAGATCTCCTAGTCGTGTAAGAAGACAAAAGCTCGATGATATTAAATCTGTGGAAGAAGGTGAAATATGTAAAATAAAGATGACATTTTTCCTAAAATGTTCAATTATTTACTCTACGAAAGATTGGAAGATACAAGTGGAGGTTTTTAAATATTTCATCAATATAGCCTTTTGTAGTACCTATTTTATGCCTAAATTCGTAATGTCTCGGTATTTATATTTATATTTAACTTTGCAATAGAGGGCAATATCAAGCGCAGAAGTTGGCTGGAACATTTTTCAAGTCATATGCCAGTTTCTAAATAATATTTTACTTGACGGATCTGTTGCGCTAACTAATGTCTTAATATTATAAATCATGAATTACGATACTTGTTAATATTAGAAAATATTCATTTTAAGGCGTCATAAATACTTTAGTATTCATACTTATATGGATGTAAAATGAAGATTGCAAATTTCAAGCTAGTTTTACTTTCTCCACTTCTTACTATAATAATAAGCAGAAATATTACTTGTATCTAAACATTTTTATATCAAATTTCACCGGAAATTCACATTTTGAGATTGCCTGACTCCATAACAAACATTTTAGAAGGTGTTGGTGGCGGTAACGCACAACAGACCTTTTCAAGAAAACCCCTCTCAAGGTAGCTTGTACATGGGCAATGTTTCATTATTTTCTCAACAATTTATTTAGCAATGTGGATTAGAACAAATATTTAAGAAAATAAGGTAAATAAAATATATAGAGCATTTCAAAAGTCACTTAAAACTTTAAAGCGCTCTAAATATTACAATATTTGAGATAGGAAAAACAAAAGCATATAATAGGCAAATAATGAAGTTTTATAAGACATAAGGAGGATGTTCTCCATTCTCTTCTTCAATTGTGGTATTACACATCTGAATTTGTCTCGATAATGTGCAAATAATATTTCCACAATTCAAATTTCTACTTACATCATTCATACCTTTGGCCTTCCAGATTTCTTCCTATGAGTAACAGAACAGTTTCTTTGAACTTACTGATTAAATCCCCATAATTATAAATGAAACATGGGTCCGCTCTTAAATAGTTAAAAGTTCTAAAACTCCTCTTACGTATATAATAGTATTTGTAAATTACTAATTCTTGTAGCAGAATGGACTGAATTAATGATTTTTATTCAATAAAATTGTACCCACGGTAACGGAGATCTAAAAGAAAAAAGAAAAAACACAAAAGTAAAACCAAATCCTATTGCTTGCCCAATATATGACTTTATTTTTATCTTATCTCGAAGTGATTTTTAAAAATCATATGTATCCTAAATTTTATAGGAGTGGCCTCTGAAGGCCTACACATTCGGAAAGAACTTTGTCTAACTTATAACTTAGAAAAGATATATCCTTAAAACTAATAATGATTTAAACTATTGCTTTCTCTCCCACGTACAATGTTCACTGTAGGTGGAGAAAAATTCGAATATCGAGCTTTTACTGGAAAAAAATGGCGTGTTATTTATGGACGCTCTTTAACTGCTGTGGTTCTCAGCGTCCCGTTCTAAATTGGGCGTGAAAGACCGCTTAATTTTGCTCAGAGGCCTCTCAATCAGGCTTGACGTTCTTTTACGTGCCGTAAATCTACGACACGGGACCAACGACTTTACTTCCCTTCCGAAGGAAGCCATGCTAAGGATTTTTACGCCCGAAAAAATCCATCGTCCTCCGCCGGGTTTGAACCCGCGACCTTGGATATATGAAGTCAGCATGGTAACCATTACCCCACGGAGGGCGACTAGCTTTTACTGGAAATACATGTTTCGAGGAAATAAGTATGGTGTATGTGGACATAAAAATTAGATACGAAAAGTGAGTGAAATGCTATATTTGATATTTATGTGCAGTATCTTGCAATGCTACGCCACGAAGACTTTCGGGATGATCTTCCCACCCCAAACCATCCTTTACATAACAGAGCTCTTTATTTAATTTTCTGGCTCTTAACAATTTTGATTCAAATCCATACATTATGGTTATTGACATGACAAATAAAACGTTAATTTTGTGTAAATAGTCTCTAGCTCTATACAACTAACAAGAAATATAGAAAAGCGTACCACAAAAAATTTATATGTAGAACACACCACTAAGTTTAGTATATTTTTATGTACTTAAATAATTTCAAGATATTCATTGCTATTTGCTTAAATTTTCAAATAATTATATTGATCTCAACTGAAAATTACTGAATATTAAATCCACTTTCAAATTATATTTCAATAACAATCAGTAAATATATATATTTTTGGTGCTCTTAACCATGCAATTGTCCTTTAACGACCAACTTTTTAAAGATTTGACTAACGCTTTAGCCTATTGTATTATCTTGCTGCACTTAAACCTATCAAAAACATGTAATAAAACCATCTCTGCTAATGTTTATCTTGAATAGCCTGAAAATTGAAGCGTAAGTTTCTGTGATAATATTTTGTAGCAGAATACGTACAGAAAGTCATGTGAGTGTAACATATCAAACTTTTTTGTGGCATACCTATTTTTTTTAAGTGGTCCTCATTCATTTGTTCCTCCCGATGTCATGGAAGGAGTATGATACTTCAAGGAAAGCCTGCATATAGCAACGTATTTCAAATATCTGATTATTGCTTCGCCTTATACATCGCTTTTATATCTAAAACGAAATGTTGAACAAAACTAATTTTTCAGACGTTTGCCTTGATTAAAACGAAGTTGATACATGAGTAAGTTGCTGTAAAAATAGTTTGTAGAAACTGTATAAAAACATCTGACGTGGTACATTCACACCACTTTCTCTACCAGTTCTTGAGCAAACTTATTTTAAAAATCATATTGTACTATCCACTTTGTGTTAATCCAGATAATTTGTTTATTACATATGCATGTATACACAACAAGATTAAGAGAATACGGTAGGCTTAAGCGATAGCCACATCTTTAAAAAACAGCTCATTGGGAGCACTTAGAAGGTTCTCTTTGCTTGTCCAGCAGAAAGAAAAATGCATAACGACTTTCCTTTTTGAGAAATATAAAAGTATATAAAGATAAAAACCAGTAACAAATAGTTTACACCCCACAAAAGTTACTTCTGATGATTTTTTAGCTTAGTGTTGTTTAAAAGTTTAAGATTTAAAATTCAAAAGTAATATAGTACATGACTTGAATAGGAACGCTTTAATTACTTTGCAAACACTGCATATTGACGCGTATAAAATGTTGTCCATAATGATATGCAGTTGTTTATGTTGGTAAGAAAATCCAAGTCGCTCCCTCTGCCAGCATGAGCTTCAAATCCTGGGATTCTAAGCTTAATGGGTATGGATTCTTGTGTTGTATTCGTTGAAATGCATAATAAACACACATAAAGAAAACTAAGTCACATCTGTACAGAATGCAAAACAACAGGACACCCAAAGCAGTTTTAAATTATAACCCACAAGGGAAGAGAATAAAATCATCAGTTTGAAGCCGGAACGGGTTGAACTATTGTTACTGACAAAGGATAGAAGCTTTTTATTGTTGAAAAGAAGTATTGATAAATGATAGAATAAATAGAGTTTTGTTATCAGTGAGGGATCAACAGAGAAGGGAATATAGAGAGTAATAATAATAATAGTAATAATAATGATGATGAGGAGGAATAGATGAGGACAAGGGATAGATAAAATTTCGAAACTGAGCATTAGATGATGACGAGAAGAAGATAGTGTTCACTCTCCGAGAACAGGAAGATGCTTTTGGATTTCAGAGAATGTAATGAAGGTTGATGATATGAATAATTACACTTCTAACTTTAAATAAAGTTCTAAATAAATTAATTTTAAAACGTTGAATACTATGTGTGTAATTATGAGGTAATTTTAAATTTAACTAACAATTAAATTGAATAGCCATTTTATTTGGCCTATAGTTTATCTCGTTTGGGGTTGAAGTTCATTGTCGCATCTTTTATCTGCAAAATGTTTTCTAATATTGAAGAATTGACTCCCGTGTGGCCAAAGACTGCTTTTCTTGCTTCGTAACCGCAAAACATTTACTTTCCCGGTTAAAATTGTTACAAAGAGGAGCGAATGTTGCGCGAGATTATCGCCTAAGTGTGCGGGTGGAAAGCTGAGTGAGTCTTAAAATGAGGCAGATAGCTGCACTTAATGGCTACAAACACAAAGTTCAGCTAACATATTTCAACAGATATTCTTGGCTTGGGACTTTGGAGATACCAATATTACTTCCGCGTAATCCCGAGATTCCTTCAGTGCTTATATGTTCTTATCTTACAAGAGAGAATAACATAGAATAACGTGCATGCAGTTTTATTAATGCGTCTTTCTGTAACGGAAAATTTGCATTCGCGCTTTAATAATACAAACGCCTTATATGAGTTTAAGCAAAAAACTCATATTTACAGACTTACGAAACATACACCGAAGTAAAACCATTAGCTGTGAATAATTAGGCTGCAGTTTTCATTTTTATACAAAAATGGAATAGTGCCTACACATATTTTCAGAAAGGTTTAATTCATATAAACTTAGTTTCTACTCCTTTTGGAAAAAAAACTTTCAAAAATTCAATATCTGTGAAAAATTTGTATACAAAAATCCAATATCTGCAACAAAAACACACTAAAAATGATTTATTCAACCACGTATATTTCTTTATCCACTACGTAATATTAGGTAGAGGAAGTATTGTATTCCACACAAAATTCGATTTAGAGATTTCAACGGAAATATTTTTTTTAAAGTTCCCTTAGTAAATAAATAAGAATTATTTTTACAAAAATAAAATCTGTGTGTGAAATTAAATATCTAACTTTTTTTTTTTTTTTTTTTTTATTGTTTCATCTGTGGTCATATCGGGGGCTTTCAGAACATTAGGTTAAACTTTATATTACTAAACACAGGCATATTCACTCTCACATTCATACTTCCAGACTCTATGGGGGATAGGGAATAATTCCGGTTAAAGAAAAATTTTCCGCCCCAGCCGGGAATCGAACCCGGTACCTCCGGGTGAGAAGTCAGCTCGCTGACCACTCGACCACGGAGGCAGTCTAAAATATCTAACTTGATATTTACAAAATAGTGACTTAACCACACACAAAAAGAGAACATATATGTAATAGCAGATATTAAATACAGCAAATCAGGCCTGTAGTATTATTAATGTAATGAAACATGAGAATGAATAAAGATAAAACAAAAATAAATAAATAGAAAAAGATCTAAAGTTCTGAGTCTCTCAAGGATACGACAGGAATATTTTTAGGAAAATTCTCTAAATCCTAGCTACCCTTTACATGGAGTATTTTCAAAAACTTTGATTTTCTCAAAAATGACTAGTGATTATGATTGAAATACCTTATGTTTAATTTGTTTCTTCGAAATTTTAAATATATGTACATCTCAAGTTTTCTGGGAATAGGTTTTTAAATCCTAAATATTCAGGATAAACTTTTGTGCAACTGTAAACCGTAAGAGACAAAATCGTATTACACAAAAAATTAGATGTCACAAAAGCATACAATAAATGTCAAATACACGTTTTGTAGGGTGTACTGAATCCTACGTCTTAATATTTATATGGTAAGTACAGAAAATTGATGAAAATTAAGTTCTAGATATATAATATGTAACTTTTGCAAATAGGAGTTCCAATTACAATTATTTTTCATATAGTTGAAATTCCAAAGCTGAAATTTGGCAAAATTAATTAAAAAAATCCAGCAGAATTTCAATTTCTTTCTAAAAATGCTGCACCAACATACTATTGATTATTGCTCGCAGGCTTTTAAAATTTCAACACATGGCCGTTTAATAAATACCGAAAAGCACTCGGTTTAATGGCTTGTTTTTACTGTCATTGTCTTTTATTTGCTGATTTTGCTCTTACTTTTGCTGCAGTGTTCCATACCATGCAGTTTAGAACCAATCATGTTAAATTTCCAACAGACACGTGGGAAGAAATAATTATAAATGGCTGATGTGTTACATTCATATGACTTTCTCTGCCTATTCTGTAACAAACAGTCCTTAATGAAGCTGATTCTTTCATCTACTTCGTGCTAATCAAAATAAACTACAACGAATCCCCTCTTATTACTTAGTTTCTTATAACTAGAACGTAAATAAAGAAATACACTAGGCTAAAGTAATAGTAAAATGTTTTAAAAGCCGATTGCTGTGTGATTGTGATAGCAATTCGATTTTTTTTTTTTTTTTGTATGGACAGAACCAAAACAAAAGCAAACTCCTGTTTGAAAAGGCAAACAATATCTAAATTCATGAATAGCAAGCTCTTTCTTCTAACCCCTAACGGTTTATCATTTATTCAAAATCATAGAGAAATTCAGAAGCTGTTCCCAGAAAATTTAAGATGCACATTTTATTAGTCATATAAATACCGTTAGTACACGCTAATTTAATCAAAATCGTTTGAGACGTTTTTGAGGCAATCAAATAGCCAAACATTTGTCCATGTAAAGGGTAGTTGTGGTGGGGGTATTTTATCGAAAAATTTCGTTTCGTAATCTTGGCAGATGCTGAACTTATTTATCAAATTTGGTATTTAACCGACTCTTATGTTTGAATGTCATAAAGACATAAAATATACACACATAAAATGTTTTATAGAGAGATTCTAAAATGGTATTTCTTGTAAAATTAAGGTATTAGATTTTTGGGTGGAATCCAAGACTTTCTATGCTTGAGCACTTGTAAAATTGGCATTTGATTTTACTATTTTTCTCAAGGTATACATAATTAATTGTATTACTGGGGATAAATACTTTTAAAATTACATTTTCTTTTGTTTTAAAACAAAAAGAGGAACAACACAATTTCTACATGCCTGTAATCAATTTTAAAAATTACGATTTATGCATCATGTACAGCATATGGTTAATTAGTACGATGAAAGCAAGTTTTCTGTCTCAAATATTATTAAATATATGCGTAAGACATTATGATAGACCAGTACGCTGAAAATGTGAATATAAGTGGATAAAAGCTGCAGCATTTAGAAGGAAAATATATCGGGACCAAGATTAATCTTGTCCGGTTAAGGAACAGGTCATGAGGCCCAAGCCGCGAAGAGGAAAATTATATACCAGGTTGCCCAAGTAAACCAATATTTGCAGTTTTATATTTCCCGCATACATAAGTACAAAACAAGTTGCTGCTTTACTGATTTTCAAAGGGACAGTACAAATATGAAACGAAATGCCCTCTGCATTGTTTACTGTGATTTTGTATTGATAAGCCTCGAGTGGTCGCCTGCTTGCAGTAAGAGCATGCTCCCGAGTCGAGAAAAGGTCGCTTGAGGGTGTGCAGGGCTGTTTCCAACCCTCACTGTGGGCAGCACGTTTACAACCTCCAGTTCATCAGTGGTGGTGGAACGCAATTGTTTTGTAGTTGCGATGGCTGCTATATCCTCGATATTCCTTTTGAGCTACAGTCATAAATAATTATCTTACCAAACGATATTGTGTTAAAGGGTTACACATCAAGCAGGTTTACAACCTCCAGTTCATCAGTGGTGGTGGAACGCAATTGTTTTGTAGTTGCGATGGCTGCTATATCCTCGATATTCCTTTTGAGCTACAGTCATAAATAATTATCTTACCAAACGATATTGTGTTAAAGGGTTACACATCAAGCAGGAAAAGTATAAACCGTTTCTACACCTTCGCTCCACGAGAAAGATTTCCTAAACTCTACAATCCTACTGAAAGAATTTTGAGTGTTTTTGAGGCCTTCTATGTTTGCGAGACACTACTTTCTTTAATGAAACTTTCAAAATCCAAAATCATGTTAACGAACATTTGAAAGTAAGGATAAGTAGTCGCTATTAGGATATGTTGACTAAAAAAAAGAAAAAAAATTGAGATGACTTTGTCGTTGACCGGTAAACATGCGAGTCACTTGGGGAATTTAACGTCATGGCGGCATTTTGCCATGTTAGTTCAGTGGTTAGAGCAACCGGCTAACGACCGCGGTATTCATGTTTGAAATCTCGGCTATGGCATTGCATTTTTCAGTCTGGCTCTACTTATCAAACTCTGTCCAAACCACGGCTTGTGTGATATAGAAGAGAGAAAAAAAACCAACAACAAATTAGCTCTTTAAAGTATGTTTTTGACTGAGTGGTACTTAAACTCCCAAGTATTAAAAGCTGATACAGAAACACGCAAACATTGCAGTGAATTTCCGATGTGTGAGAAAATATACTTTCATTAGCGAGATTATTTGAACACCTTGTGTTTTGTATTTAGTTAATTGATTATTATGACATTAATTAGAAGAAACCTTAATCAGCTATCTGTATAACGGGGTAAAAATATTGCTGACGATATTATAAGTAAAAGTAACAATGTAATTCAATAAAACGTTTCAGTTCAGTTATGTCCATATCGAGAATGTATGTTTACATGCAAATTCTTGTCTCCGCCACACTTGCTTTCCTTGCCCTCAGCCGAACGTTGGGGCTTCAGAGCATTTACTTATGCACTTGAAGGTGACCGAGTTAGAGCTAGGTCATTCATGCTCAAACAAATAACCGAATATGCTTGTGATTTGTGGGAAGTTACACCGTTTTATGACTGGGGCTCAAAAGCTGTATAAAAACGTTTTCCATCTGATTTCTGTTAAGGAGACAACATCCTTGGGCCGTTTTATTTGGTAATCATAATGAGCAGTTTAATTTGCAGTTCTTCCAGGTTGGACTGAAAATTAAGAAATGTTTTTTAGAAGACGACACGCTCTAATTAGTAGAAAGTGTCAGAAAAATACTACTCAATATCATTATTATAGAGAAGTTAAGAAAATCTCAACGAGGTGTACCCCGGACGGTGCATTCGGAGACCACCGAGAGTGTCCCATGAACCTTTTCTTATACGAATGTTTTAAAGCCAGGGTTTACGAAACGAAATAATGAAATCCATTAATTTACAAAAAGGATACGTCTTGTGTATACTTCAACATTGAAAACATTTTAAGATGTGTCCGTGCCGATACTAAATGTGGTTACATCAATGCATTTGCCAAGACAACGTTTATTTGAACATGTTTATAATGAAATATGCAATATTTGAAACGGAATAAACTTTAATTATAGTTTATTTAAAGTAAATATTTATGTGCATATACTCTTTATATATAATATATACAAACATATAAACAAAAGTATATACTTTTTAGAATATATATGGTAAAACTCTAAAGAAAACAATGTTGAAGTAGTATAAAGTCATAGTCGCGCCAGCATTGATATATGGCTCCTAAAATTGGACGATGAACAGAAGTGAAAAAGAATGTTGGAAACAGAATAAAATGGGTTTTTAAGGAGTATTGTTGGATATAGCCGTTTGTGCCACTTAAGGCGTGATTTAATTAGAGACCAATTAAAAAGATAATTTAAACAACAAAATCTTTTGATACAAACAAAACTGGTCCGGTCATGTAGGATGCCAGGTAGTAGACTAACCATAATAGTTTCAAAATATAAGCCCGGAAGAAATCGCAGTGTGAGAAGACGAGCTTTGGTGAGCAGAAACAGGCCAAATTGGCCTATTTTGTTGATATGGATAATATATACAGGGCTAATACAAATGAACAATTCTTCTTCATAATACAAATATATGCTATTATGAATGATACATACAAATCACAACCTCGCGAAGTTTTCTCAGCTGTTCTATGTGCACCTTTCGGGTAACATGACACGTGTCCATACATTCTGTAGCATCACACTTTCTTGTTCTGTCACAATCTTGTAAAAGAACTACTCGTGCAGCTAACTGTTGTATGTGCACCTCTCGGGTAACATGACACGTGTCCATACATTCTGTAGCATCACACTTTCTTGTTTTGTCACAATCTTGTAAAAGAACTACACTCGTGCAGCTGTTGTATGTGCACCTCTCGGGTAACATGACACACGTCCATAATTCTGTAGCATCACACTTTCTTGTTTTGTCACAATCTTGTAAAAGAACTACACTCGTGCAGCTAACTGTTGTATATGCACCTCTCGGGTAACATGACACACGTCCATACATTCTGTAGCATCACACTTTCTTGTTTTGTCACAATCTTGTAAAAGAACTACACTCGTGCAGCTAACTGTTGTATGTGCACCTCTCGGGTAACATGACACGTGTCCATACATTCTGTAGCATCACACTTTCTTGTTCTGTCACAATCTTGTAAAAGAACTACACTCGTGCAGCTAACTGTTGTATGTGCACCTCTCGGGTAACATGACACACGTCTATAATGCTGTAGCATCACACTTTCTTGTTCTGTCACAATCTTGTAAAAGAACTACACTCGTGCAGCTAACTGTTGTATGTGCACCTCTCGGGTAACATGACACGTGTCCATACATTCTGTAGCATCACACTTTCTTGTTTTGTCACAATCTTGTAAAAGAACTACACTCGTGCAGCTAACTGTTGTATGTGCACCTCTCGGGTAACATGACACACGTCCATAATTCTGTAGCATCACACTTTCTTGTTTTGTCACAATCTTGTAAAAGAACTACACTCGTGCAGCTAACTGTTGTATATGCACCTCTCGGGTAACATGACACACGTCCATATATTCTGTAGCATCACACTCTCACACCATCTTGTTTTGTCACAATCTTGTAAAAGAACTACTCGAGCAGCTAACTGTTGTATGTGCACCTCTCGGGTAACATGACACACGTCCATACATTCTGTAGCATCACACTCTCACACCATTTTGTTTTGTCACTATCTTGTAAAAGAACTACACTCGTGCAGCTAACTGTTGTATGTGCACCTCTCGGGTAACATGACACACGTCCATACATTCTGTAGCATCACACTCTCACACCATCATGTTTTGTCACAATCTTGTAAAAGAACTACTCGAGCAGCTAACTGTTGTATGTGCACCTCTCGGGTAACATGACACACGTCCATACATTCTGTAGCATCACACTCTCACACTTTCTTGTTTTGTCACAATCTTGTGCAGCTAACTGGTACACACAGTGAAAATTTAGTGAGTTTACTGTATTTTTTTAGTTATCAACTTTTGCTGTATAGTAATATTTCGGAAAATGCGTTTTGAGAACGAATAAATCACTTAACATTTGTGCGTGTGTGTATGTGTGTATGTGAGTAAAACGGCGTTTTGATTAATCTTATAATCTTATTAACTTTGTAGCGTCAATTGGTACCATGTTGTACTGTAAGAGAAGCAACATAGTTAAGTATTCTGCTTTTCGGTAAGTCCTCAAACTTGGTACACGAATTTGGTTCTTCATAGTTCCTCATGGAGTCGTGCCGTGGCTGAGTGGTTAGACCACTTGACTCTCACTTAGGCGTTCCAGATTCCATCCCAAGCGTGCACATGTGAGATTTGTGGTGGACGAAGGGGCGCAGAGACGGGTTTTCTCCGGGTTCTCCAGTTTCTCCTGCCATCACATTCCACCGGTACTGCATTGTCATTCCATGCATCATCAGAGTCATCGCCTTAAGTAGTGAAAGCGGGCGTTAAACACTGTAAAAATACTCGTAGTAAAAAAAAATAGTTCTTCATTGTTTGCTATTCTTCCTTCTTCAGTATCCAATATTTCCCTTAAATCGTCTAGTAAGCTGAATTCTTCCGAGACTGGTTGACTAATCGTTGCTCAGGTTCTTTATGTAGTAGTAATTAAACATTCTTGTTTATGAGCGAATTGGTTATTAAACAACCGATAGAACATACCATACTTACTCTCTTCAAACACAAAACCTAGGCATACTGTGAAAAGTTCTAGATTAAAGAAAACCTCTGGACCTCAAGGCTGAAACTGAATTCGGAACCACTCGCATAGCAGGTAGGCACTCACTTGAGCTAGGGT
This sequence comes from Hymenopus coronatus, assembly GCA_030762935.1. Classification (NCBI taxonomy): domain Eukaryota; kingdom Metazoa; phylum Arthropoda; class Insecta; order Mantodea; family Hymenopodidae; genus Hymenopus; species Hymenopus coronatus. The sequence continues at coordinate 40,601,908 of CM060896.1, read as the reverse complement.
ACCGACCATAGCATTTAGTGTTTATTTACAAAAACTGGTTTTTATTTAAATAGGTCTCTTTCAGTGAACGCCCCTTTTCAGTTCAGTTCAGACAAGCCCTTTGGCAACCGCGGTTTCCCGGATAATCTAACTTAAGCGAAGAATAACTTGTTTCCTTAAAAGTTCGACCGGGTACTTTTATTTATCATAATGTACTCATGCTTTTTATTTTAGAGGTAAAATAATTTTAACAGAAATAGACAATTTTGCTGTTTTTAATTCCATTCATATATTTTATTTTTATAATGAGGATCAGGTTCGTCTCTAAAGTATCACCATACTATATTATTGTGATGTATGTGTGTGTGTGTCTTACATTCAAGAGGTCTCGAGTTCAAATCTTACTTGGATTTTATCCGGGGTTTTCCGTTATGCCGATAAAATAAATTCAAGTAACTAAGCTCCACATACTCCGGCCTCATTTGATACTAATTTTACTGATTTCATTTATCGTCACATATGTCTACCAAGTTAAAGGACAGTAAAGTCTGATATGTTACATTTACTTAACTTGCTCTGGCCGTTCCATTTACAAAATTTTCTTGCTAAAAAAAGGTATTTTATGTACTTCATGCTAATCGAGATAAACACTAGCAGAATTTGTATTATTACTTGCTTTGTTTGTATGATCATGACTTGAGAAATTCCCGTATAAGAAAAGAGTAGGTATTGTAAAACTGAAACCAGTAACTAAGAATATCTAAAAAACGGCCAGCTCAAAAAAAAAAAAAAAAAAAAAAAAACCTGTAGGTAAAAATTTGGGTGTTTTAACGAAGTCTACATTTTTGGTAATAAGTTTTTGGCTATCTGTTTCGGTTTAATAGTTATGCAAAATTATTCAAAATTCATCCAGAATAAACAGTCCTTCGGGGGCTATTTCCAGAAAATTCAAAATATACATTTTATTTGTGATATAAATATCTTTAATATACGGTATCCTAATCAAAATTATTAGAACAATTTTTGAGAACACCAAAATGTTCAAACTTTTTCCATGTAAATGCTAGTTTGGAGTGGGGGCATTTTCTTCAAAATCTTGGTGTCGCATTCTTGGAAGATACTAAACTTAAATACCACGCATGGTACTTAACGGAATTTTTGGTTTTGAACTATGCTGTCCACACACACACACACGAACCTGTTTGTAAAAATGCTTTTTTCGGACTCAGGAGACCTAAAACATATATTTCCGGTGAAATTTCGGCATCGAATTTAGAGCGGAATATAAAACAATAGAATTTCTGGAGAAAAAGATTACTTATATATTGTGATAAAGACACTTTTGATTTTGGAGGAAAAAAGTACTATTCAATGGTCCGTAAAAAGTGTTTAAAACGCAATTAGTGGAAAATAACTTCATCTAAATCTACGATACCAACATTATTGCGCAAATATCCTAAAAGGATATTTTAAAGTATTGTGGATAGTTTTCACAGGATAATCTTTAGTTAAGGTAAACACATTCACAGAAACAGTGAGTCCTGAAGTAACAGAATAAGATAATAACAGAGAGCAGGAGCACTGCAGAACTCCCCTCGCATTCCTCTTCCGCACAGTCCTGACGTGCCTACGCATTATTATGCAAGGCTGTATGATGTTAGTTCCCCGAGTGTGGATGAAATTGCAATGTTGATTGGCAGGCGCTTAGGGGAATCTCGAAACACTTTGAGTGCCCCGCCTGGATTTCCAGTGGTTTAGGCCGCCACAAATCTCGGTACTTGCCAAGTTTACCATTACCATATTACGGTGTATATGTTTAGTAAGTAAATATTGTTAATTTATTTGAGTCGAAATCAGTTGGTCATCAAACTCGAAAAAAAACAAAAACAAATGAAACGTTTTATTGCAAAAACAATGGTGTATTAGCTAATTTATTTGGCTTAAAATAAGCACGCAGTCTTTTAGTTTCTCTACACGTACTATATATGTGCAAAATTATCCTCCGTGATGTAGCGAATACCGCGTAGCCTCTAATACCCAAGGCTGCGGGTTCAAACTCGATGGAGGCTGATGGATATTTAGGAGCGCAGAAATCGTTAACATGGCTTGCTTCAGAAGGGAAGTAAAGCCGTCGGTCCTGTCCATAACGTGAAATAAAATGGCTCTAGAATGCGCCATGTTTAACTTCACAAGCCGTGATTTCGTTCTATAATGCCATCTCTGAGCGATGATTTTTTTTTTTTTTGAATACAGTTGCGGAGTCTGATCGGGACTCCGGCGCTGTATACCCTACTTTTTATTTACCTAATTTGTTTACTTTGATTACTGTATTATTACTTAATTTCTGTTTTTACTTTTTACACACACATACACAAACATATAACATCCATGCCCAAGGCGGGACTCAAACCCACGATCCCCTGCGCTGCGAAACACCAAAGCGAGACGCCATGGGGACCGGCATTCTTCGTCACCATGGTGCGAACTCGGGAACTAGAAATTCTAGTTCGCTGTAAAGGCAGCGTTATGGAACTAGAATTGAAATATAGTCCGTTTGTTGGATACACAGGATGAATTAAAAGAAAACACATAAATTGAAAGTAACATAGAACATTGCAATTTATTTATGTTTTAAAACCTTTTAAAAACCGCTCTTTGTAACTGACATTCACGGCAACGAATACATTCCTGCAATTTCTTATGAGAACTCTGCAAGCTTGTCTCAATAAAACAGGATAAATGGCACTGATTTCCTTCCTTTGTTTGAAGCTGATTGATGGTGCCAGGCTTGTTGCAATACACACTACTTTTCAGATTACCCCATAGAAATAATCAGCTGCAGTCAGGTCAGGGGATTTTGGCGGCCAGGAAACTTCTCCAAATCGTGAAATTAAGCGTCCTGGAAACCTGTTTCGCAAACATTCATTGAACAAAAGCATGTGCGCTGTAGCGCCATCTTGCTGGAAGCATAATTCGTCACGGAAATTAATTTTATCAGGAATTTCCAACATTGCAGAAAGAGCTAGACTTTGTTTCACAGCTTAGAGAAGCTGTGAAACAAACGAAACGATGCAAGAATTGTTAAATTTACTTACCCACTTTAGGATAGTATTTCGGGACGGAATTCTTCCATTCATTGCGATATTAAATTTATTTCTAAATTTCTCTGCACACCAGTTGTCGATTTCAAATCAAAATAAGTTCATACTGGATCACAGTTCTGATGTAGGCCAGTTATCCATATTGTGTTTCACAACAATGAGAAAAACAATTACATTGCATCCAGATCACATTACCAACATTGCTAATTCATTCATTCAAAACCGCTAGGAACGAACGCGTTCTAAAGATTGCCATATCCCACTGCTCGGCACTGGATGTGTGCAAAAAGTTAATATCAAAACTTATATGCTACATAAATTTACTCTATATTTTTATTTAATTTAGTTAACGTTTACTTTAAAATGTTTACACATTTTTGTAAACTTCTTTGACTGTGTTATACCTTTGTTAAATTAATTTATTATTATTATTATTATTATTATTATTATTATTATAGTTCAGTTTGTTTTGAAGGCTCTGATCAGCAGGCAACCTCAAGATTGAGGAAGCAGAAGTATTTTTTTCATAATAAATATTATTTCAAATAACCGATGCAATAAACAATAAGGGTATCATATTTGACTTACAGATGTTGAACAGCCCGCCTCAGTATATGTGAGGGTAGCGTTTCTGCCTCACATTCAAGTGATCTTAAGTTCAAATTTCGCTAAGGATAAGATTTTTTCGGGGTTTACCCTGATCCTGAGAAGACGAATGTAGAGGAAAAAGCTCCACAGAAACCAAAATCATTTCAGCATCGTTTCACGAATTTCATTCATCGTGCGATACGACCAAGTAGGTTAAAGGACGTTAAGCAACAGGAGACAGATAGAGAGAGAGAGAGAGAGAGAGAGAGAGAGAGAGATTACGAGAGAAACTGTACTTTTAAATACATGATTCCTGTAGTCAACAAGGAAAATCTTGCGAAATTAGAATTCCACATTTGTATTAATCCTGTTTGATTTGCCACACTTAATTCGTAAATCAAAACCCTGCTTGATTTTTAGCGTCAGTCTATTAGTTTTACTTTCAGTACTACATAAATAAGCAGCGGAAGTACTGTATACTATCAAAAACGTCAAAGTCGAGCTTTCATCGGAAAAATATGCTTTGAGACTCCCTGAATCAAAAGAAAAAGAATATTTCAAAAAAATGGTCCGTGGTATACGTGTGTGAACAATCAAACTCGTAAACGAAAAGTTAGATACTGAAATTTTAAGTGAACGTGGATTTTCACCCCATCCCTTTGAACGAAGAATTTTTTGAAAATTTTGATTTTATAAAAATTACCAAATATTTAGGTTAAAATACCAAATTTTTATGTTTTAATGGCGAATAATATGTATATCTGGAGTTTCCTGGGAATAGCTCTAAATCCCCTTCGTTCTGAATGACTTGCAATATCGATATAAACTTTTCTATACAAAATTTAGATTTAGTTAATGCACACAGTTAATATGAATATTTCTTGAGCTTAACTATTGTTATTGATTCAAGTATTCCAGTGCTTATACGTTTTTCAAAAGGGAAGTCTTTATTCGCATATTTTTATTCTAGTCATGCTAAGAGAATTAAATTTCAACGCCATGACATAGCGACCTTAAAATATATCAGTATAATTTTATACTAGTGTATTCCCTTACTTCCCTTGTACCTACAGGAAAATAGGCAGTTCAACAATTTTTCCCAATTTTTATCTCGATTACCAGTATTAGATAAAAGACAAACTTTTGTGAGAATATTTATTACAGAATACATAGAGGAATTTGTGTGTTTTAAGACAATTTTATTTATTTATTTTGTAATGTCAAATTTATCACCCCAAGTATAACATCGATCGCTCAAAATTTTAACGATCGAACACGGCACTAAAGATCATATAGCAATAAAATAGTTTGCGTTTCTGAGAGGTACACATCCAGCCATCTTAGTAGAACTAATAACAGCGGACAGTTGTAGTTCAAACCCTATCGTCTCGCACTGCAGAAAAAAACTGTTGTTACTGCCTCACAAATAGCTGTATCAAAACGATTTTAATCTACGTAATCCGAATAGTAGTCTAATATTGCTACACTGACATGACTTTTTTCTATTACATTTTCCACTGTGTGCAGTAAATAGGGGATGTATTGTATTCCTCCAAGAATTTCGGCTTCCAGATTTCACCGGAAATATATACTTTGAAGCTCCCCAAATCCAATGTGTATGTTTGTGTTTGCCTGTCTTATTTGTCCGTGTCTGTGAATAGCATAATCCAGAAAACGAATAGTCGAGCTAAGTACCAATGATATTTATATGAGAAATAAAATGTATATCTTAAATTTTCTGTAAATAAACTGAAAACTCTCTTTTTAAGAATCTTTTTAAACAGGCAGAAAATAATTTGCTCGTGCGCCAAGCCTGTTTATAACTGTCGGCATTTTGAGATAGCCTCCGGTGCAGCCACGCGGATTCCTATCTACCCCTTGCACTGTTCACAAAAGACTGGCACAAGCATATTATGTTCTATAACTACTACGTTAAGTGTTAGAAGGTAACGAACTACACAAAAATGTAGATCTCCTTAAAACACACAGCTTATTTCAAACTATTTGTTTTTGGCATAAACCATTTCCGAGAAATTCGTTACTGCTGTTTAAAATTGTTCAATGCGTTTTGTTGTTTTAAAGTCCTATAAGTTTACATTTGCTTCTGGCGATTTCGTGGAAAGAGTACATAATTTTAAACCCAGCATATAATGTCCAGTTCTTAAATATTTAGGTATTGCAATCCCCTTTGTATCTATAACGAAATGTAATGTAGCTATGTCTGCAAAAGTTTATGCCAGTTAAACGAATAAATAGGAAAATAAGCTTTCGTAAATATAGTTTGTATCCACTAATAAAACGATAGAGGATAGAGAAAAACAGTGAATGAAAACATTAGATTAATTAATATTTATATGGGAATCGTTCACCTTCCTTACAAAAGCTTATCTATTTAGCTTTGTTTTAGATAAACGTTTATAGAATTAATTTCATTGCACATTTTTATTAATTTAAAAAATAGTTACATAACTCAAAACCGATATTAAGATGTTTTAAAACTGGGTCGATATATGACCTAGAAACTGCATATCTTTTCCAATATATTGCGAAGAACAACTAAATGACGACCCACTTAAAAAATAATGCAAAACTTTGAAAATTGAAACCAATAGCAACAAATTTCTCTAAAGTTTAACACAAAGAAGTTATTTTGAAATAAATAATATTTTAAAAAGAATAATATTATTTATATGGTACTCTTTTTGTATCTCTTACGGTTATAAGACAAATAAAGGTATATGATATTGCTTGAAAACTTTACAAGCTATTCCCAGAAAAGTCAAGATATTTGCAATGTCTATGAAAATATCTTAAGTACACGGTATTTTAATAACACAATTAATCATTTTTATAAATACTACATTTCAAAAAATCTTTTATGAAAGTGATAATTTTTATTTAGAGGATTCTATTGAAAACCTTCATGCCGCATTTTTGGACGATTCTGAGCTTTAATACCGAATTTATTGTTATATTTTTGCTTCGTAGTTATATTGTTCACAGCTTCTTTTTCTAAATAATGGGTTTTTGAGGTTTCACGGTGGTCTGAAAACATGTATTTCGGCTGAAACGTCAGTGTGAAATTTTTTTTGGGAATACTATACCTTCTCTGCGCACTAGTGTATTAAACGGGCTTACAATGGAACGCAGAATGTTATGTTAGTATTGGAAACCATGCTGGTGCGTTTGACAGCGTGTGCTGATCTGTTTATCGAGCAGATTTGGTAAGGTGTTTACTTCCTCTAAGTTGAACTGCCGATGGTAACATTGCAATTAATAGCTTGTATTTTAACGTTACACTAAGGGTTTTTATTAACTTTCTTGTTGTCATTTGATAGCATAGTAGTTTTATCCCTTGACTCCATGTCGCTGATAAAACTCTCGTATATGTCACATCAGTTCAGCTACAATGCAAATAAGTATTCACCCTTTCCTCTACAAGACTAAATTATGTTGTAAGTAGTTTAGCTTGCCCTTGTCTAACAGTGAAACTGCTTCATTTGAGATGATCTAGCTCAGACATAGAGAACAATACCATCTGGGTGGAGTCAAAGGTTGTTTAATATAAGGAGGAAATTTTACGGAAGATATATTGCAATCTAAGGGACTGGGTTACCTTCGTGCTGGGAAGTAGAGAATGTAAAAGTATCCGTTTTAAATTAAGAGTGTCTTAAAACATGTATTTCACATGTATTTTAATACTTTCTGTAGGTGTGCATAAAACTTCGTTCATAATGATACAGAGCTCCCCCTCTACAAACGTGATCACCTCTTTTTCACAGTATAATTCTAACCACTTGATTGATAAAGCAATTTACTACCCCCCCTACAAAATATGGTCGAACGGCCAAAGGAGAAATTTCAACTTAAACCTTCTAGTAGCTTTTTGTTAATACCATTGTTGCCGTTCAGTAACGGCAATAACTTTAACTTTCGTCTCCATGTCATAGATGAAACCTCTCAGATACTATGTGTCGTAGCTCTAGACTAGCTTAACAACACATGCAATAATCGTTCACCCTTTCCTCTAGAATGACAAATGGTTTGCAATTGGTATAATCTTTCCTTGTGTACCAGTCTATACCAGACAAACTCTTTCATAGAGATGATGTGCGACCCACACCTGCATTTCAGGACGATTACGACATCGCTTATTCGTAAGGTCTCACGTTGTACTGGTATAGAACCATTACTTTCCCTTCTTGACCAATTTACTTACATGTGCCTTTTCCAAGATCAGGTTGCCTCAGTTTTGAGAGAGGCACACAAGAAGAGATGGATTTGAACGATCAAACGAGCTTCTTGCCAGATCAGGAGACCGATGAAGGGAATTAGCGATGCACTTTGGTAATGTATAGTTGATCCAACTTCTTTTATAGGCGGTCCTTCTCATTAGAGGATGCAGCTTAAATATCTATGCCTTCAAAATTTAACATGTTAATTCAAATGAATTAAGGGTGTACATACGAGGGTGGTCTGAAAAGTTCTTGGCCTCACACAGAGATCGTGGCATTACTTGCACGATTTCTTTTCCTGTGTTGGTAACCTTGTTAATAGGCCCTATATAAAATTACAAGTCATTCCAGGCAATAGTTGACTGTAGGCAATTATTTGAAGCAGTGGAAGTGCGCATTGCTTTGAAAATGGAAAAATTCGAGTATCGTTCTGTGATAAAATTCTTCGTAAAAGAAGGTTTAATACCTACTGAAATACATTTTCGGATTGTAAATGTGTATGGTGACAGTTCACCCTTAGTTTCCACCGTGAAGAAATGGTTGGCCAATTTTAAACGTGGCCGTGAAAGCGTCCAAGAAGATCCACCCGAAGGACGTCCAAAAACTGTAACCTCACCGGAAATCATTGAAAAACTGCATGACATGATTTTGAAAAATCGACGTACAAAGGTACATGAAATTGCTAATGCTCTTGAAATTTCAAATGAAAGTATTGGTCACATTTTGCATCAGCAATTAAACATTAAAAAGCTTCGTGCAAGATGGGTGCCGTATATCCTCACTGTGGATAACAAAGTATTCGCACAACACTTTCTGAAAAGTGCTTGGCGCATTTTCAGAAGAACAGAAGTTAATTTTTCCGCCAATACCTCATAATGGATGAAACATAGATTCACTACTACACACCCGAATGCAAGCAGAAGTCGAGGCAGTGGATAGAAGCTGGTTCTTCAGCTACAAAAAGGCGAGGATGGTGTCTTCGGCAGGAAAGATCATGACGACAGTGTTTTGGAGTGCCAAAGGAATTTTGTTGATTGACTATCTCGAAAAACGGTAAAACCATTACTGGAGTATACTACTGTCAACTCCTAACCAAACTGAATGCAAGCATTCGTGTAAACAGACCCGGGTTAAAAAAGAAAAAAATTGTTTTCCATCACTACAATGAACCAGCCCACTAAAGTGTTTTGGCAATGGGGAAATTGAAGGATCTGCTCTATGAAGTGCTGGAACATCCACCCTATTCCCCAGATTTGGCTCCCTCGGACTTCCATATGTTTCCAAAGCTGAAGAAATTCCTCGCTGGTAGGCATTGGAACACCGCTGGGCAAAATGTTTTGATATCAGAGGAGATTATGTTAAAAAATAAAACTACTTAGAAAGCATGAAATGCCATTTTGCATTATCAGGCGGAGAACTCTTCAGACCACCCTCGTAGCATGCAGCTGTCATTTTTATTTTGTATTGAATTTGTAACTTTAGGCAGTTTAGAGTAATGTACCTGTTGCAATCTAAAATTAGTTTCTTGTTTTGCAATGTTTTAATAAACTCAACCATATACACTTCAGTAATGCTAGCGTTACTGTCCTCCTTTTAAATATTTTATTAGAACTGAGTAGTTATTTCAGGTTTAGCTAATAGAACCGTGGAAGTCATATTAGATATCAAACAGTTGAATGCCTCTTGTACACTTGCAGAATAGTTACGTGTCTAAATGCATTTAATTGTAGCAGCTGTGTGTGTGTGCACGCGCGCGCGCAAACTTAAGAAAATTAACTTTTGGTTCGGAACATTCTTAATCGTCGGCCTCCTAGGTGTTCCTTCAACTGAAGAAAAAGGTAAAAGTCGGTTGGAGCGAGCGAGATCCGGGCTGGAGAGAGAGAGAGAGAGAGAGAGAGAGAGAGAGAGAGTGGACGATGATATTCCAGCAAAAGTGCTTTAACAGCATGACAGTCTTCTGGGATGTATGAAGTCGTGCGTTGTTGTGATGGAAGATGATACCCTCTGGGAGAAGTCCTGGCTGTTTCCTCCCGATTGCTTCGCGCAATTGTGTCATGGTCTCGTATTATTACTCAGCGGTAACTGTGTGCCCTCTTTCCAAAATCTCCAGTAGTTTGACACACCCGCTGTCACAACTTCCCGGCAGATGGTGCCATCTTAAACTTCTTTGTCTTTGGAGAAGAGGGACTTAGTTGAGTACCGCTTACTGCTGGGGGTATAGTGGTGGATCAATCCTAATAATGCGGTGAAGAATACTGTCCCTTCCTTAAAGAACCGTTGCAGCTTACTCCCATGTGCTTCTCCTTGTGTTGGTTGGACAGATTTTGTGAAACTGTTGGGAACAAACTTTCCGGTACTCTAGAATATCGTGAATAATATGATGAATGCTTTCAAATGACATTTCCAGTTTTAGCGCCATTTGTCGTAAAGTGATCCTCCTGATATCCTGAATCAGCCCCTCCACGTGAGTTATGTTCAAATCTGTGGATACCGTGTGGATTGCCCACTGCAATCCTCGTCGGTGGCGTTTTCTCTACCAATCGCAAACTTTGGATACCATTCTCGTTATGCTGGCGAGACAATGCAGTCACTTCATAATCCTCTACCAGCTATCGGTGAATGTCAGCCCCGTTTACAAGTTTCGCCCACAGAAATCGAATAACTGAAAGGATTTTCTCGCGAGACCAGTTTTCCAAACATGTCCCCATTTCCAATTATCTACCATTTATCTGTAGGTAGTAGTTGGTAAAAACTCTGCACAGTTGCCAACCGCATATTTTAGAACTACCGCATCCTACTAAGTTCGCTGTCACCAAAAGAAACGCCAAATAAAGAAGAAACACCTTGCGACCTTAGATTTTGATCATCTCTCGTATGTGCAGTGTATGGAATTAACTTCAAATTGCTAAAATAGCTATTCAACTGTAATATTTCAATGACACACTGTGTTTTTCAATTTTAAGATTGTTATTTTACAATGAAAGATTTAATCTTATAGATGTATATAACATTTATCATAAAATATATATTTGATTAACTTTGTTCTTGCACTAGTTAGATTTATGCAATACTTTATCTTGTTCCTCCCCTCTTCGTTTGTTGCAACGAGGAAGTGCATTAAATAAGCGTCACGGAATTATATATACTTTGAAGGTTTCTAGGGAAGAAAGTAGACCCTATTTAAGTATTTGGTAGTAGGGATAGTGCTATGTACGTGCCTGTTTATTTTCTGGTCAGACAGACAGACAGAGACCAAATACCAATGCGAGTATCTGTAGGTGAAAACATTGCGGAAAGAAAATCACTTTTCCCATCTAGGGTATTGAACCACATTTTATGCCCGCGAGTGTACGTAGTGTAGAAAGTAAAAATCTGATGTGTACCATTCACATGACTTTCTCTATATCCCTGCACCAAATTATTCTTAAAAAGCTTATACTTCTATTAACTTCAAGCTAATCGGTTAAACATTAGCAGAAATAGCCATATTACTTGCTTACTTGTAACTAGAGGTACAATAAGGGAGTACCATAGGTTAAAGTGATAATCAAAAGCTGGTTGTTATGTCACTGAAGTTCCTTTGTTTGTATGGACAGCAGTTGACAAATTCCTGTATGAGAAATGTATAAGTTTTTCATAGCAGCAACCAAAAATAAGGAATGTCACAAAAACAACGAACTCCACGAAAAAAATGTATATAACATAAATTGGGTGTTTTAACGTACTCTACATTTTTTTGTAGTAAGTTTTTGTCCATCTCTTACGGTTTAGCAGTTATTCAAAATTTAGTAAAATTCATCCAGAATAAACTACTCTTCAGAGGCTATTCCCAGAAAATTCAAGATATATATTTTATTTGTCAGGTAAATATATTTAATACATGAAATTTTAATCAAAATCGTTAGTGCCATTTTTGAGAAAATCAAAATGTTCGAAAAAAATTCCATGTAAAGGGTAGTTGGGGGTGGGGTTTTCTCAAAATGGCATCCCTGGAAGATACTAAACTTAAATACCAAGTTTGGTATTTTACCTACTTTTCGTTTTTGAGTTATCGTGTTCACAGACACACGGACACACACACATACACACACGGACCTTTTTCCGAAAATGGTTTTTTTAGATAAAGGGGACCCTAAAACATATATTTCCGGTGAAATCTCGGTATCGAATTTTTGGGTGGAGTGCAATACATTCCTTATACACTATGTACATAGTGCCTATAGAGAAAGTAAAAACTGACCAAATTTTGAATTCGACATATCGATATTAAGAAAACAAATATCAGAGTAAAGTGAAGCCCAGAAACATTCAACTCAGCCAAACACATTTGAGGGCATGATGGATGGGAGCTGTCAGTACCGACTAAACCCGATACCTTGCTATGTATTGGGGCACTCAACTGTTTACATTAACACGATGCAACCAATCCCAATAGGGGCAGGTAATCAATACTGTAAATAGCACCCTATCTGACGTGTTTTAAATGTTTCGTACGCTCCCTTTAGATCACTCTAATCCATTGTTTTGGGTAAAATGACCGCGAGGTAACTATTTTGCTGTTTTACGAATTTAACCGCTTCGGGACATGTGACTAACAACTTACGAATAGAAACAACATTTTTCACTATAGCCCTTTGTATGTTTCGTTTTAGTATGCCCCAGGTAAATTGCATAAAAAAACAACTAATTTTATTGTACCTACATTTAAATTTGTATGCGATTGTAGTAAATACAAAATGTGTGTAAAACGACGAACTTCTTTAACTATATTTAGTGATTTTGCTTGAATTTTACTTCCACTCGAGAACTTTACAGCTTTACTGAAGACTTTTCACATAGTTATTAAAAGTCGTTGTTTACAATCACATGGGTTTCACTACCCATTCTCCAATAAAGTATGCTTAAAAAAGAGTAGCTTTCTATCTACTTCACGTTGATCTAGGTAAACATTTGCAAATCTTTTCTAAGCTGGGCATCATGTGATGGCTTTAAGCTTTTACTGGACAAGGAATAAGAAAAATCTGATGTGTACCATTCACATAACTTTCTCTATATCCCTGCAACAAATTATTCTTAAAAAGCTTATACTTCTATTAACTTTATGCAAATCAGAAAAGATTAGCAGAAATAGTTTTATTACTTGCCTCCTTGTAAGTAAAAGCGAAATAAGGGAGTACCACAGGTTAAAGTGAAAGCCAAAAGCTGGTTGCTATGTGACTGATGTTCCTTTGTTTGTATGGACAGGAGTTGACAAATTCCTGTATGAGAAAGTATAAGTTTTTCAAAACTAAAACCAAGAAAAAGGAATATCTCAAAAACGATCAACTCCACGAAAAAAATGTATATAACATAAATTGTGTGTTTTAACGTGCTCTTCATTTTTGGTGTGTTAAGTTTTTGTCCAACTCTTACGGTTTAGTAGTTATGAAAAATTCATCCAGAATAAAGTAATCTTCAGAGGCTATTCCCAGAAAATTCAAGATATACATTTCATTTGCCAGATAGATATCTTTAATATACGAAATTTTAATCAAAATCGTTAGAGCCATTTTTGAGAAAATCAAAATTTTCGAAAAAAGTTCCATGTAAAGGGTAGCTGGGGGTGGGGAAATTTTTCTCAAAATCTTCGTGTCGCATCCCTGGAAGATACTAAACTTAAATACCAAGTTTGGTATTTTAGCGAATTTTCGTTTTTGAGTTATCGTGTTCACAGATACACGGACACACGGACACACGGACACACACACACACACACGGAAAATGCTTTTTTTGGTTACAGGGGACCCTAAAACATATATTTCCGGTGAAATCTCGGTATCGAATTTTTTGGTGGAGTGCAATACATTCTGTATTCACTATGTACATAGTGAGTATAGAGAAAGTAAAAATGAATTACAACATCCCATTTGAGAAAATCTTTGAGTGTTTCAAAATTGAAACTAATAGTAATGAATTTCTCGGAAATTATTAATCAAAAAAATAACGTGATAAAAATGGTGTATTTGACAAGATTTGCATTTTTAGTCAGTAAGATTTTATCTAAGTTGGCGCCGTGTGTGAGGGGATAGATCGCTCTCCTCCCATCTAGGTGACCAGGGCTCGATCCAAAACGCCCGCCTGTAGGATTTGTGGTGGACGAAGCGGCGTCTGGGTGGGTTTTCTCCCAGTTCTGCACTTTTCCACGCTACTGATTCCACCAATTGCTTCATCATCTTTCCTATCGTCCATATTATTTACATCTCATATCACTCACTTCCTCAGGCTCATGCCTGGCTACTGGCCGAGCTCTCTTTCCAGGTTCTCCATTCTGTGATTTCGTGCGGTAGGCTCCCCAGTAGGCTTCTGATCCCTAAGAATCGGCTTGCGAGGCCTAAATACGTGGAGTGTAAGCCGACTGCGAAAAGTCTACTCTTCATGCGAAAGTTATCCAGAATGAACAGGTCTTCAGAGGCTGTTCCTAAAAATTCAAAATATACATTCCTTTAGTCCTGAAAGTATTTAAAAATATAGTATTTTAATAAAAAAGTTTACAGGCTTTTTGAAAAAAATCTAAATTTTTAAAAACGTTCTCTGTAAAGAATAGGGATTTTCTTGAATGTCATTTCACCATAGATTTTCTTAATTGCGTTAGAACTACCGTTATTTTGAATCATAGCATATAGCATAACATCAAAATGGTATGGCAAAAATCTCTCATAACGCACATTCTAGATAGATAACAAATGACGAGCTAAACATATTTCACCTTGAAGTTTCTCATGGTCCCTCTAATAGTCATATACAGAATGTTCCAGAATTCGACCGCACAAATTAGAAGAATGTAGAGGTATCTGTGTGTGAGATACGGAACTACTGTCCCTTTTGTGAAATGTCAAAGCAATGGCATGCTTTCTGGATCGCATATCAGTGGCCATAAATTAAAAGACTGTGGACGTGTGTGTCCTGTTTTCATTCAGAATGCCTCATATACATGCTAGTGATCGAAACAATGCAGTATTTAAATTATTGGACTTAAAACACTGACATAATTGCCTGTTCTATGAAGGTATATACGCATTTATAACAGTTCGGTTGATTTCAGCTCATATGTAGTTAGAGCGCTGCGCTGTAATACATTGAGTGGTAAATCGGCATAGGTCTGGTCGTCGTATCCCACGATACAAATATCGCATCTCTCTTTGAATTTTCCATTTTTTAGTTTTTAAGTTTCTTGTTTTTCTCTAACAAGTACACAATTTGAGAAGCACTAATACGTTTACATTTCTGAAGCCAAAAAGATAAAGCTGCCAGTACAATTCACTTTCAAAAGACTGTGAATGATATCTACGTAGCGTTCAACATTAAATGCAGTAATTGTCAAGGAACCTGCGTATACCAATGCAATAAGTCAATTAGGTTTTTGGAAAACATTTATATGTAATTATGCTTCGAACGTAGTAACTGAAATATGACTTTAACAGTGGAATAAAAAAATAAAATAAACAAAGACCTCGGCTATTGCTCGGATTCTAACAGAGGGACTTTGATTTTATCCGCATGTAGGTGTTGTGCTGTTTTAATCACGTGAGCTACGAGATTGTGACTAATGCGAGCACCATCAATTGCTAAACCTTGTACTCATGTTGTAAAAGTATGCCCAATATAAGGAAATACATTTTTCAACTAGATGCAAAACGGAGATCAACTGCCTCTGTGGCCGAGTGGACAGTAAAAATGTAAATGGAGTGTTATTTATGGACGCTCTTTAACTGCTGTAGTTTTCAGCGTCCCATTCTATTTTGGACGTGAAAGATAGCTTAATTTTGATCAGAGACCTCTTTTATCAGGCTTGAGGTTCTTTTAGATGCCATAAATCTACGACACGGGATCAACGGCTTTACTTCCCTTCCGAGGGAAGCCATGCTAAGGATTTTAACGTCCGAAAAAAGCCATCGTTCTCCGCCAGGTTTGAACCCGCGACCTCGGGTATATGAAGTTAGCATGTTAACTATTACACCACTCAAGTGGTCAGTGATATGACTTCTCACCCGAAGGAGATTCCTGGCTGGGACGGGGAAGTTTTCTGTAACCAAAATTCTTTTCTATCCCCCACGGATTCTGGAACTATAGTGAGCGTAAATATGTGTGTGTGTGTTTGAGGAAAAAACAATTTTAAACCCACCGTGAAGGACCTACAGACGAGTTGCTTCTAATTCAAAGGCCCCAATATGACAGGCTTATTTATAAAAAAAAAAAAAAAAAAAAAAAAAAAAAAAAAAAAAAAAAAAAAAAAAAAACAGAGATCACTCAGACTAACATCCTAAGTTAATCTTAAGCTGAGAACCTATCAGTAGATGTGCTTTTTGCTACCATTGCGCATGCTTAAGAGCATCGCTACCAGATGTCCATTGAATCAAATGAACAATTACTGACACGAACTTTAGCTGCTTGTGGTACGGCTCAAAACACTCCTGGGATTTTTGAGGTTGATTTCTTTGTAGATGCAATCTTTGCAGGGATGTTGCAAGTCGTCACATCGAAAAATTCAACTGGTGACCAGTTTTGTTTTGCGCTTTGGATATTGTATTTATTCTCTTAATCTTTTTTCTATTTGCGTCATATGCAGAGATGAAAAGGCAGAAATCAGTTTTACTATCTACTAGTTCTTAATTAGTTATATGTAGATATTTGTTTTATCACTCAGCTATTTGTTTATTTATAGTTCATTTGAAATACATTTGAGCTATGACAATATTGTTTCGCTGTTGATATTATTCTTCATGATACCTATTACTAGGTTCCGCTGATAAATCCCGGACCTCTCAATGAAAACAGCATTTAAAAAAATTGCTTTATTTCTCAACATAATCTCCAGAAAGGCTAATTCGTTTGTCATATCGGTGTTCCAATTTAATTAAACCATCTCTGTAGTGCGATTTATCAAGGTCCTCAAAATCGCTGTTTACCGCATCAATGACCCCCTCGTTGCTGTGAAATCTTCGTCTTCCAAGACAGTTTTTGAGGTATGGGAACAGGTGGTGGTCACTGGGAGCTACACCTGGCGAATAGGCTAGATCTTCAAGAATTCGAACTGTAATTGGCACATTGTTCCCATTGCAATGAATGAACGATGAGCCGTAGCATTGTCATGATGAATCAAGATTTTTTTTTTTTTTTTTTTGTCACCTCATCATTTAAAAGTTGCAGTAAGCTTGCGTAGTAGTCACCAGTGATACTTTTACCCTTTTCCAAGTAATCAATAAAAATAATTCCCTATGCATCCTAGAAAACAATCACCTCGCCATAACCTTGCTAGCTAACAAAATTGAATTTGCCTTTTTTGGAGTTGCTTCACCTGGCGCAATCAATTGATCCGACTGTGATTTACTTTCTGGAGTGTAGTGGTGTATCCAAATTTCATCCATAATAAAAAGCCATCTCAAAAATTCACTGAGATTTTTACGGTAAAGCTCCACATTCTTAACGGAAACAGTTTCTCTTTGCAACTTTTGATCAGGTGTCAACAAACGCCGCACCCATCTTGGACAGACCTTGTGAAAGCCCATAACGTTACTTAAAATATTACCTGCACATTCTTTAGATATGTTTAGAGCCTCTGCTAACTCAACTTTAATCTGTGGTCTTCCAGTACTAAGCGATGAATGTTTTCAATGATCTCTGGAGTTGTCACGTCTACAGGGCGTCCAGAGCGAGGCTCATAACTAGTGCTCGTACGTCTCACTTCAAACTCTGCAACCCACCTTTTAATCATTGAAAATGAAGGGGTAGCGTCTTTCAATGTACTGTCCATTTCCTCCTTGATTTTTTTAGGCATTAAGCCTTTCAAATGGAAGTATTTAATCACTGCTCGTTTTTCCAAATAATCCATTTTCGTGAAATCTCTAAAGTTGTCTTGTTTAAAGTGCTTTCATTCGAAAACTAAAGAAGTTATTGAGCTGTAACTATGGTTTCAAGCTAATCAATAGTTAAACTATACGATGCTACCGTTTAACTGACCTAGTGATGCCATATCTGTGTGAGGCCCGGAACTTATCAGCCGACCCTCGTAAGTTGTATGCTTCCACTAAGTACTTTCCATGAGAGTCGTAAATTGCGAACTTGTGCCTACAATTGTAATGTGTACGTACATAATACATTCAATATACGATACATTATATTGTATAAACTTTTTATAGGAGTTCGGAGTTAAATGCAATTGTTGAATAACTTTCTCCGTTGCACCTACAATGTACATTAGATTTATTTTATTTGTCTGTACAAGTAAATCATATTGCGTTGCAAAATAAAATAAAAGCCTATGGAGATTTTGACCTACAACTCTCTCAACATCTTAACTCTATGTTCATACGCTAACCGTAGTGCTAAATAAGGCCACTATATCTATGCTGTCAGAAATCCGTGTGCTCAGTCACGGTCCACTTTGGTTTGATCATTGGCGCGCTGTAGCAAAGAATTTAGAACCCATAGTCTATAGGTTCCCTATCTCAAACTGTTTATCTTGGACCACTTTACAATCCAGTATGTATTTATTTTATTTATATTAAGATCTTATCAAGGAAAATTTATTTAATATTCTTCGTATAAATTAACACCTTTATTTATACAAAGTATAATAACCTACACGAGAAAGAGAAAAGGGTTAAAATAATAAATACATAAGATGTGTATGTCGATTTGTGCGGTTATATTCTGGGACACACTGAATAAAACGTAGTTTCGGGTGTTCTTTTTTATTGAAAATCTGTGTGGCATTCTTGGAAAATGCTGTGCTTAAATATCAAGTTTGGTATTTAATCGACTTTCGCTTTTTAGCTATGCTTTTCACTCACTCACTCAATCACTCAAACACACACGCGCGCACGCACAAACACTAGACGTAAATTGTTTTAACGTGCATTTTTTTGGACTCAAGGAACCTTAAAAATATATTTCCGGTTAAATCCTGATATTGAATTTTTGGATGGATTGCAATACTTCCACTACCTACCATGTATGAATATGATAGAGTAATAGACGATAACATGAAAGGATAATATAATTTCTAGCACTTCATTTAGCAACAATTTGACTAATTCTTTGACCTCTACACCATTGTAGCTTCAACGTCATGTGTAATGAAGCTATTCTACAAAGCCTTATCAGGGTTAACAGATATAAAAATAAGTTTGCATAAGAATAGTACAATTTTTGGACACTTTCTAGAGATAATATGGAGAATGGCATGCGAATGTAATATAAATACAGTTTTTCAACATATGCACTGAAGTTATAAAAAATATATTTTTAAATCATAGTTCTGAAACATACTTCTTTCTAAGATACAAACCAACCTGTGTTCATGGGTTAGGTTAACATTTTGAGTGGCAAACTTTTATCATCAAACCAATATGAAACGGACTCCTCCAGATAATAGTATGGGCTGTCGTTGTGAGATATATCCAACAATGTTTCCAAACTGTCTTATCCCTTTTGCCACTCAATATATATTGGACTTCAATTCACACAATGAGAGATTGATTCACTAAGGATCGGTAGAAACACAGATTTTTTTAGTGTTTAACGTCCGCTTTTACTACTTGTGGCACCGCACGCAATGACACTGATATATGCAATGATGATGGAGTACCAGTGAAATGCGATGGCTGAGGAAACCGGAGAACCCGAAGAAAACCCACTCCTGCGCTGCTTTGTCCACCACAAATCTCACATGCGGCCACTTGGGGTCGAACCTGGGCCGTCTATATGGGAACACAGATGATAATGTGATTCTGCCAACATTTAATGAAGCAAAGTATTGTGGAACAACACATTAGGTTCATTTTCGAGGACTTCATTGTACTAAAGGGTTAAAGATATAATCTCACTATGGCTTTCTGACATGATAGTTTCGTTTCGTAATCGGCTTACCCTCCCCGTGTTTGTAGGACTTGCAAGCCAATGCCTAGGAGTCAGAAGGCTGTCGGGGAGCCAACAGCACGAAACCACAGAATGGGGAACCTGTTACGAGGGGTCGGCCTGTAGGCAGGCGTGAATATGAGGAAGAGGATGATATGAAATATAAGCGAAATTGACGGTTGGAATGGTGTTGGTGGAGCAATTGGTGGAACGAGTGGAGGGGGAAACCAGAAGACCCGGAGAAAACCTGTCCAGACACCACTTCATCCACCACGGGCGCTTGGGATTGAACCCGGGCCGCCTAGAGGGAGACAATCCGTCTAACCACTCTGCCATGGCGCCGCCCGACTTTCTGATATATGAGATAAAGATTCTCCTGCATTATATAGACCATATAAACACCTAAATTAGCACAGACTATGATTCTATAGACTTTTAACTATAAGAAAATAGTAAAAACGAAACAAACAACAAAGAAGCAATTTCAGATTTTTAAGTCCATGCATATATAAAAATCTAAAATTGTTGTTTTCATTTCTTCGTTATTGAATCGTTGCAGACAACATTTACACAAGCTATGTTAAACATTGTACTGGTTATGAGTAGCAATTATATTACAACATTTTACGTAGACATGGATTTATCTTTATAAATGCTTCTTTGAAGTACTGCAGTATAAATACTACAAAATGTCGGATGCAGCCTTGTATCGTAACTGTCTCCATTTTACCAAGATGATCACATGAGTGTAACGTTGCTTAAGGTGTCCTTTAATAAATACAATGAAACAAACGAAATTTAAATCTCTTACATATGTTACTGAATTCTAATTTCCAGATAATGTTTACAAACAAATCACCAAAGTTTACAATTTCTAAAATGTTTTGTGTAAACAATTCCAAACCAAAATATCGGTTGTGAATTTCTTTTGGTGTAGGAAAGAAAACCCAATAATAGTTCTGCTGAAGCTGAGTTATTCAGTTACGGATACGTACATCGTGTTAACGCTAATGGAAGAAAACCCGGACTCAAACCTCCAGCTCTCTCATACTCTCTCGCTCTCTCTGTCACAGACACACACACACACACCACCCGACTACCATCTCTCAACCCAACTCTCAGCGAACCCCTACCACACGGTACAGAAAGAGAGGATCTCAGACCTAAGCAAAGCCTAAATAAGTGGGCAGAACGTTTCCATTCGTATTGGAGACAAACCAAAGCAGAGAGATAGCTCACAAGATTCTTCAGTACAGTCTCATGTTTAAAGACTTATTTCAAATTAAAACCTTACATGAAACATTAAAAAGTTACATAAGTTCTTGTGATTTTCAGCATTTAGCATCCTTTTAGATAAAATTGGTTCGATTTTATGAACTTCTGTGTCAATCTTTTACTAAGATACCTACTACTTTTATTATTAATAATTAATTACTGTTTATGTAGTAATATCTATTGTACAAATAAAAACCAATATTTATAAATATATTAACAAATAATAACTATCTTAATAACTTCTCAGAGTCCATGATTTATCAGTTTCTCCCAAATTAATTTGAACTGAGTATATCATATTAAGACATTGCTGTATACGCACTAATTTTAATTACTTTAAATATAACAATTATATGGGCAAGCATAGACTGCTAAAAATGTCAATCTTTCTAATGTAAGTTTTAAAAATAGTTAATGTTAACAAGTTGTTTAATATTTCTTACTGCATCATTCTCATCTATCCGTCATCTGTGAAGCTGGCCTGAACATTTTAAAATAATAAGCTATAATATCTTGTACAATTAACATTTTCAATAATGCATGATGATGAAGAAAAGTATTGACTGAAATGGAGTTTAAAAATGCTTTAGCAAACGTATACAGAACCGATCAAATATTTATTTCTTATTTTAAATATCTAATTTATTCCATTCACATAATATTCTCTAGCACTCTACAAAAAAACTTCTTACAAAAGATTCCTCTTCTTTCTACTTCATGTTAATGGCGCTAAGGGAATACACTATGCTAAAGAGGAAGTCAAATGTATTAAAAGCTATCGCTATGTGACCATTGAAATCGCTTCTTTATATGGCCAGGAGTAAAGCAAAAGAAACAGGGATTACTCCCTGTTTGAGAAAAGTATAAATATTTTACAACTGAAACCAATAACAATAAATATGTGGGAAAAGGTTAGCCTATAACAAAAATGTAAACAACATATATTGTGTATTTTGACGAGATGTACATTTTTGCATAGGAAGTTTCTGTCTTAACTTTTACGATTTACCGGTTGTGCAAAAAAGCAATTCAGAATGAAGCACACCTCAGCGGCATTCCCAGGAAATTCAAGATATACAGTCTATTTGTCATGTAAATAGCTTTATATATGGCATTTTAATTTAAATAGTCATTTTTGAGAAAATCTATGTTTTCTAAAAAGTAAAAAGAGCAAAGTTAAGGAAAGAGAAACGTTCAGTAAAAAGTAAAGTCCATGTACAGGGTATTTTAGGGTGGGGGAATTTTCTTGAAAATCTTCGTGTCGCATTCTTGTAAGATACTAAATTTACCCACCCACCCACCTACCTGCCTACCTACATGCATACATACATACATACACACAGACACCTACCTACCTACCCACCCACCCAACTATCTACCTACCTATCTACCTACCTGCATGCATACATACATACACATAGACACCTACCTACCTACCCACCCACCTACCCGCATGCATACATACATACAAACAGACACCTACCTACCTACCCACCCACCTACCTGCATGCATACATACATACATACACACATACACACAGACACCTACCTACCTACCCACCTACCCACCCACCCACCCACCTACCTACCCACCTACCCACCCACCCACCCACCTACCTACCTACCCGCCCGCCCGCCCGCCCACGTACCTACCCACCCACCTACCTACCCACCTACCTACCCACCCACCCGTCCGCCCACCTACCTACCCGCCCACCCACCCACCTACCTACCCACCTACCCACCCACCCGTCCGTCCGCCCACCTACCTACCCACCCACCCACCCACCCACCCACCTACCTACCTAACTACCCACACATACACTCACCTTTTTCTAAAAATGCGGGACTTTTCTTGGTGGGGGCGATTAAGAAAGTTTTAAAACATACATTACGGTGAAATCTCGGTAACGAATTTACCTTTTCTTCCTACTATGTCCTCTGTACATGCGTGCTACAGTGCTAGTGTTTCAGCCAATCAGATACAGCATGCACAAAGGAGTCACTGGTTATTAAAGAAAACCCAAAGAAAATTTTTGCTACGTTATACTGGAGCAGTTAAACTTACTCCGACTATGGCCCCGCTGGTCACGGAAGGATTTAGGTTAATACGTACTTCAATTAAACTTAAGGGTACAAAAATTTAATTAAAGAAGAAAGAATTGGGAATAGCAACACAAGGGATTGAAAGCATATGGGAATATGTAGCTAAAATTAGGCGATTTTTAAAACTAATTTGTCAACAAGAGTGGGATAGAAGAGCTTTATAATTTATTTAACATAAGCGATTTAGAGTTAAGCATATTGGACCTACTAGAGACTTATTCATACATCAGTGGACATGGACCTTATAAAACATATTTAAAAAAGCTTCAAACGATAATTGCACTGTCTGCAATAAACAAGATATATTCTGCTTGAATGTACGCAATTTGGAGAACAAATAACTGAAGCACGAACTCAACTAAGTGGGCATAATATTGCGGATTCATTAAAATCAAAGACTTATATTTTCGCCTAAACAAATTAGCGAATATAATTAGTAACATTTCCGGGGAAGAGAAAATTCAAAAAGAGGAAATAATAACTCTCATACAAGATGGTAATGAAGAATTAAGAAGATTCAAAATAATTCGAAATGAATTTACATTAAATCTAATAATTGACACACCAATTAGTTATAATTTACAACGGAAACACCAGATGAAGAGTGGTAAACAGGAGGCAGAAGACGGGTTAGAAGGTGAAATTGGAAATTAAAATATAGAAACATAAGTGGTTATTACTCACTCTATTAGGAGATTAATTATGTAATAAATGGAGGAGAAAAAATGCATGCTGATTATAAATGGAGTCTAGAGGTTGATTTTTTATTTTTTTTTTTTGGTAGTGTTTAACGCCCGCTTTAACTACTAATGGCATCGCAGGCAGTTAGAGGTTGATGCAGGATAATGGGGAAGTAGAGGGAGGTGTAGAAGAAGGCGTCGGTGTAGAGAGAGTGACAGAGGGAAGTAGAAGAGGAGTGAAAACAGAAAATGGAAGATTACGATGGTGAATGGAGCTAAAAGGAAAATTTAATTGTGTTTGATGTGTATAGTAAATTAAGTATAAAAGTGTTATAATTATTAAAACGTGTGTTAAGCAAAGTGAAAGTTGAACTGATGCTAATTAGTGTAAAAATGAAAAAATCTTAATTTAAAAAGGAATTTCATAAGTCAGTGAAATTAATAATTAATGTAATAAGTGATTAAGGAAACAAGACTAAAGTGAACAATCTATAATTATAGAATTAAGGAATTAATTTTATAAATTAATTAAATGTTTTGAAGATTAAAATACTTAATTTATAAAGAGTTTTATAAATTACGTATTTGAGAGTAGGTTTAAGTATATTAGTAAAATAAATAATTTGAGATAAACAATGTTAATTACCATTGGGAAAATGTGTATAAAATAAATTGAACTGGCTACTAGTGCACATTCCGCTGGATACCAATAGTGCAAGTCACTAGTTTTTGTTAAAGTTTGTTAAATTTTAGTTATAGTTTCATAGGCAAAAGCTGGTAAAGTAATTAACAATAATTGGTTTAGAGTAAGTGAAATTTGTATTACATTTATATATTCAATTTTAAGGACATTTATTTTATTTCATTTTTGGATTCATTTATTTTAGTTACTAGTATGTGCTATATCTGTAACATAATGAGATATGAAAAAATGTAATGTGGTAAATAAATTATTAAGCTTGGAATATACGTCCTGGTATCGAAAACAAGATGCTAGAATGCTATATTACATCTTTAATTTTATGTTTTGAACATACGTGTTAGAGGAAGTAAAATTTAAATGAAATAATTGTGCCTACATTGAAGTTTTAATTTAAACTGCCATTATTACGTACCATGGAACTCCGGAAGAGTTTCTGTTAACAGATGTCGCGCAGGACGTCCTTGGTGTATTCAACTGTCTCAGCTGTTAACAGAGACAAGACTAAGACCGTGTTATATTGCACATCTTGTGCGTTACACGATAATTCCATCAGGCAGAGCCTCTTAGATGCCATTTACTTAGTGGAGGATCCTGTTACTGCACTTTAATGACATACTAAATTAATGGAATTAATTAAAGCAGTATATAATTATTTAGTACGCAATTTAAAGTATTTAAATTATATATTTATATACTTATTTATATATCAAATATATTAAATATACAATATTTTAATCAATATCGTTAGAGCATTTTTGATAAAATAAAAATGTTCGAACTTTTCCATGTAAAGGGTAGCTTGTGGCTGAGGTTCCTCAAAATCTTCTTGTTGCAGGCTTTAAGATACTAAACTTAAATACGCAGTCTGGTATGTTAACGACTTTTCGTTTTTGAGTTATGACACACACAGACACCACAAATACCTTTTTACAATAATGCTCTTTCTCTTTACTCAGAGGACGCTTAAGGGTGTATTTGCAGTGATATATCGGTATCTAATTTGTAGTTGGAGTGAATACCTCCTCTACCAATGTACTAAGTGTTAAGTAGAGATGAGTAACAATTTTGAAAAAAAAAAAAAGTTTCCATCCAATACATAAACATCCCTTAATACGTTTATTACCTCTCGAGAAATGTTCTTAGTAGCTTCTTCAGGAATGGGGTACGAATCATATGCACACATTCGTATTATAAGAGTAGTATGTATGTGTATATATACATACACACAATACATTCCTATTATAAGAGTAGAATATATATATATATATATATATATATACACTACCATTCGTATTATAAGAGTGTCATATATTTATATATACATAAACACATTCGTTTATAAGAGTAGTATGTATATATGTATATATACACATGTGTGCATTCTGAAGAAGCTACTAAGAACATTTCCCGAGAGGTAATAAATGTATTAAGATATACTTACATGTTGGTTGGAAACTTTTTTTTTTTAAATTCCAATTTTTACTATATCTAATTAGTACTAAGGTATTGCACTCCAACCACAAATTAGACACCGAGATTTCACTGCAAATGTACGTTTTAGGATCCTCTGATTTAAAAGAAACAACATTATCGTAAAAAGGTCAGTGTGTATGTGTTCGTGTGTCTGTGATATCTCAAAAACGAAAATTTGTTAAAATACGAAACTTCGTATTTAAGTTTAGTATCTCACAAGGCAACGACACGAAGATTTTAAGCAAAATCCCCACACCCAAAACTACCTTTTACATGAAAAAGTTCGCACATTTTTATTTTATCAAAATGGTCTAATGATATTGATTAAAATATTGCATATTAAATATATTTTTATGAAAAAAAAAATGTACATCTTGAATTTTCTGGGATTAGCCTCTGAAGACCTTTGTTTTGGATGAACTTTACATAACTGCTAAACCATAAGAGACAGGCAAAAACCTTGCTATAAAAAAGTAGATTTAGTTAAAACACCACAGTTATAACATATGCACTTTTCATTGGAGTTAGAGAACTGTGCAGGAAGTAAAACTTACACTGGTAACGTTTTTGTCCCACATTTCTTAACCCAATTATTTTATTTGACCTATATCAGTGTCCACCGCCTATGATGTATTAACAGCATTACTAACCGAGCGAGATGGGTAGGAGGTTTGCATTCGCGAGGCCCGGGTACTCACTGCAACCTTCTTTTAGGTTTCGTCTCGTTTGGCGTAGCCGAACAGATGGCGCGGATGCTTGTTAAAAGGAATATGTACTCCCCATGAACAGTAAGTTGCTTGGTCGATAGTTCGTTTATTGTTCTCTTTGAGCAGCTCCAAAATGAAACGGGTTTTGAGACTGAAGCTGTTAGAAACTTCTGCGCGTCTCTATGACCAGTATGTCTGCGGCCTGCAGCCTCCTGTGATTCCTTCTCTTTATCCTTTTCCTCAGAGAAGTGGTAGCTACAACTGTATAGTACGAGTACATGCAGGTCGCATTGAATGGACAGTTGTACATAGGGATAGAGAAGTATTGCATTCCACCCAAAAATTCGATGTCGAGATGTCACCGGAAATACAAAAAAAGCATTTCCAGCAAAAGGTCCGTGTGTGTGTGTCCGTGTGTCTGTGAACACGATAACTCAAAAACGAAAAGTGGCTAAAATATCAAACTTGGTATTCAAGTTCAGCATCTTCCAGGGATGCGACACAAAGATTTTGAGAAAAATCCCCCCACCCCAAACTACCCTTTACATGGAACTCTTTTCGAAAATTTTGATTTTCTTAAAAATGGCTCAAACGATTTTGATTAAAACATCGTATATTAAAGATATTTACCTGACAAATAAAACGTATATCTTGAATTTTCTGGGAATAGCTTCCAAAGACCTGCTTATTCTGGATGAATTTTTCTTAATTTGGCATAATTAATAAACCGTAAGAGATAGACAAAAACTTACTATACAAAAAATGTAGGCCTTGTTAAAATACACAATTGACACTGTGTACATTTTTTTCGTGGACCTTACCGTTTTCGAGGTATTCATTGTTATTAGTTTCTGTTGTGAAGTACTTATACTTTTCTCAGACGGGAGTGTCCGTTTTTCTTATGTTCTACTCCTGGCCAAGAAAAGAAGCGATTTGTAATGACAATCACATAACGACAGCTTTTAAAACATTTGACTATCGTTTTAGCCTAGTGTATTCCCTTATTTTCTTCCTACTTACAAGGAACTAAGTAATAAGAACATTGTGCTGAATACCTCGATTAACAAGGTGCAGAAAGAAGAATAATCTTATGTAAGAAGTTTGTAAAACGGCTAGAGAAAGTTATGTGAGTGTAACATAAGATTTTTTTGAAAGATTAGCTATTTTTTAACATTTTCTTGGCGACATTATCGATTCTAACCTGTAAATTAATTTTGAAAATTAAATATTTTAGCAGTGCAACTATTACATGGCTGTTATTTCTAACAGGCATCGGCTATGTAGTTATTTGTGTGCTTATTTATATATTATTTTATTTTATAAAATAGTCACTTCTTTTAAGTGATGTCAAAGTTAATGTAAAGAATAAAATATTAGCTAAATAAGTGAATGCTTTAATTTGCTTCGAAAATTTACAAAACAGGCAACACACTGTTGTTACCCGTGGGTTTTATTTGTTTTAGAAATGACATAGTTATAGGAACATTATTCCTACTTATTCTTTGAATGTTTATTTTTAGTGTATTGAACAACCATTGTAAGGAAAATTCTCCATTGTTATTTTTAAACGTGGCGGGTTCAACTCCTTCTCAAGATATAGCCATTAGTCTACAAGTCCCTCACCTGGCCTTAATTCGCCATTTTCAAGTCCGTAAGTCATGATTTCATCCTAAAGCGCCACCTATAAGCAATGAGTTGATCTTTCGTCACCATAGAGTGGCGTACTCGCGAACTAGAAATTCTCAGAGCAAGAAACGACTGTAAAGAGACACAATAAAAGCATGATGGAACTTGAATTATTTTTAAATACTATACTTTATAGGTAATATGTGTGCAAAATTAAAAAAAAAAACAACAACACAGGAACCCATAATAATGAGCTAATAGTAACCTTGATTGATACATCAGTCACTTGCGACTTACATGTATCCTTTTAATAAGCAATTTTATCTATTCCTTATTGTGGTCAATATTTATTTTCTTTGGTTTCTATTCTCGTTTCTTCTTTAGAAAACCATATCCAGTTTCTATTTTAAATAAGAGGATGCAAAATACAAAAGAATGCCTTATCTAGCCTTACTAATTAAGTAGGGTAAATGTTGCATTTCAACCCAAACGTAGTTCCCGAGATTAGCGAGAATACACGTTTTCAGGTTCCCTGAATCCAAAGAAGCGTAATTAGAATATGATGCGCGTGAGAGTTTTATTTACCTTTTTATAATCCTCTTTAACTCATACGGTCATATGCAACAACCCTATATTAACTGCAGACTATTGACATTAGATTAATCGTTTCATTTCATTGAACACACGTACATTCACTCTCACATTCATACTTCCAAATCTGTGAGGTTAAAGAAAATTCAACGCCTCAACCGGGAATGGAACCCTGGAGCTTCCTGAGCACTCGTTTGTGTGTGCGTGTGTGCGCTTCTGTTAGCACAGTTCAGAAGTCGATTAATTATTTACCAAACGTATTATTTTAAGTTCAATATCTTCCGAGGTTACGACGCGAATATATTCAAGGATACCCCCGCTTCAAACTATTCTTTACATCAGGGCCTCTGAGTGCTTTTCACTGCGCAAGGTGCAAAAATCGACTTGGCTAGGTTCACCCCACTCCTAAGAGTGCTGTCTCACTCTTTTCTAAACTTTTCTCGCGCTTCACCTGTTTTCCCCTTCCTCGCCTTGAGGCAATATTAATGTAATTACATCTTAATACTGGCGAAATAAGATTATGGGACGTTGACTTTGTTCTCGTCAGTTAGAGGAAACTTCGTCCGAAGCCTTTGTCGGGAAGCAAAACGTGCTTTTTCTTAGCTGAGCAGATTTCGCCGATATCTTCAAATGTGGTGTCAGGAGTACCAAGGCCGCGCCGTGGCCGAGTGGTTAGACCACTCGACTCTCACCTAGACGGCCGGGGTTCGATCTCAGCGACCGCATGTGAGATTTGTGGTGGACAAAACGGCGCTTGGGTGGGTTTTCTCCGGGTACTGCGGTTTCCCCCGCCATCGCATTCCACCGGTGCTCCATCATCATTCATGTATCATCAGTGTCACCGCCTGCGGTGCCATTAGTAGTTAAAGCGGGCGTTAAACACTACCCAAAAAAAAAAAAAAAGGAACTTCAATAGAAATAAGGTATTTGAAAAGTGGCGCACAGGACTTTCGAAATGCGGGAGTTTCTAGCCGATGATAGCTAACTCTTGCAGAATAGAAGATATATATCGTTACTATATATCGCGGGTCACTAAAAGCAACTTACAATCAAATATACTCATGGGGCAGATAAAAATATGATTTTTTTTCTTCCAACGTGTTTGTAATGTCAAAAAAATGCTTATACAACTTTTTATAAGGCGAGTGCGATTACTTCGCGAGTTATTTACATATTAATAAGAGCATTCATTTGGTTTCATGTGAGAAGAAATCAAATTTCTTTCCGTAATAGAAGCTACACATCTCCAAATGCGGTTATTATTCCTGAACTATACCCTGCAGTATGGTATCCCACAAAAAATGTGTAAAACATAATTTCACTGTACACCATCCACACCTAATAATAACTACCTAACTGCCACTTTTTCGCATTTATCACATAGGCCTTCCAGTACGGTTGGCTGCTGACTGGACTATCAGAAAAATACCAAAACCATTTCTAAAAAAGAACGGTTTATTGTACTAAGAATTTGAAAAGACTACATGACAAATCAATAATACAAATCTTATGTATTCCATTCACATAACTTTTTCTACAAATGTGTCAGAAACGATTGTTGAAAAGCTTATTCTTGTAGCTACTTCATGTTAATCTATTTAAAATTAACAGATATTATCTTATTATTTTCTTCCTTGTAAGCAGAAGAGAACTAAGGGAGTGCCTAGGCTAAAGTGATAGTCAAATCTTTTAAAAGTTGGTTGTCATGTGGTTGAAATCCGTTTTTTTGTATTGTCAGGAGTTGACAAATCTACGCACGAGAAACCTTTTAAAACTAAAACCAATAATAAGGAATATCTCAAAAGAAACCAACTTCACAAAAAAAGTTTATACTATGACATAAATTTTGTCTTTTAATGAGATCTATATTTTATGAGTAGTAAGATTTTGTTTATATCTTTCGGTATATGCAGTTATGCAAAGTTCATTCAGAATGAAGAGCTTTTCAGAATTAATTCTCAGGAAATTCTAAATATGATTTTATTTGTCATTTAAATATTCTAACACACGAAATTTTAATCAAAATCCTTAGCCGTTTTTTAGAAAATCTAAATTTTCGAAAACCTTGTTCATGTAAAGTATAATTTGAGGTGTGGGAATTTTCCTCAAAATCTTTATGATGCAACCTTGGAAGATACTAAATTTAAATACTAAGTTTGGTATTTTACGACTTTTCGTTTTTGAGTTATTGTGCTCAGAACACAAGGGCACAGGCACACACGGACCTTTTTCTAAAGAATGCCCTTTTTGGATGGATTTGGTTGACCCTAAAACGTGTAGTTCTGGTGAAACATTTTTTGTGGAGTGCAACACCCTCTCCACCTACGTACCGTGTACTATATAGAGAAAATAAAAATCTCATGTGTGGTATAAAGATGACTTTCACTATCTATTGTGCAACAAACTATTGCTACAAAAGCTTTTCTTCGCTCGTCTCTACTTATTGCCAACAACCTAGACGTTTGTACTGTTATACCGCTACGGAACTTTGCGCTCTATGGACATCCGCAACTACTTCTTGGTTTTCCGGCCCTGAAACTTCGCACAGACTAGCATTTCCCTACAAGGATAATACTTCCCAAGGAGAATGCTGACGTTCCGAACATCTTACTCTTGTGGTTCCGCTCCTTTGCTAAGGAAAGGTTTTCATTCAAAGGTATTGTTGTTTGCTCAACTATCGCCGCTTACTACAAAGCTAACTCTTCTTGGTAAAGTTGCGCAGATTTAGAGATATTTTGCCGTTTAGGTTATCTAAAGTTTCATGCTCCCTATAGGCTAAATGAAATACAAGCTGTTTCAAAACGACACCAAACAAAGTTAGCAGTCGATCAGCTTTGATCGTCCGAAATTTGATGTCACAATTTACAAACTCTTCTATTCAAAGTTTTATGTGTGTTTAAAAATCGCACACATTTGGGTTTAGGCAGCGAAGGAACAACGGTTGTCATACGCCACGTAAACAACCTCAGAACGTGTTATACGACACACATAATAAAAGTCATATGCTACGTTTTCCATTACTAAGGTGACCTGTGCCGCGCCAGCGTATCTATCAAAACACGCCTACATCACGCGAATTGGACCTTCGCTACCAACCGGCATCTCTCTTGGAGTGGGCCAGGCACGTGCCATTTGGTTATGTACGGCTGCCTAATACATGGTGATTTTATGGCAGTGTTTGTGTGTGGTGAATTTAAAGCTGAAAATTATATTCACGTATCATATGTGGTATGACCAACAAGATCCACATCTTCGTTTGGTGTCGTGTTGAAACACACTATATTTATCTGAAAAGCTATGCACAGCATTAGTAGAGTCTAAGTGGTTATTTAGTATTAAATTATGGAGATGGAATAAAGGTGAAAAAATATCGTTCCATTTACATGACTTTCTCTAACTCTTCCACAAACAAAATTTTCTTACAGAAGATTATTCGTTTATATCCATCATGCTAATCTGGGTAAACATTACCAGAATTGGTATTGTTATTTGTTTCTTTGTCAGTAGAATGGAATTAGAGGATTCACAGTCTAAAGTAGTGGTCAAAACTTTTAAAAGCTGATCGCTATGTGAAATTGACTTGCTAGGAATGACTTCTCGTTTGAGAAAAGTTGTATTTTAAACTGAAACCAACAAATTGGAATATCTCTAAAATGGCCAACTCTACAAAAAAAAAAAAATGCATATGACATAAATTGTGTATTTTAATAAGATCTACATTTTTTCCGTATGAATAAGTGTATTTATTGACATAGCAATATCATACATAGAATTTCAACAATCGCACGGGTCCACAGACCGTACCTGCTTTTGTAATACACATTACAAGCACTATTAAAACAACAACAAAACACGAAAATAAAAAGACAAAGGAAATACACAGTCCAAAGCATTATTAAACAACAATAAAGAATTAAGAGTGAACCCGAAAATAAAAATACAAAGATATTCAAATATAGCAATTTAAATTTACAGCACAGAGTACACCTTCATAAATGCACCCTCTTATAATAGAAAATTACACTTAAAAGACATATATACACATAAAATATAGAACATATATAAAACCATAGCACAACAGTGACCTAAGTATGACATAATATACATGTATGTAGAACAATGTAGTCACTTTTGTTTAGTTGATCTTATCCCCCCTTCTCTATTGGCAGTCTCCTCAGATCTCAGCTGTCTTGCCTTAAGTATAAATTTACCTAGCCCGTCCATGTTTTCCGTGCCTGCCAGTAGCGTCCAACATGCTTTTATCCCTACATTCGCAGTGGTAAAAAATCGCAGCAAATCATTTTTTGTGTAGTAAAACTTTGTCTATCTCTTACGGCTTATCAGTTACCCAAAAGTTGTTTAAAGATCACCCAGAATGAAGAGGTCTTTAGAGGCTGTCCCAGAAAATTCAAGCTATACATTTCATCATTAAAATATCTTAAAATATATGAAATTTTCATGAAAATAGTTAAGAACCATTTTGAGAAAATCAAAAGTTTTGAAAAATGTACCATGTAAAGGATATGTAGGGGTGGGGGATTTTCTTGAAAATCTTCGTGTCGCATTATATACTAATAGATTTAATTTACTAATATACTAATATAATATACTAATTGTATACTAATAAAATTGATCATTTGAATACCTATAAATGTCCTATGCATCACTCAGAGAATTGCCATTTTAATCAAAATCGTTGGAACCATTTTTGAGAAAATCAATGTTTTTTAAAAATGTTCCATATAAAGGACAGTTGGAGTTTTGTTGAAAATCTTCGTGTCTCATACTTGAAAGATATTGAACTTAAAAATGCCAAGTTTGGTGTTTAACCAACTTTTCGTTTATACGCTATGCTACCCAAAGACACACACACACACACACACACACACACACACACACACACACACGCGCGCGCACGCACGCACAAACGAACATGTTTCTAAAAATCTGATGTGTTCCATTCACAAAACTTTCTCTAGCTGTAGCATATCCAAACTATTCTTACAAGAGATTATTATTTTATCTACGTCATGTACTTCAGGCAAACATTAGCAGAATTGGTCCTATTACTTTTATCCTTGTACGTGGAGGGGAAATAACGGAATACATTAGGCTAAAGGGATAGTCAAATATTTTAAAAACTCGTCGCTATGTGAAACAACTGAGATTCGGTTCGCTTAGCAAGATCCCGTTTTATAAAATTTGGACAGTTTAAAATTAAAACCAATAACAAAGAATATCTAAAAAATGGTCAATTCTACAAGAAAAACGTATATGACATAAATTAGGTATTTTAACGGGATCTGCATTTTTTTGTGTATTAAGATTCTGTCTTTCTCTTACCGTTTTGCAGAATTTTACAAAACTCATTCAGAACAAACTGATCTTAAGATACTATTTCCAGAGAATTCAATATATACATTTTTATTTGTGATGTTAATATCTTTAATATACGGTATTTTAATCAACATTGTTAGAGCCAGTTTTTAGAAAATCAAAAGCTTCGAAAAATGATCCATGTAAATGGTAAATGGGAGTGGGGCAATTTTCTGGAAAATCTTCGTGTCGCATCCTTGGAAGATTCTGAACTGAAATACCAAGTTTGATATTTAATCTACTCTTCGTTTTTGAGTTATCGCATTCACAGACAAAACGGACACACACATATACACAGACCTTCCCCCCCCCCCGAAAATGCTTTTTTTTTTTTTTTGATTCAGGGGATTCGGGGAAGCCTAAAACGTTTATTTTTCTTACATATTAGTATAAAGAAAAGAACATTTTGGGGGGATTCAAGGGTTCTCAAAACATAAGTAAAATATCGATATCGAATTTTTGGGTGCAATGCAATACCTTCTCTCTATCCACTTATGTGTACTATACGGGCTAGAGAAAGTAAAAAACTGGAAGACTCGTAGTGAGCCTAGGTGTAGTTGCTGTGTATCTACTCTTGTAAGAGCTTAACCACAGGAATGTAGTGTATGGGTTGAGGTTTGGTTTGGTGGAGTTCAGGTTGCTTTTTCAGCAGCTGATATTAGTTGGTCGTTGTTTTCATGCTACCAAACTTGCGGGTTCAAATCCAGGTGGTGGAATTTACACACGTAAAATACTTTAGTATGACTTTCTACGGAATGGAAGTAAAATCCTTGGTCCCGTTTAATGCCTTTTGCACATAAAGGAATCGGACACTTCGGAAGAGAGTCCCTCGGCAAAACTGTCAGTTTTACGTCCGCCAGTCATGATTTCGCTCTATGATGCCATCTGTGGGTCATGAGTTGATCCTTCTTCACCGTATGCGCGTATTTGCGAACTAAACATTCGATTGATGAATTAAGAAATTGACAGCGGAGGCCAAGGTTCGAAGCTTGGCTGAGGTGTCACACTAGATAATTATATTCAAATTACGCTCTCTACTCATTCTTCAAAAAGCTATTCTTTAAAAATCTTATGTGTTAAATTCACATAGCTTTCTCCAACTATTTTACTACAATCAATCTCCTTCATGCTAATTGAGATAAAGATAGGCTGAAATAGTTTCATTGCACATTTCCTTTTAGTACATGAGGAATATGGGAAAACATTAGGCTAAAGCGAGTCAGATATTTTAATAGCTGGTCGCTATATGATGGTATTGAAATTCCGTTCTCTTTGCATGATCAGGATGAAAAAGCGAATGACCTCCTATGTCAGAGGAATATACGAGTCAGAAAATTGAAACCAATAACAAGGAATATCTCGGAAATTGTTAGCTGAAGAGAAGTCAAAACGAAAGAAAGAAAGAAACATTGTATTTGAAGTGACATTCTATTTTTTGTGTAGTCAAATTTTTTCCATTAAGGTTTACCAATTGTGGAAAATGAAGCGCATTTCAGAGCTTATCCGATATTATTTAAGAATAACATTTGATCATATAAATATCTTTAACATATGGCATTACATCAAAATCGTTAGATCCATTTTTGAAAAATAGAAAATTTAGAAAAAATATTATATTTGAGTAGTAGTTTTGAGTGAGGGAATTTCCTGAAAATTATCGTGCTGCATCGTTAAAAACACTGAACTTAAATTTCAAGTTTGGTACTTAACTGACTTTTTAAGTTGTTCTGTTCACACACATAATGCACACACAGATATTTAAACGCTATTTTCGTATTCTGTGGTTCTCATAAAATGAAATTTCCTTGAAATCTCACTATCGAAATTATCGAATGCAATACCCTCTCTGTTATAGAGATCATACGTGGTAGAGAAAGTAAAAATGGAATGAGTATTAAAGTTGATGTGCTACATTCAGATAACTTTTTCTGGTCACTATTCTTTATTAATGAATAATAAAGGCTATTTCATATTTAATCTATTTTAAGTGAAATATAGCTACTTT
This sequence comes from Hymenopus coronatus, assembly GCA_030762935.1. Taxonomy (NCBI): domain Eukaryota; kingdom Metazoa; phylum Arthropoda; class Insecta; order Mantodea; family Hymenopodidae; genus Hymenopus; species Hymenopus coronatus. Next base: position 40,565,568 of record CM060896.1, on the reverse strand, counting down.
ATTTTTCTAGAAATAGCTACTTTACAAATTTCGTTTAGGTTACAAAGCGAATGTCAAATGCCTAAGAACTGGACGCTCTATGCTAGCTTTAAAATTCCACACATAGTCGTGAGAAAAACTGACAATCGACGGGAATTAAAAATTATAGAACAGTTGCAACCATTAGTAAAGGAATCTCAGAAATGGCACATGTCACGAGATAGTGTTATTTGGAATTTATGCTGTGTGTTAAAGCGACCTACATTTTTTGTGTTATACATTTTCGTCTATCACTTAACGTATACCAGTTATAAAAGAATATACTTAATTTGATGTGTTCTATTCACATGACTTTCTCTAGCTTTCCACAAAAATTTTCTTACAAAATATAATTGTTTTATCTACATGCTAATCAAGATAAACATGACCATAATTGGTCTTATTCTTTGTTTCCTTTTAAGCTGAAGGGAAATAAGGGAATGCACTAGGCTAAAGCATTAGAGAAACTAGTGCGCATGCGTGAAACTGCGACACTATTGTTGGGTGGAGGTAGATCGAAGTGGCAACGCTAACCGTGATGTATGAGATACATCAACGGTATATCTGTTTTGTTTTCCATACTGGAGCAGACCTGAGAAATTATTTCCTCCAGGTAACGTTGTTTACTCAGCTTTCGTGTCCCTTTAATAGCCTGCAGCAGTTAAATGAAAAATGTGGAATGTTCTGCTTTAAACCTCTCGAGAAGTAGACCCACCATTAAAATACGTCTGACATTATAAATTATAAAAGGAAATGATCTGAACCCAGCTGTAAATTAATCATAACTTTTTTAAAATTTTACCCAACATTCAGCACAAAAGCGTTCCACAAATCATTAATGATGTTCTAATGAATCCCTCTCTCTTTAACAGAAACTTTGTAATGAATATTTCTAGAAAAGGAAAGGCGAGGATCTTCAGCAGTGTACTTGTGATAAATGGCTCAAACTGTTGCAAGGAAATGGGAAAGTATTCGTAAAGAACAAAAGGGAAAAAGCGGGTAGCGACCGCCCGTGAAAGCGGTAGTCCTTTGCGTATCTCAGTGTCAACATTTTCTAACCTGAGGCGCTGGCGAAGGGAGCGAATAAAGATATTCAGAAAGAGCGGCTCGACAACATCCAAAGAAACTTAAGACTAAAAAGGCACCGACGCGTGCGAGCAAAAGAGAGCTAGTTAAAATGTTACGCACATAAATTTTCCACTTTTATATACCCTTGGCACAAAGTTGGGCAAAAAAATGTCTTTCTCGCAAGGAAAGGTGAACTGATGTTCATGAATACTGTGCTATAGCTAGCGCTTGTTTCCGTCTAAAATAAAGAATAAATGTATTTATTGTTTTATAAAGTTAAGGAATGGTTCGCAGAAAACTATCCATAAAGGGAACGTTTTATTGTAGCCATAAAATTATTTTTAAATTTTTTACATGCAGAGGTTTCTACTGTATTTCTATACACCAACATAGCTTGCATTTCCTTGCATATAAATTGGATGAATATTATTGGTTGTTAAGTAATGGTCATTTATTGTTTATTATATGGAAGTTAGTATATCCTAAGGTGCAATACCTATAACATATTGAGGTACATACACGTGTAATGGCGTGATTGTTGTGAAATTAAAAATATGATTTGTTCCATTAACACGACTTTCTCTACCTGCTTTAAAGCAAACTTCTTATAAAAATGTGTGTTCCAGCTACTCTATATTAATCGAAATAAGCATTAGCAAAATGGTGTTATTAATTAATTCCTTATAAAAAGAAGGCAATTAAGGGAATTCACAAGGTTAAAGTGGTAGTTAATTGTTGTAAATGCTGTCGCTGTATTTCGGTAACGGTAAGCTCTACTACAAAAAAGGTAGATGATATAAATTGTGTGTTTTGTGTAGTAAATTTTTATTTAGCTCTTAAGATTACCAGTTATTCAATGTCATCCAGAATGAAGATCACTTCAGAGGCTGTTCCCAAGACATTCAAAATATATTTTGTTTGCCTTATAAATATCTTTAACCCTTTCTAGCTAGATTTGTTTTCGGTTGAAACCGGTTTTGAAACCATAGGTCATACACAGATTACCTGTGCCATTTGTGACCTGATTTAACTGAATTCTGAATCTTGACTCAGTTAATAAATTTTTTTTTTATTTTTTTTTAAATTACAACTAAGCGAAAGCTTATCTAGTAATATTTCCTTCATAAATAAGTTCGCAATGTATAGGCGAGTCTTCCACTGAAGGCCCCCAAAGCTTACACTAATTCTTGCGGTCACACATTAAGTCATTTGGCTTGATTCTTTTCAATCTTCTAACTTCACACTTACTAAGCACATTCAACATCTCTTTGTTTCCATGGTGCTGCACTCTTATATGATGTTTCCTTGCTGTATTTTTTATTTCTTCTGTAACTGTGTCGATCTTGAGATCTCTGTGTATCTGATCATTGCGCACATACCAAGGTGCATTAACTATTGTTCTTAGAACTTTATTTTGAAATGTCTGTATATGTTTTATATTAGTCAATTTAGAACAGCCCCAAAGCTGTATCCCATAGGTCCAAACTGGCTTTAACACCTGCTTGTATATTAATAGCTTATTATATATGTCAATCTCAGAATTTCTCCCAATAAGCCAGTAAAGTTTCTTATATTTGATATTTAACTCTTTTCTTTTAGTTTCTATATGCTTTCTCCAATTTAGTTTCGCATCTAGTATCATTCCTAGGTACTTCACTGATTGAACTTGAGGAATAGTTTGATTATTTATTTTATCGGTAGTATCTTAGTTTTCTTATTCGTAAAGTTGATGTGTACGGATTTAGATTCATTTAATTTTACGCGCCATTTCTTGGTCCACTCATTGACCCTATTGACGGCTTTCTGTAATTTCTGTGTAGATTCCTCTACTGTATGGCCTATTGCCATTATTCCTGTGTCGTCAGCGAAGGTAGCCATAGTAGTATCATCTTGATATGGAATATCCCTAGTAAATATAAGGAACAGTATTGGCCCCAAGACGCTTCCTTGAGGTACTCCAGCAGCTATATTCTTCAATTCAGAGTATTCATTTCCATATTTAACTCGGAAATATCTCCCTTCAATATGGGATAACAATATTTGATAAAAGTGCTCAGGTAGATCACGTTGAAGCTTAACATTAGACCTTTGTGCCATACTTTATCGAAGGCTTTGGCCACGTCTAAAAATACTCCAGAACAAATTTTGTTGTCCTCTAATGTTCTTTCTATGATATCGACTATACGATGTACTTGATCAATAGTTGAATGTTTGTTTCTAAATCCAAACTGGTGATCTGGTATTAACTTACTTTCCTCTATTATAGGTTTTAATTGATTTAACAATAGTTTTTCAAATAGCTTAGATAATTGAGATAAGAGTGAAATCGGTCTGTATGATTCCTTTTCATTAGGGTTTTTTCCAGGTTTAAGGATCATGAGCACTTCTGCTACCTTCCATTGACTTGGGATATATTTAAGTCTTAATGCAGTATTTATCATGTGTAATAACTGGATAAGACCTTTTTGTGGTAATTCTTTGAGAATCTGTCCTGTGATTAAATCATGTCCTGGTGCTTTTTTTGCATTTATATTCTGCTGTATTTCACGTTTTAATTCTTTGAGCGTTACACACCTAAGTTCTATATCTTGCTTTTTCTTGCCATGTTTTATGTTCTCTTCAGATGTTTGCCTAGGTAAAGGTTGAAAAATCTCTTCTAGATAGTTGGCAAATAGGTCTGCTTTATCCTTATCGCTCCTTGCCCATGCTCCATCTCCTTTTTTATTTGCGGAATTTGATTAATAGGTCTTTTAATACTCCTGGTTGCCTTCCATAAAGAGTAATCGGTATCTTTATCTGCTGTTAGTCCTTTCATATAGATAGTAAATGATTTATTTTTTATACTACTGATCAAATTCTTTAACTTATTACAGGTTTGATTTAATCGCTTTTTATCTTCTGGTGCCCGTGTTCTCTGCCACTTTTTACGCAGTTTTCTTTTTTCACTAATTAACTCTCTCACTTCCATTGGATAGGAGATATCATTAATGTTATTCCTACTTTTTTCCGGAGTATGGTTCCATGCTGCTTGTTGAATATTAGTAACAAAGAGATATATCTCTGCTTCCAACTGTTGCGGTGTTTTTAAAGGAACATTAAGTTCGATAGTGCTCTCTAATTCATTTTTGAACCCTTCCCAATTTGTTTTATTACTAATTAGCCTTGGGGGGCTATCCTTTATTATTATATTATCACTTACTGTTAATATGATAGGGGAATGATCTGATGAAATATCATAATCCTCATTTACGTGCACATAATTGTTAGAGATACCCTTCGTTATGCAAAAATCAATTAAATCTGGTGTTTTGTTTTCATCTGTCGGCCAATATGTAGGTTTTCCAGTTGAATAGAATTGGCACTTTGTTTTAATAGCTGCCCTATACAGCTCCCTTCCTTTAGTAGTAATTATTCTTGATCCCCAATGAGAATGTTTGGCGTTATAATCACCTCCAATAATAAATTTATTTCCTAAAGTCTTAAAGAGGTTGATATAATCCTCTTCTTTTAGATTATACCTTGGAGGACAATATATTGCAGAAACATTAAAAGACTTAGTTTTAACTTGGATGGTGATAGTTATCACTTGCATTTCTTCGGTTTCTATTTTATTTTCTTCGTAGTGTTTAATGCAATTTTTAATTATTACTGCGGAGCCCCCTCTTGCTTTATCAGATGGTTGGTCTGAACGGTAGATGTCATAACCTCTTATTCTAACATATGATTGTTTAGCCAAATGCGTTTCGGATATTAAGCAGGAACAGTTCCAACTCCTGAATACGCTGTTGCAAACCGTTTGCATTCCATGATAATATTCTATGTGTGTGTGCCATTTTATTTAATTTTGTTAAGTCTAGCTTCAAGCTCTCTTAATCTGTCATAAATCAGTTTGTTGGTATATTTCTGCTCGTCCAGTATTTCTAGGATGCGTATTATAGCTTTATCAACAGTTGGAAATTCAGCTTTACTAATACGTGTTGCTGCTGCATAATTGTTCTGTTCTCTATTAGGTTCATTCACTTTCTTCTAGAACCATATCTAAGTTACAATTCCCTCGAGTCCTAAGAATCTGTCTTTGATTTTTCATTGTTTCATTCCTCCTTTTTTGCAGCTCCTTAGCTACTTCGCATCCACGATAATTTGCAGGATGTTTTTCTCCGCAATTAACACATTTTGGATGTGCAGTTTTGCTTATCTTACAATCTTTAGTAAAGTGCTTTCCTGCACATTTCACACAGCGTGGTTCTTTTTGGCAATAGGCCTGTGTATGGTTAAAGCCTTGGCATTTCTTGCATTGTGGTATCAAATTAGTATTCTTTCTCAGAGGCTCTATTTTGACAACCACATTCAAAATTGTCTTAATATTATATATATCCGTAATATTCTCCTAATTATCAAAGGTAAGCATAAATAGTAGCAATCCTTGTCTAATTACTTCCTGCTCCCCATTCCTATTTTTATACCTTTCTTTCTTAAGAATATTTACAACATCTTTAATTTTAAAACCTCTTTCCTTTAGTTCTTCTATTATATCTTCTTTTGGGCATGAAGCATGCAATCCTCTTGCCATAACTCTGATTGGTCTATCATTTTTGTTTTCATAAGTCTGCCAATTGATTTTTTCTGTGTTTAATTTCTTGGCTAGAGCCCTATAGCTATCAGAGTTCATAGTATTGATCTTCCATACATTATTATTTAATGATGTAACTTTATATTCTTTTCCTAGCACTGGCTTTAATAATGCCTTAAGTTTTGAATAATCTGCTATATCATATATGTTAATAGGTAGAGGCTGGTGTTCCTTATAGGGAATTGTTTTCCCCTCCAAGTTATTTGTTTTGCTTTCAGTGCTTCTGGTTTCTGTCTTTTTCCCATTTTTTCCTGGTATTCTCGTTTCTATTACTGGGGATGTTTCAGCTTTTCGTTTTTCGTTTTTCCTCTGTAATATCCACCCTGTTTCTCTGGCCAAATCTTCCTCATCTGTACAGTAACCTATTATATTGCTAGAACCTGCTTTTTCTATAAGGTCTTTCTCACTAGTTGTTTTCATTCTCTTTTGCTCTACTCTTATAGGTTCCATATTGGCATCCGCAGAATTCTGCTTTGCTTTGTCCATATTTTTTCTAAGTTCTTGATTTTCGAGTCTAAGAGCTTTTATTTCATTTTTTAGTTCTTCGTTTTGGCGCTGAATCTCATTCAGTATCTTCTTTAGTTCCTCTTCTGCTGTGTGTAAGTGCACTACTTGTTTTGCTGTAGGCGAGCGTTGAATCAATGCACTCTTTCTAAACACATCTCCCTCAAGCAGTTGTTGACTCCCCCCAGAATCCATGGAGTCTGCCTCCGAAGAGGGTGGATTGTCCAGTTTACCTGGAGTACCACCTGGGGTAGTAAATCCAAAATTTGTTTTATCCATTGCTTGGGTTAATGTTGTGGAATGTTCTTAGCTTCCCCTCGTCTCTTGATAGTAGTTAACGCTCACATAACTACCGTCTGACTCACCGGGTACTGGGCCCCCCCGCCACGACAATGCGACATTCCCTGGGGGGGGGATTAATAAAATGCATAACATTACTGGCCCGGATTTTCTTATCAGAAGTTAACTAGGTTCAAAATCATCGCTACACTGGTACCACGTCTCTAGTAATGAATGTAGTGAACCCACAAAAATAAATGGTGATCGACGTGTATGGAATTCGTTGGCTTTGTAATGGAACATAATTTTTGCATTTATATTATACATCAATATAATTTTAGACTGCCTCCGTGGTCAAGTGGTCAGCGAGCTGACCTCTCACATGAACGTCCCGGGTTCAATTCCCGGCTGGGGAGGGGAATTTTTCTTTAGCCAGAGTTATTCCCTATCCCCAACAGAGTCTGGAAGTATATATGTGAGAGTGAATGCGTGTGTGTGTTTGAGAACATAAAAGTGATTTAAATCAAACATAAAAAAGAACCTACAAACGAGTTGTTTCAAGTGCAAAGCCCCCGATACGACCTTAGATTTTAAAGGGGCCTATATAAATGAAACGATAAAAAATATATCATTTTATTTATTTAAGCTTAAGATTATATTAAAAAAGTTAATTCCAAAGTACGTGCCAATAAGCACAGAAAGTTATCGAAGCTTATCCATTTTAAGTTCAATTACTTTACCCAACGTTCAATGAAGAGTGGAACCGTTGAACTGGAAGGGTATTATAATCAAAATAACTAGGAACTTTGAGAAGATCAGTAGTACAGCCTAGACGAGCTTACTATCAAGTGATAGCCACTCTGTTTTCCATTTCTGCATATACGCTCGTATAGTAATGGCAATGTCATCTTGGTGGTGGTATAGAGCGATCACTTGCTGGATGTGGGATCATTCTCTAGCATGTTGATCGGCTATTTCGATGCCATCTATAACAGTATTTTCCTGAAGCAGCGACAACTAATCTCTCGTGCTTTATTTTAAGCCATATGCTGTTTAAATAGCTCCAAATACTACACCAACTTAATGATCATTTTTGGCATTTAATTATCTTAATATTTTCCTTGTCTTCTCCAACAAAACTAACACCAGGCGTTCAAAATAACTTCAGTGTACTGAAAAGTATTTCCAATACAATTTATAGTTGGAAAATGAACAAAAGTCTTTGTATTTAACCTGTACCATTTTAAGTTTCCCCAGGGTGTGATTATTGATTTTAATATTCTTGAAAATCATCCTGTAGAGCATTTTCACTATAACAGTGAATTTAGTAAGTTTAATTTTGATTATAGAACAGGGTTGTCATATCAGCGTTTAGACCTGCATATCTAGAGAAGAAGGGGACAGGATAAAGGATATGGTTTCCGGTATTCTAGAGCTCTCTCTTTCTCTCTCTTTGAAGTCGAACTTTATTTTCATTTTCTCATTCCTTCTTATTTTTTTAAATTTTGTATTTTATTCCGTAGTAACTCGATGCATATATTTACTATTTTAGAAAAAATTACTGTAATTATGCAAGGGCAGAATAGGAATGTACAACATTCTTATAACTATACTCAATTTATTATGCAATATTTGTTTAAAATAAGTTTTTAGGACAGAAAAACTCCAAAATGTCTGGAACTTTCTCAGTAAGTTACGTGGCAACGATATAATCTTTGTTCATTTTCCCTTTTTACCTTCGGTAGAGGCAAGGTTTTTGGAACTATTTTGCTATTTTGACTTGTATATTAACTTCGGGTCTCCATTGAACAAATTGTAGCTCTCTTTTCTATTGCAATTCATTACCTCTTTAAACTTGCGTAATTACAGATTAAAAAAAGCATTCTTCGCATAGAGTTTTACTATTTGCAGTGTTTCCTGACATTTCCGGAGAGTTGTTTATACATTGAAATCCCTTTTTATGTACATTTACGTCTGAAAGTACTAAAATTAAAGCAGAAGTACTCACATAATTAAAATCAATCTAACCCTTGTTTAGCATTCTTAAAATTCCCTTGGGTTTGCTATGGTAACAGAAAATTAGTGGAGGCATGTGTATCACTTTTACAAACTATCTTACAACAGCCTATTCACTTATCTGATCTATGAAGATGTATTTAATGACACATTTTCACATTTCGTCATATGTATAAGAACAGTATGACACTAAGAGTCATTTTTACTTGCTCTAGCAAATGTACTCCACCCAAAAATTCGATACTAATATTTAACCGGGAATATATGCTTTGAGACACCCTGAATCCAAAATAACAAGATGTTTATAAAAATGTACGTGTGTTTGTGTTTCAGAATGTGCAGCATAGCTTTTAAAAGAAACTCCCATCCCCCCACTATCCTTAGATGGAACAATTTTCAAAATTTCATTTCCTCCAAACTGATCTAATTATTTTGATTAAAATAGCACATATTAAAGGGGTTTGCATGAGAAATGTATATCTTGATTTTTCTGAAGACCTCTTTATTCCAGATGCATTTTGCTGCACTTTGCATAACTAGTGGATTGTAAGAAACAAACTCGTTAAAACACTAATTTGTATCGCATACATTTTTTGTAGAGCTGACCTTATCTGAGATATTCTCTGTTATTGATTTCAATTACTGTGAAACATTTCTCAAACGGGAAGACACCTTTCGTTTCATCTGTCTTTCGTTTTACTTCAATTGTTCATATGACCAGTTTTGAAAAAAATTGACTATTGGTTTAGCCTAATGTACTCCCTTATTTTCCTTCTGCTTAGAAGGAAGCAAATAACACAGCTACTGCTAATGCTTATCTCGATAAATTTTGTAGGACTTTTTTTTTTGCAGAACAGGTAGAGAAACGCATGTGAATGGAACACTTCAGATATTTTTTCTTTCTTATTTATACTACAGATTAAACGCTATTTTACAAATTAGGTATTAATTTTATAATTTTAAAATCGGAAGTGTTCAATTCACAGCATTTTCTCAAGGCACTAGGCTAAAGCGTTAGTGAAATCCTTTCAAAGGTGTTCGCTATGTGAAACAATTTAAATTCGGTTCTATTTGCATGGCAAGGAGGGAAACAAAAGATATAAAAAAATATCAATTTCCCATTTGAGAAAAGTAAAAGCATTGCAAAACTGAAATCAATAACAAGAATATCTCGGAAATGCTTAACTTTAAAAAAAATGACATAAATTGTGCGTATTAATTAGACGCACACTTTTTGTGCAGTAAGTTATTGTCTAGTTATTAGGGTTTACCAATTACGCAAAAGTCATCCAGAGGATGAGGCGCTATTCACAAGAAATTCAGGATACATTTTAGTTTGAGGTGTTTTCTTAAAAAAAATTTTTGCCGCACCCTTGGAAGACACTGAACTTAAATACATAATCTTGTATTTGACGGGCTTTTCATTTTTGAGCTCTGCTGCCGATTCACATACACTCACCGACAAACTCTCTCTCTCTCTCTCTCTCCCTCTCCCTCACATTCACGCACTCACAGATGGGCAGACAGACACTCCCACAGACCAATTCTGGAATTTTTTGTTGGTGTCAAAATATGTATTCCGATAAAATCTTGATATCAAATTTTTGGATGGAATACAACACTCCTCGTAATATGTACATCGTATAATATAGTACTCAGTAGAGAAAATATAAAAGGAATTTAACTATTTTCATACTTAGATACATGTGATGTATAAATAAGTTGATGTGATGGTATAAATTGTTCAAAATACTTGTAAAATATCTGCTGATATAATTTTATATAGTGATTTTTTAAATTCTATATTCCATCTATTTAAATGTAGTTTCAGGCCGTATCTTCTCCACATGAATTGAGGACAATTGAAAAGCAAATTTTCTTTCGGTTTCCCTTTCCACAAGGACAGTCGTTATCATTTTCTATAGCAACAGGAAATCGAGGGGTGTATACCAATATTTCCGTGACCAGAATCCAATAGTTTCAATATCAAATCAGGAAGATTATTTTGCATTTTAGGTTACTGTATATATCAGGAGAAAATATGTTTCTTGTTATTGAGCCATTGTTCTCATCTATACCCTGTGAATTTCATATATTCCATATATTTATTGTGTAAATTGGGCACTGGATTTATTCTTGATGCTGAAAATTTGTTGCAGACACAGTTATTAATGGAAGCTGCTTCTTTTACTAGCATGTCTTCTCTTTCATCCTGACATTTTCAACATATCCCTATACCCATTCAGAGCAGATTCGCTTATCATGTGCTATGGGCTTTTTATAATTCCTGCAGATAATGAATGTAAATTCATTTATCCTCAATTAACCTAAAATGTATGTAACAAAATTTCTTTTGATGTAACACCAATGGGCTTTTGTTGAATGGCAAAGGATTCTGCACGAAAGACAGTGCGAATGGAAGCTTCAATTTTAAATTGTAGGATACCCGATGTTCGAGAGTTATTCGCCCTCTAACTGCAGCCAGCAATCTTAAGGAGCTGGGAACTCTGATGGATTTTGGCTTGCGAGAGAGTGGAGATGGTTACCTGCAAAGAAAGGCGAAGTGAGAAAAAAACCTTAGGAGAAGATCAGGAGGTTCAGAATAAGAGGCAAAACAAAGGTAACTGAAATTACAAACATAGTCAGAAAATCAATATTTAATTATAACGCGCAATAATTAACAACTTAACACATATCTAAATGTGCCGTACATCAGTGTTGAAAATCTGCCTCCTCGCGTCACACTCATTGTTCCTTTAGATAGTTGGGCATGTTGAAGAACACAGTTGTTGCAAGTATGTAAAATGATTATTTCCTCCCGTAATTCGGGAACATTTTCAGGTTGGTATCTGATCGGAAAACATATTCTTTCGGCCCATTCTGACGCCCAACTCCGTATGGATGCTCGACGATTAAAACCTTCCGTGTTGTAAGAACCATCATTTGTAGCACAAACCCCAACACTAAATACACAATATGTCATACTATTGTATAGAATATATAAGCACTAGTTTGCTATTGTAAGATAGACAGCTAACGAGCGATAAATTCAGTTACCTTTGATTTACCGCATGCTGTATTGCAGCTAGCTTTAATGTTGCAAAATAAAAATGTTCCGCTAGGACGAATTGCTTAAGAACATATTTAAACTACTGATACACCTGGGTACATTGACGCGCTTCTACACAGTTTAAAATAGAAGTTACCGCCCTAGTGCAATTGATCTTCTACTGGTATACCTCACGGCACTTGCGGAACCGAAAACCGAAGAGATGGTGATGGAGACACACAGAACGCGGGCGATGGAGACTCAGAGACGAAACTAGGTGACCGAAAGCTTATAAAGTGGTCTTAGACCTGTCAGCACTGCTAAGGTGGCACGATCTTAAAAACTCATTTCGACATTTTGCCTAAATGGTTAAGCCTGAGCTAAGACTTCATACTACCTATGGAATCTGGACTTTTCCGATAATTCAGGACGATACTATCGTCATCATCATCATCATCATCATAATAAACCACACAGTTTGGGACTTTGATCCCTTCCGGTTACACAGAGCTTCAGCTGATCTCTCCATCGTGTTTGATGTCTGCTACACTTCTTCTAACAGTTGGAGGATAATTTAATACTTGGAAAAGACTACGTGTGAGTCCATCCTACAAAGAAGAACATACCATTCATATGTTTTTCCATCCTTTCTACTGTCTATATTTGTAATTCCTAATCCTTTCCTCATATCCTCATTCCTCTGATGATCCAGCAGAGTGTATCCAGTGTTCTATTGTTCTGCCATTTACTTAAATTATCATCCATAGCACTTATGTACAATGTAGGAGAAGGAGGAGGTATTGTTTTCCGTACAAAACTTAAACACCGTGATTTCACACAAATACATGATTTGAGTACGCCTAAATCCAGAAAAAGCAATAGTAGAAATGATATTTATCTGTGTATGTGTGTGTGGGGGAGCAGTATAAAACAAAAACGAAAAGTCGTTGAATACCAAACTTCGTATATAAATTCAATATGTTTCAAAGATACCACGCGACGGTTTTCAGGAAAATCCTCCACCCTAAACAATCTTTTACATGGAACGTTTTTCGAATTCTGAGGTGTCGTATATTAAAATATTTACATAGCAAACAAATAGTATATCCTAAATTTCTTGGGAATATCCCCTGAAACTCTTTTCATTCTGAATGGTTTTCGCATATGTGGCTCGTAATACACAGAAAATCTACAAACACGAACTGCACAAAACGTATAACTCGTTAAAACACTGTTTATGTCATATACACTATTCTGTAGATATTCACTGTTTTGGGATTCAATTTTAAAATATGTACTTAAACTTTTCTAAAGCGAGAAGTTCTCATCCATTTCAACTCTCTTTTGGTTTACTCCTGGGTTGGAATGAGAACCGAATTTCAATGACAATCGCATGGCGACAGATTTTAAGAGATTTGACTGCCGGTTTAGTCTAGTCTACTCCCTTATTTCCCTTGTTCTTATAAGGAACTAAGTAATAAAACTGTTTCTGCTAATGTTTATCTTGATTGGCGTGTAATAAAGGATTAATCCTTTCACTTTCTGTACACGTACTATGCACATAGTGTATAGAAAAGATATTGTAATGCACCCAAAAATTCGAAAACAAGATTTCACCGGAGACTACCTGGTCCTCCCCCCAAACTATAAACAAGTGCGTGTGTGTATTTCTGTGGGCAGCATAGCTCAAAAACGAAAAGTTGGTTAAATACCATACCTGGTATTTAAGATGAGTACGTATCTTCAAAGGATACGACACGAAGATTTTCAAGAAAATCCCCCACCCCAAACTACCCTTTACATGGAACATTTTTCGAAAATTTTGATTTTTTCAAAAATGGCTGTAACGATTTTGATTAAAATACCTACATTATGTTTATGACAAATGAAATGTATATCTTGAATTTTCTGAGAATAGCCTCTGAAAACCTCTTCATTATGGATGACTTTTGTATAACTGGCAAACCGTAAGACAGACAAAAACTTGCTACACAACAAATGTAGATCTCATTAAAACACACAATTTATGTCACATATATATATATATATATATATATATATATATTTTTTTTTTTTTTTTTTTGAAGAGTTAACCGTTTTAGAGATATTTCGGATTAAGGTACTTAAACTTTTCTCAAACTGGAAGACATCTTTCTTTTTTTTTAAAATTTAAAATTTTTCGGGCTATTTTGCCGTGGTCTGTAGGTTAAAATATGTTTAGTTAAAATATTTCTACCTAACGTTTCGTCCCTGTCTGTGAGGGACATCTTCAGAGGAAATGTGCTCACGTCGCTATTTCGAGTTAGCGACGTGAGCACATTTCCTCTGAAGATGTCCCTCACAGACAGGGACGAAACGTTAGGTAGAAATATTTTAACTAAACATATTTTAACCTACAGACCACGGCAAAATAGCCCGAAAAATTTTAAATTTTAAAACTATGGACACCGGCCGTGAAAGCTTACGCATATATCTTTCTTTTTGTTTCTCATTTGTTTACTCCTGGCAAGAAAAGAGAATGGAATTTTAAGTGTTTCACATAGCGACCGGCTTTTAAAGGACGAGACTATCGCTTTAGCCTGTACGTTCCCGTATTTGCCTTCTACTTATAAGGAAACAAGTAATAAAAATAATTCTGCTTATGTTTATCTTGATTATCATTATGTGTATAAAAGATTAATATTTTGAATAAACTGTTTGTTGCGGAACAGCTAGAGAAAGTCACGTGAATGGAACACATCAGATTTTGTTAAGAATGGTTTCTTTTCCAAACAAATAGAGAAAGTCGAATGAATGAAACACATCAATGTTTGGTCTAATGACAATGATAACAAAATTCCCGTTTTCTGTGTACGAGAACCATCCATATGGATGTGATTTCATGGCTAAAATTGCACTTTTATTTATAAACGAAATATTGCACGGATGTCTGTCGATAAGAAGTACATTTCCTTCAATCTTAAAATGTTATTGAAGTTGTTTCTGTTAAATATTTTGTAAATGGTTTCAACAGTGTTTGTGATATTCAAATATTAGATTTGCTAAAAGCCTCTAAAAGTAAAGAGTGAACGGGATGCTAACAGGCCTGCGACAACATGCTAAACGCACTATCAGTTGTTTGACACTAGAGGACTCGTGGGTCGATACGACTGCTGATGGTGGAGCATTAGGGGAGCTAATGTAAAGCAATGAAACAACTGAAGGTAGCGCCCTTACTAGTTCACAAGTACTGCTATGTAAATATACTGTTGCAGGAAAGGACGTGAAGTGGATCCTGTTCCTTTGGATTGCTAATGCCGTGTGCTGTACAGGATGTGAAAACTTGAAATGGGAAAGGGGATGTGAAAATACCTTGAGTGCCAGCAGCCTCGTAACAAGTGTCTACGACCTCTTACCTCTGTGCTCTAGGCATCCTCTTTCTAAGGCTAAAACACCGACAGAAATTGCTACGTAGTAAAGCGTGAGGCTCGAATTCGATAGGTAAGCGGTTTTAATCCCGTTTGGAGCGTCCGTTTTCGTCAGCTATATTGGTAAATACCAGGGAGAAACCTAAAGTAACAAGCAAACATACCCATGGAGCAGATAAAAATGCGATTTTTAAAATGCTTAAAACGTTTCTAATTCGGAATTAGTCAAGTTCATTCCCCTATTTCCCTTCCACTTACAAGGAAGCAAGTAATAACTCCATTTCTGCTAACGTTTATCTCGGTTAGCATGGAGTAGATGAAAGACAAACAAATAATGTGTTACAGAGATGTAGAGAAAGTCATGTGAACGGAACATGGTTTCTCTAATATTTTCATTTCGTTGTTGATCTAAAATTGTGGCATTCATGGCAGGCAATAATCATGTGCTTTAGTGCAATAAAATAATACATTTTTGGACATAAAGTTACTGGAATTTTCTACAAATCAAAGAAGCTTAGGTTAGCAGTGTCAAGAGTGAACATGCCTGGGCCATATTTTGACTACAACGCAACTTCAACAAGCTGACTTAAAAGGAATCTTCACATAACCAACACGACCAAAAGTTATTCTACAGTTGCTCAGACTGGACAGTCAAAAGATTTAACTATCGTAATCGAGGCACATGATAGCATTCCTCTATGCCATCGGGTGAAATATCATTTTCTTCACAAATTTGTTTTGCTTCCTGAATTTCAAATAACCGAATATACATCTACTTAGCAAACAAAAAGATAAAATGATGAATCGCGCCACAGAAGTAAAAACCTCATCTCCGCTACTTCGATTCTTCTTCTATCAGGTCGTGTTATTGTCCTCTTTTCACTTTCGAAGTGATCTTAGGGATAGCTGTTACCTTATAGAATGTAATTTTCATACATTACCTTCTTTTGCCTTTTAATGCAAGATTTCTGATTTTCCCAATAATATATGCATATTTATATTGGGATAATTGTATTGTATACACTTTAAGTTATTTAGCATTGTTATATGGGAATATATTGCATTCTAGATAATGGAAATAGTTGCCTTTCAGTAATTTGCTCATTCATACATCTTACATCTTAAGTAATGTTTTCCCTAGCTTGCTATAAGTTTTATATTTGTTGTATTTATTTTATGTTATAATCCAAGACGGGTTCATATATGCAGTTTTTCCGTTTCTCAAAACAAAGCCTGATCAGCTGAAAATTAAACTGTGTTTAAAGCTATATGACTTACTTTAAATGGTTTTGCTAAAAAGTGTCATTCTCGAATGACATCGAAATATAAATATTAGAAACAGTGTAAAAGGCAGGCATCCGTGTTTAGCCTATTGATTTATTATTACCACAGTTCTTTGTTGTAATTCATGGATAACAGTCACCCTGTAGCACTTCCTTTTTTAAGTTGAGCAATTCTATGAACAGAATTTTTTTACACAGTCAATTTCTGTGCCACATATCATGGACGCTTCATTGAACAGTGCTCAAATAAGGCACCAGATTTTTCAAAATGCTTTCTTTATTAGTACATCTGATTTTCTCTTATTAGACTTGTTTTATAATTTTATAATTCCTTTTTTATAAGCTTATTAACCACATATTTAAGTTTCTCTATTTAAAATTCGAATACTAGAGAATGTATCCTGAGACAATACATGTGGTATCGCGGAATTAAAAGGTATTTATAAGAGAGAAATGACATTAAGAATTAAGAAATTGCATTCGAAGAAATATTTTGAATCACGTTGAAAAGAGTAAGGGTGGATTTTACTAAGGTGGGAAAAGGTCCCAGTACAATTAGGCAAGCGAGCCAAGTGGACATATGCCGTTACTAGAGGGACTCGAACAAAAGGGGATGAAGGGTTCATCGCCCGATAGTGGGCATGGTCAAGGAGAAAAAGCAATGGAATCGTGTTGGCCAAGAGAAGCGACACACTTGCTGTGGGACAAGATAAAATAAGACGTGCTAGTTGATTCAGCGGTGGAGAGACGAACAAGTGATATACGGCCGTTATAGGAACAATATTAATTAGTACACTATAATAAGCGGCACAAGTAATAAGGGATGGTAGACGCGGTCGCGTGACTTGTAGTGGAAAGGAGGAAGAACTTAGGAGGAATGCGTGTGTGTTTGACGGCAGATAACACCAAAAGAAAAGAAATAAATGAGTTCAGCAGTAATGGTGAACTCAAAGCCTTGAGTCTTACCATCACCCCCGAGAAAGATTCCATGCTGACACCATTTCCTAATTTCTCGAACTATCACACAGGATTAAAACTCGGTACCCTTTAACCGACCTATAACGAGAACCGCTACACTTCTGAAACTAACACTCTTGTCTAGATGATTCGGTTTTGCCGTCAACCATGAACACTTTTGAAATACACCTTGAGCAGACTCTAATATTTACAGCATAGATTGAATGCAGCAATTAACGCAATATAACAAACTGGTAAATGTAGCGGGCCATTTACCGCCTACAGAAAAGAAGACTGAGGTAACTCTGTGAAGCCGATCTAAGCAGATACTGATCTTTGGCTCTGGTACTAATTGAACGCATGTATCAGTTCATGATAATGTATGTTCACCATCCGTGATGTTGTATGTGGTAAAACTGGACTTTAAGCAGTGAAATATATTAGTCATTGTTTTGCTTGCAGTCTCTGAACTTTTGGTGGAAATGCAAATTTAGCTTAATATCCGTAAACATTTCATAATGACTGCATATTCATGGACAAATCACTATGATAATAAGTTAGTGAAATTGTAAGTCATACTTAAGTCATAATCTACACCTGATTTAATTCGCAAAAATCTATTCTTACAAAAGATTATACTTCATGCAATCAAAATAATCATAAACAGGAATTGTCTTGCTACATGCTTGCTTCTAAAGCAGAAGGAAAATAAGGGAATACACTGGTCCAAAGCGAGAGTCAAATCTTTTAAATCTGGTCACTTTGTGAACAAATTCATTTCGGTTCACTTTGCAGGCCAAGAATAATACAAACGAGAGATGAAACAATCATTTATTTTTCTTTTGATGAAAGTTATAAAGTTCAAAATTGACCAATAAACAGTAATATCTAGAAAACGGCTATCTCGACCAAAAGAATATATATGACATAAATTGTATGTTTAAAGAGATCTACATTCTTTATGTAGTAAGTTTTTGTTAGTCTCTTAGATTTACATGTAATGCAAAATTCACCCAGCATGTGAAGGTCTAGAAAACTCAAGATATACCTTTTATTTGTAATATAAATATCTTTAATATGTGGTATCTTATTCAAAATCATCAGAGCCATTTTTGAGAAGAATAAGATTTACACAAATATTTTCATGTAAAGAAAGTTTAGGGTGGGAGAGCTTTTTTGAGAATATTCATGTCCCATTTTGGAGATTCCAAACTTAAAATCCAAATTTGGTATTTAAGATATTTCCGTTTTCGAAATATGCTGAGCTTTGACTAGGGGTTGTAGGAGTGGCAAGGATGCCGCTTGGTGCTAAGGAATCGCTATTTCCGTACTTTCGTATTCACGACTCGGATACCAGATGCAAGTCTATGTGCGAAGTTGAAAGAAGTCGCATGTGACAGTGAAGTAGATTTGAATACTCATGTGTCATAATTTTTCTACCAAATTTACTCTTCACTGTGGCACTGCGACTCTGTCCCCTACCGTCAACTGTCCCCAATACCTTTGTAGTGCGTACAGTAAGTCCAGTGACGTAGATGTTAGAGACGCCTGGTGTAGAAAAAGTAAAACGATGCAACAACTGTCAAAACTGCTGCTTCAATATCTCTCATTATTCAAAACGAATCCTCAGATCTTTATTTATTTTAAATAATTCATACAATTCTCATATACTGCAAAATTCTCTCTTTGGCAGATTGGTCAGCTCATCTGCAGAACACAAATGACAAAACAATAAAGAGCTTAATTCAAAGTTTTTGCGGCCCTGACTGATGAAACAAAAAGGTAAAGTATCGTGAACATAACACATACAACATAGCCGGCATAAAAAGTGACAGTTTTACAACCTAGTAGCTAGTAGTACCCTTGCTAACCGCTATCGCTCCCAAAGCGCTCGTATCCTCGACAAGTAGTCGCTATCCTCCGTCATGGTTACAATTTGTGTGCTATTTGCATTTTGGATGCTGCTAATGCAATGTATATACTTAAGAATTGCATTCTTTAGAAAATAATACACCTGAAATCGTCGAATTAATTTTTATGTGCTAATGCAATGTGTATGCTCTGAATATACTAAAGAATTGCATTCTTTAGAAAATAATACACCTGAAAATCGACAAATTAATTTTTCTGTGCGTCAAACACCAGTTTTCGTTTACATTAGTTACTA
Organism: Hymenopus coronatus; assembly: GCA_030762935.1. Classification (NCBI taxonomy): domain Eukaryota; kingdom Metazoa; phylum Arthropoda; class Insecta; order Mantodea; family Hymenopodidae; genus Hymenopus; species Hymenopus coronatus. Next base: position 40,546,190 of record CM060896.1, on the reverse strand, counting down.
TAAACAATGTTTCAGCTCTAAATCGTGTGTTGAGTTTTTAATTCTCAAGTAATCTAAATATAAAACTTAATGGTACTCGCCTTCCGTTTATAAGTGGTAATAGTTATTTCTGATACAAGAGTTAAATGTGTAGTTTTATTTTGCGAGAAGGAAAGTTTGCGAGTGTAGCAATTCTACGAGCAAAATAAAAACACTTTTAACTTGAGTGTCACACACCATTTTTAGACAGCACAATATTTCTAGATTTATCAATAAATTTATAATATAAGGCTCAACATTTCATTTTTTCAGGGAATAGGACGTTTTTCTATCACTTGGAGTAGTGTATGTGTATGTGGGAATAGAATTCGTCAATCGATATAGATTGGTAATCGATGTAGTAATGTCAGTTCTTTACTCTGTACAATAAATCTTATGAATTAACAATTCCATTCCATTCCTTCTGCTATTACATGATAAACTAGAGTATGATACAATCAAATATGTTTGAAGTAGCCAATCGAAGAAAATTGTTGTCTAGTTGAGCATGTTTAGATACGAGAACGGACTAGTAAACAGGCGGTGGTACTGTTACTGATTTTATTTTTTTTTCTCAGGACCATAACCTACTAGAAACGTAACTCTTTTAAAACCACAACATTCTATATAACGGATAGTCATAGTAACAAATCTAAAGTTGGTAACATTGGAGTATTATAAATATTTTATAAATCTAGAGTTATAAAAACAACTTTAGTTCGACTGTTTTGTGTTAAAAAGCTGACTTCAAACAGTGTCTGTCTAAAAACAGCTGTTATTTTGTAATTTGGTTTTTTGTGAGTATTTCCAAATCATACCCATAAATTAAACATAAGATGCATAAATTTGTTTAAAACCTTCTGTGTCAAAGCAAATGGGTTGTGATGCTTCGTCTCACGACAAGAGGGTTTTATGAGATTAAACTGAGCGATCGTAAGTGAGACGCTGCGAGTGAAATTTTGATCACAGACAGCCAAGGAATAATAAAAAAAGCCATTTTTATTACAAATAGAGGTTTGAACCTTTGATCATCCATAGAGAATCATGATTTTGCTGTTCTCCCCTTGTTTCTGATTCCCTCCACAGTCATTTAAAGACTGTACATCACTATCATACTATCTCATAAAACAGTGATTTTCTTAAGGCTACATTTGCACACTCCAACGTGTTAGTATGTGCAGAAGGATCTATTGTAGTATTACATTTGATTACATTGTTGAAACAGCAACAGTTATCTTCAAAATAAAAACATTATGGAAAAGTATTCATTTTAGAAATAAGAATTTCTAATTTTTTTAAAAAATTATAATTCAATAAATAGTAGCGTTATAGAAATACATCTGTTTAAAGTTTTTGTGTGTGGTTGAAAGCTCCAATTCAAAAAATGCCAAACAATTTGTCAAATTTTGAGGCGCATGAAATATTTTGATATACAATGTATTTACATAATATTTATGAAATAATTTATTTTTTGAATGCATTTATTCAATATGAATGACATTTGGTAGTCATATTAACATAACAGCAATGAAATCACAATAAAAGCTTCAGAAAAATTTATACAGATACATAGAAGTTTGAAATTTCGCTTCTGTGTCCCTTAAGGCAACTGCAATTTGGATAATATGTATACTGTTGCATATATTTTCCTTATTAACCCCAAAAAACAGAAAAACATTAAGAGAGTACTCCGAGGAAAGTAAAAAAGGAAAATCGTTGGAGTAGACCACTTAATAATGCATCATCCTTTCAAATCATTCATTTTACATTTACCCGATACTGTCCGAGATTTGTTTACTTCGTTATTGGCCTCTTGTTTTCGCGAGATTTAACTACGACTGGAAAACTAAACTCGACATCTACATGGCGTATGGGGCAGCATCTGGCTCTCGTCGTACTTCTCAGAGGCTTTGCTGCGAATGGTTTCCAAAACGCTAAGTTCCTCAACACAGTACCCGCCTTTCTTCGCAAATTATCTGAACTGTGAGCACTATACAGCACACAGAATGTCAAATATGAAGGTGTTCTCTGTGATCTCATACGATGAAACATGAAGTCGTACGAAATTCTCAATGAAATTATCCCCACCGAGGAAATGAAGTATCAACATAATATGACGCAGTGTTCTTTGTGCCAGATTTGTGGACGGCTTGACACACTTGAGACTTCGACTTGCCCAATATGTTGAGTTGCAATACCTATGAAATTGAACAATCAGGGAATTTGTAAAACTGTTCCCTACGCATGTATGCACTCACCTGTATGATTTGTTTCTCCAGCTGCAACTATTGAATTTCTGTAAACATGTTTTGCAATGTGGTACTAGCATTTTGTGATCACAAAAACAACCATAAACGTAGTCTCCTTCAAAAGGTTTCTAAGAAAAGAACACCATCATTGGCCAAACTAACGCTGCCATGGCGAAGCGGTGATCTACACAGATTGCCTTAGACGTGTGAGAGAGCGCTTCGATCTATTCACTAGCGTTCAGGTAGCATGTGATTAATGTTTTGTGCTTTTATTCTGAGCAGAACAACGAGAATCCATTTAACTGTATTCTAGCGGAAGAGACCTTCATCAGACTCGCAAGTGTAGCTGCTGGAAATGGACCTGTAAAGTATAAGGAGAAACTTGGAGTATCACAGGACCAATTAGCACTACTGTAGCAGAGGACTGAAACACGACTTTTTAAATAAGATTGTGGCTTGCTTAAAGGATTCTTCTTGGTTAGTTAAGTTAATTTTGCTTATAATGTGTTTTATAAAAAAAAAAATAGAAAAAGCACTGAAAAACCGGGTGTGTTCAATTCACATGAATTTCTCTAGCTATTCCAAAAACAACTTTTATTACAAATTATTATTCTTTTATCTACATCATGCTTGTCAAAATAAACATTGACAGATATCTTATCGCTTGTTTCTTTGTAAGTTGAAGGGAAATAAGGGAATGCACAGGCTAAAGCATAGTCAACATTTTTAAAAGCCGGTCCAAGTGAAGCAATTGAGTTCGGTTATCTTTGCTTCTTAGGAGTAAACAAAAGAAAGATGTCTCGCCTTTGAGAAAGAAATAAGTACCTTAAATTGAGACCAATAACTCAGAATAGTTCGAAAATGGTTAACTCTACCAAAAAATGTATTTGACATAATTTGTGTATTTTAATGAGATCTACATTTTCTATGCAGTAGGTTTTTGTCTCTTACGGTTTACAAGTTATTCAAACGTCATTCAGAATGAAGAGTTCTTCAGGAGGCTATTCCCAGAAAATTCAAGATATGCATTTTGTTTGCCATAAAAATATCTTAAACAACTGACATTTTAATCAAAATCGTTAAGAGACAATTTTGAAAAAACTGGCTCTAACGTTGTTGAGTTGGGGAGATTTTCCTGAAAATCTTCTTTTCCCATCCTTTGAAGATACGGAACTTAACTGCCAAGTCGCATACAACGCAGACCTTTTTCTAAAAATGCTACTTTTGGATTCAGGAGGTTTCATAACATGCATTTCCGGTGAAATTTCGATATAAATTTTGAGTGGATTACAATACTTTCTCTATTCACTGTGTACATTGAACATACGGACTGGAGAAAGTAAAACCTCTTGGGGCCAAGGAATTAGAGCTACTATATGCAAAGAACAATAATTTTACTTTCTCTAGCTATTATGTGCAATATACATAGTGGATAGAGGTTTTGTATTCCGCCCAAAAATTCGATGTCAAGATTACACCGGAAATACATGTTTTGAGGTCCCCTGAGTCCTAAAAAAGCCTTATAGACTGTGTTTGTCTGAAATAAAATTAGTGTTTTCTCGGTATTTAAGTTCTGTATCTTCCAAGGACGTGACAAGGATTTTCAAGAAAGTCTCCTCACCCAAAACTATCCTTTACATGTAAAACTTTTTGAAAAAACTTTTTTTCTCAAAAATGACAAACCATTTTAAATAAAATTATATTAAAGATATTTTATGACAAAATGTATATCTCGAATTTTCTGGGAATACCTAGCTTCTGAAGACCTTTTAATTGGGAACCTTTGCCTAAAATCGTAAACTTAGTGTACAAAAAATCTAAAGGCATTAAAATCACAAATTATGTCATATGCATTTTTATGTCATATACATGTTTTTATGTCATATACATTTTTTCTGAAGCTAATCACTTCCGAGTTATTCCTTGTTATTGATTTTGCTTAAAATTTTCATTCCTTTTGTTTCGCTCCTGGCCATGCAAGAAGAACAGAATTTCTATTACACATACACTATCACTTTGTCCTAGTGCATTCACATATTTCCGTTAAATTTATAAGGAGCTAAGCAGTATGACCATTCCTGCTAATGTGTATCCTGGCTAGCATTAATTGGAAAGAAGAATAAGCTTTTGTAAGAATAGTTTGTTATAGAGGTGTTCCATTCCCATGACTTTCTCTCTCTATTCTATAACAAATAAGTAGAGAAAGTCATGCGAATGGAACATCTCGTGTTTTTGTTGTTTAATAATCAGAGTTTATCTAAATGTTAATGCTTAAGGTTAATTGAAATATGCATTTAGCATGCATTTTAATGTAAATTCTATATATGGTACTCTAAAATTTGGACACTCATTCTGACGAGTTTGTCATGTTAGGTCGGTTAGGATCAATGGATGTGGGTGATGAATTACATGCCATAGCAGCTTACCTTATTTAACTATTTTCACTGTACAATCCCATTGATATAATCCTTGATAAGTGGTGTTTATTGAACAACCGTTCTTCGCTGAAATGCTGTTCAGCGTATCGTGCCGGTCATGGATCAGATAAATGCATTTTCTCGTCAAACTATGCGCGCGCAGTAAATGTAACGCACCAGAATACATTTCGCTTGATTGTGTTAAGCCTGTTTTAAATGCACTATTTCATTAGTTTACTTAACAGCGGAAGTTTTGTTCCCATTTTTACCTTCTGGTGAACTAATTTGATTAGAATAATATGTAGCACTTTAGATGGTATTTGTGAGTGAGCGCGGAAAAATAAAAAATACACTAAATAAATGAAAGCAGAGTATGTACGGGGTGATATACATCTGCGTGAGGCATCACGAGGGAAACACGTGTTAAGGACAGAACTTTCTACTGCGCATAAGCTAGTTGCACATTGCGACTGTTACGGAACCAACAAACTGTAGGTCAGGGAAGCTTTAGTTTTATTGTAAAAAAATATAAATAAAGCTTCATCCGAAACATTCTCTAAAGATAACATTAAAATGAAGTATGTTTTATGTACCAATTTCTGGCTAGGGAGCAGGATATTTTTGTACGTTTAGAGTATTTGCTTTGAACTCGTTCCCACATCTGAACGGTTAGGAACTTAGATAATATAAACACAGCAAAATTTTCTGGATTTAATAAAGTTCATGCGCATATAGGAAGTAAAATAGGTAAAACATGCGGGTGGTTAGGTTAACAGTAATGATTGCAGAAAATTCAACCTTCCACCATGAAGGGGCTATATTAATCAGAATTACAGATATGACTCCCTTTACAGGAATCAGTTAATTACTTATTCATGGTATAAGGAGAATAAAGGAGGTCTGGGTGCTGTATCAATTTTAGGAACTAGTGCTGAACCGTCTTAAAAACATTGATGTGACCATCTGTGTATGTTCTGCAAACAAACTATTCTTAAAAAATCTTATGTGTCACACCCACATGACTTGCTCTAGCTGCTCTACAAACGTCTTTTAAAAGATTCTTCTTCTTCTTTCTATACCATGATAATCGAGATAAACATTAGCAGAATATTCTTATTACTTAGTTCCTATAAGTGGAAGGGAACTAAAGGAATGCAGTATACTAAAGTGATAGTTAAATGTTTTAAACTATCGTTATGCCATTGTCAATGCAAATCGCTTCTTGTTTGTGGTCAGTAATAGAATAAAAGAAAAACGGACACTCCCTGTCTGAGAAAAGTACAAATACTTTACAATTGAAACTAATAACAAGGAATATTTCGGAAACGTTTACCTCCACAACAAAAACGTAAAGGACATAAATTGTGTGTTTTAATGAGATCTACATTTTTGTGTAGTAAGTTTTTGTCTATTTCTTACGGTTTAACAGTTAAGCAAAATTTGGCAAAATTCATAGAGAATAAAGATGTCTTCAGATACTATTTCCAGAAAATTCAAGATATACGTTTAATTTGGAATGTAAATATCTTTAATGTGCAGGATTTTAATAAAAATTGTTACATTCATTTTTGAAAAAATGAACATCTAGAAATTTTTTCCATGTAAAGGGTAGTTTGTGGTGGGCAAGATTTTTTTTTAAGTATATATTTATGGTGAAATCTCGACATCAAATTTGTTGTTGCAATTCAGTACTGCTCTATCCACTATATACATGCACATGCCGGTTAGAGAAAGTAAAAATAGTATTCTTATCTCCACATCATACTAAGCAATAAAAGAATTACAAGAAATAGTCTTGCTACTTAGTTTGTTATAAGTAGAAAAGTAGGCTAAAGCAACAGTCATATCTTTTAAAAGCTGTCACTATGCGATTGTCGTAGATTTTGGTTCTCTTTCAATGGTAAGGAGTAAAACAAAAGAGGTATGAAACGTGTGAGGAGTTCCCGTTTGAAAAAATGTTTATATATTTTAAACATGCATCCAGTAGCTGGGAATTCTCAGAAGTGGTTAGCTCCACAAAAGAAACTGTATGATATAAATTGTATTTTTAACAAAATCCACATGCTTAGTGTGGTAAGTTTCTGTCTAATGCTTATGGTTTAACATATGTGCAAGTTATTTAGAACGAAGTGCTTCCGGGATATTCCCAAGAAGTTCCGGATATATCCTCAATATATCTCTAATATATTGGATTTTAATCAAAATCGTTAGAGCCATGTTTTATAAAATTGAAAATTTCAAAGAATGTTCCATGTAAAGAGAAGATGTGGGAATTTTCCTGAAAATCTTACCAAGGATGCACACACGGATACCAAGTTCGATATTTAATGGTATTTTCGTTTTTGAGTTAAACTCTCAACAGAAATGCACATATAGTCACCGTTTTCTATAAATGTCTTTTATTTAGGGTCCTCAAAACATTTATCTCCGAAATAATATCGATATCGTATTTCTGAGTGAAATACAAGCTTCTAGAGCTACTGTGTGCATTGTGTATATGTACTGGAGAAGGTAACACTGGCCTTGAATATCTGTTCGGATCGAAGTCGAATGGCACTGCAGCATTTGTCAGTAAGTATAAATTGAACATAACGATGTACCGGAGTGCAGTGGGGACCACCAAACCTGTACTGAGTATTGATTTGTAATATTTGCTACAAAGCATAAATTGGAGTGTGTGCGACGCGCGCGCAATTTCTACTTGCATTTCAATTAGGTCCACATACAAGAGCATGCTGGAAATAAACCTCATTTGTTTTCATTTAAATTTTGGTCAAGAAAATCCCCGCACTCCAAACTACCCTTTACATGGAAACGTTGTAAATGTTTTGATTGAATCAAAAATGGCTCAAAATATTTTGGTTAAACTACCTTATATTAAACATATTTAAATCAAAAATAAATTAACTTGAATTCTCCTGGAGTAGCTCCTGAAGATATGTTCGTTTTTGATACATTTTTCTGAGTTTTGCAACACTGGTAAACCGTAAGAATTAGACAAAAACTTACCACACAAAAATGCAGATCTCGTTAAAACACACAATTCACCCAAATGCTTTTTTGCTGTAAGATTAATTGTTTCTAAAGTATTCCTTTTATTTGTTTTAATTTAAAATATGTACCTTTCTCAGACAGGAAGTGTTCTTTTGTTCTACTCCTGAACAAGCAAAGTTGCCAATGTAAATGACAATTACATAACGATAACTTTTAAGGAATTTGACTATCGCTTTAGCATTCCACATTCCTTTCTACTTATAAGGAACTAGGAAATAAGACATTCTGCTAATGTTTATCTGGATTAGAAAGAAGATGTAGAAAGAAGAATATTCTTTTGTGAGACATTTTTGTGGAACACCTAGAGAAAATCATCATATCACCATCACATTGTTTGGTCATCTTACGGTTCGCAATCAAAATTTTAGTAATGCAGTTCTTTATTTAAATCAGCAAACGTAAAGGGAGTTTAAAAATGTCTTATCCCGCGAATGTTAAACGTACTATCCCACGAATTCATGCTCCATTATCTCAAAAACTATTTAAGATATCACATTTCAATGTCATATCTTAAATTTCATATAAAGGATTACAAACATGCATGGTATGCAAACACACTGGTTTGCTTATTTATTGTTTTGTCATTGTTTTTTGAAACCTGGAAGGGAAAGTTAAGGATGTCATATTGGGTACGCCGATGATACATGTAACCAACCTGCTCAGAAGAACAGTGTCCTACATTTGATCTTTCTCAAAATATGATACCAAAGATTATACCTTAATTTTTTGTATTAACGAAAATAGGATAGTTATAAGCTTAATCATTGTATACCATCAGATTTCATATAGCAATTTTACCTGAATACGTTACGTTTTGAAGACCATTGAATTGGTCCGTGTGTATGTGTGAACATTTTTGACTCAAAAGCGAAATGTGCTACTCTTGTACAACCTCATGGTTAAAAGTTATCAGCAGTAATGTTTAAAATTAATAAACAAATGCTATTTGGAACAAGGTTGATCCACATCACCTTATATATTTTGTCACCTTCAAATTTAACTATTTTTAGTAGTTTGAGAAAATGACTCATTTATTCAAGAAAACGTAATTTAGTGAAAATATTTTGCAAAGCACAAATGGAAATAGTAAAGTAGTATACATTCATTAAAAAAAAAAAAAGAAGAAAGAAATTACCTTGCTAGAGAATAGAAACTGCCAATGAACATTGGTACCAAATTTTAAGCAAATTTTCTTCTAAAAGGTGTTCTGCTCTCTGTAGGAATCATGATTTTGTTCCCTTGAAGTGGTGTAGAATAGACAACAGTACAATAAATTGTTATAAATTATCTCGAACTAAAGAGTGAATTTGAATCGCTAAGATTATACAACAACTAATGTCATTCTTTTGTTATTTTCTTCACTTGGTCTCCCCTCAATCCAACATTTATTTTGTCTCACCACCGCCACCACCGCCACCGCCACCACAACAAATCCAGGTTTTTTTATGTCTAGTACAACATATAATTATCATTATCATAATGCATGGGTAACATGCAGAAGAATGCAATACATAGAACCAATTACATTTCCCTTAAGGACAAATTTTGATGATCATCCATAAACTCTTGTAGAGTTAAAAGCAGGCTTGTATTTTTATATTAACCCCAAAGATAGTGATTTTAAGACAGAAGGGCAAAGAAACTATCTGACACATGCATAAAATACTCCATTTTGGTAACAAGTTGAGCTAGCACTGAGTTTATGTAAATCCATTCTTTGCTATTTATATTATGTACATTTATATTTTTTTGAAAAATGTTCTTGAGTTTTGATTCGGAAAACACTTATGCAGACAATCTATTTACCAGGAAGTATGTAAATGACCAGCCTTTGAAACATCCCATACTCTGATAGCTCTCTTTTCTAATATAAATACTCGCTTAGTTTCAACAGAATTACCCCAGAACATAAAACCGAACCTATTTTATTACTGAACAAAACTAGGCAAAGCATTGTGTGCTGCTTATTCCATAAAGTTTCATACGTTTGTTGCACAGAATAATACAGTATTATTAAATTTGTTAAATGTGATATTTCATACTACTTTACTTTATTACTTTCTCTTCACGTACTATGCACATAGTGTACAGAGGAAATATTGTATTCCACCCAAAAATTTGATACCGAGATTTCACCGGAAATATATGTTTTGAGGCGCCTGAATCCAAAAAAAACATTTTTAGAAAAGGGTCCAACCATGTGTGTCTGTGGACTAAAAGACTGTTAAATATCAAACTTTGTACTTAAGTTTATCTTCCAAGGACGCAACACGAAGATTTAAGAGCAAATACCCCTATCCCAAACTACTCTGTATATGGAACATGTTTTTGAAAATTTTGTTTTTCTCAAAAATGCCTCTAACAATTTGATTAAAATACCGTATACTCGTATTAAAGCTATTTATATCACAAAATTTGTATCTTCAATTTTCTGGGAATAGCTTCTGAAGGCCTGTTCATTATGATGAATTTTGCTGAACTTTGCATAACTGGTAAACCGTAAGAGAACTTACCACACAAAAAATGTAGATCTCAATTTATGTCATATACATTTTTGTTGCACTGTTGATCGTTTCCGAGATATTTCTTGTTATTGATTTCAAGTTTAAACTACACATCTTAAATGAAGGTCCTTTCATTTCATCTATTTTTTTTTTTTTTTTTTTTTTTGAAATGCAAAGCAAACCGCACTTCAATTGTTCACATATCAGTCGGCTTTTAAAGGCTAACTATCGCTTTATCGACTTGTATATCCCTTATTTACCTTCTAATTATAAGGAACTATGTAGTATAATCAATTGTGTTAATATTTATATCGTATAGCATGATGTAAATAAAGAAAAATCTTTTTTAGGAAACGTTTGTTTGGAGAATAGGTAGAGAAAGGCATGTGAATACAACATATCAGACTTTTTTTTTATTTCTAAATTATGTAGGAATAGCCTTTGAAATTCTTTTTATTCGGAAAGATTTTTTCTGCAATTTTAATAACTTGTAAATGTTAATACATAGATTAAATATTAATAAATAAAAATGCAGAGCTATTTAAGGAATATATTGTATTTCAAGCCTAATTTGTGGAATTAATAATTTTATAGATATGTTTTGTTATTAGTTCTAATTTTTAACTACCTGTGATTTTTTTAGCCAGTAGGTTGTTATTCTCTTTTTATTTTGGTCATGAAAAGTCATGAAATTTCAAAGAGTTCATTCACACAACGGTAAGTTTAAAATGGATTTATCCAGATTTGTATGGTAGTTTAAGGTCCTTTAGCCTGGTAGATCACATCACAGAATAAAACGGTGAAGTTGTGCTTAATTGAGCCAGGTTCATAAAACTTAGTTACTCGACACCTGGTAATAAAAAATAAAGAAAAACAAAAGAAAAACTTATTCAGATAACTCCCGTAATCGAATTCGAACTCGGAACCTTTAAAATCGGAGGCAGACACGTCACCCGACCACTGTAGACGCAGGTTGTATTATAATTATTATTATAATTATTATTATTATTATTATTATTATTATTATTATTATTATTATTATTATTATTACTATTATTATTATTGGTGTTATTGTTATTATTGTTATTGTTGTTACTGTTATTGTTACTATTAATATACGTACAGTGTAATGTATAAGCATATACTGAAAAGTTATCTCTATTAACAAGTTGATGATGAGTTGTAAGTATGATGATAAAGTTTTTCTAAGGGAGCAAGTAAGTTATTTTGTTTTTAAAAAACTGAGGAAATTGATCAGTGAAACTGAAAGAATAGTTCTTGAAGGCCAATATTAATATTAATTTTCTGTAACAATTAGGATTAATATAAAAGATCGAATATAATACTTTTTTTATAAAAAGTCCTGAAAAAGAATTGAAAATCCTGAAATTGTTATGTGAATATTTTGAAAAATTCATCGGTTTACGTATTTTGATTAGAGAAATAAACTTATACAGAAAAGAGTTAATATTTAAATAACAATGCAAATGAAAACGGTGAATTGTAAAGAATCTGAATGTTCCATTCACATAATTTTCTTTGCCTGTACTATAAACAATTCTTAAAAAGATTATTCTTCTTTCTACTCCGTGCTAATTGAGATAAGTATCAGAAGAGTGATCTTATTAGTTAGTCCCGTATAAGTAGAAGGGACCTAAGGGAATATATTATGCTAAAGCCAAAGTCAAATGTTCAAAAAGCATTGTTAGCTGTACAACATAACTGTAAAGGATATAAACGTGTGTTTTGACGAGATCTACATTTTTACTTTCTATACACATACTATGTACATAGTGTATAGAGAGAGAGTATTGTATGGCACTCAAACATTCGATACCGAAATTTCACCGAAAATAAATATTTTGAGATCCCTGATTCCAAAATAAAGCATTTTTAGAAACATGTCCGTGTATGTGTGCGCACGTGTGTGTGTGTCTATGTCTGTAGCTGTGTCTGAGGGAGGCAGAGCTCAAAAACTAAAAGTCGGTTAAATACCAAACTTGGTATTTAAGTTGAATATCTTCTAAGGATGCGACACGAAATTTTTAAAAAAAATCCTCCACTCCAAACTTCCCTTTATATGGAAGACTTTTCGAAAATGGTTCTAACAATTTTTGATTAAAATACCTTAATATTTTATGGCCCACGAAATGTACATGTTGTATTTTCTGGGAATAGCGTCTGAAGAGCCCTTCATTCTGGATATAACTCACAACCATTACAGATAAACAAATACAGACTACACAAAAATATAGATCTCATTAAAACACACCATTAAGGATCTATACATTTATTTATTTTCTTTTAGAGTTAAGCGTTTCGAGGTATTCCGGATTATTGGTTTCAATTTTAAGCCAGTTTAACTTTTCTCACACGGAAATACATCTTTTTTTCGTTTCTCGTTTGTTTATACCTGACAAGCAAAGAGATGCAATTTCAATTGTTCCAAAGAGCGACCGAGTTAAAGGATTTCACTATCTCTTTAGCCTATGCAATTTCCTATTTCCCTTCTAGTTACAAGGAAGCAAGTATTAAGACTATTTCTGCTTATGTTTATCTTGATTACCATGATGTAAATTAAATATTACTCTTTTAATTAAAATATTTGTTTGTGCATCAGCTGAAGAAAGTCATGTGAGTGGTACTACATCCGATTTTTTGTACTAAATTTTGGTCTATCTTTTAAGGTTTACCAGTTATGCAAAAGGTATTCAAAATGATGAGAACTAAAGAGGATGTTTCCAGGAAGTTCAACATATAAATTTTATTTGTTATGTAAATATATTTAATACACGGTATTTTAATAAAATTTCTTGGAGTCATTTTTAAGAGAATTAACGTTTTCCAAAATATGTCCACGTAAAGATTAGTTTGGATTGGGGGGATTTTCTTAAATCTTCGTATTGCATCTTTGGGAGATACCAAACTTAAATTCCAAGTTAGGTATTTAACAAACTTTTGTTTCTGAGTTATACTGAGCAGATACACTCTCACACACACACACACACACACACACACACACACACACACCACTGACCTTTTATTTTTATTCAGGGTGCCTAAAAACATATTTTTCTCAAAACATGTATAGTACATAATTGAAGTTTTGGACGGAATACATTACTGTCTCTACCTACTATGTACATTACTTATATACGCGTTAGAGAAAGTAAAAAGTATGTGGTTTTCAAAGTTAATCTGTTCGCAACTGAAAGTTGAACTCTGTTCCTCTGAATTTTGAGCATCACTGGCTGCCTAACGAGCCAAAGAAGCGTTTTATTTTTGTCTGAGTATACAATGAACTTCACGCTTTAAATGATATTTAATACACATGCAGGAGTTAAAATGCAGGCATTATGCCCGGTTCGCTTTTTGTTTGTTTTCGCGCTCTCAACAATGTTCTCTCTCAACCACACAAATAAAAGCTGTGGATGTGTTGTGTATTTTACCCCAACTTTGTGACCAAATAGAAGAGGCCAGGATACTGTTTCATCCACAAATCAGCTGAACCGATGTTTCAAAAGTCCTTTCATACACAAAACCTGTTTTTACAAATACTAGTATTGCTTTGAAACGTAGCGATAAACGTCTCTTTTTCATAACATTTAACTCCGTAAGCAATGACCCACTGTATATAAATAAAGGGTTTTTGCTTTGTATTGGCGGATTAGCGTGTTGTATCCCACAGGATTGGATTTCGTTTAATACGTGATTTAGCTTACTAAATGAGTGTGCCACTAACTAAAAATCTGATGACTTTCTCTACAACTCTGTAACAAATTATTCTTAAACGCTTATGCTTCCAACTACTTTATGCTATTGGATATAAACATTAGTGTAGCCCTCTGTACATAGGGATAACATACTCTCCTGGAATTAAGTAATAATAGCATTTATATTAATGGATATTTGATTACCATGATTTAGATAAAACAATATTTTATAAAAATAGTTTATTTGCAGAATAAATAGAGAAAGTCATATATATGCAACACGTCAGATTTTTTTACTTTCTGTACTTAGTAAATAGGTAGAGAAGCTAATACTTCCACCCAAAAATGTGCTACCGAGATTTCACTGGAAATACACGTTATAGGGTCTCCTGTATATAAAAAAAACAGCATCTTTTGAAAAAGGTCTGTGTGTGTTTGTGAATGTGTGTGACTACAAGCAGATGACTTAAAAACTAAAAGTCCGTTAAATACCGAACTGGATATATATGAGAAAAATCGAAAATCTTGATTTTCTCAAAAATGCATAAAATGATTTTAATTAAAATACCATATATTAAAGATACTTATTTAATTTTTGGGCACTCGCTTCTGAAGCCTTCTTCATTCTGAATGAATTTTACATTACTAGTAAACCGTAAGATTACGGGTTCACACTCGGCGGAATACGATGGAATATTTCGGACCTAAACATTTTTAGCATAGCTTCCTTCGGAACGGAAGTAAAGCCGTTGGTCCTGTGTCGTAGATTTATGACACGTAAGAGAACCTTAAACCTGACAAAGAGTCCTCAAGCAAACATCAGCGGTCTTTTAAGCCCAATATAGAATACGATCTGAAAACACTCATAAATAAAACACTATTTCATTTCAATAACATAGCAAAAGTGGTTTTATTACTTATTTCCTTTCTACTTATAAGGAAATACGAGAATACACTAGACTATAGTGTTTTTTTACAAATCTTTTACCTGCTTGTTATGTGATTGAAATTCATTTCCAGTATAAGAAAACTTTTATGTACTTTAAAATTGAGACAAGACAGAGTCGTGGGTGCGTGCTTAGACCGCTCGCTTCCCATCTAGGCAACCCGCGTTCGATCCCAAGTGCCCGCATGTGGAGTTTGTGGTGGATGAAGTGGCGTCTGGGCGGGTTTTCTCCGGATCCTCCGGGTTCACCCGCCACTCATTCTACCATTTGCCCAATTATCACTTTCCAATCATCAATATCGCTTGCATTTAATTTTTTTTTCTTTTTCTTTCGTTTTTAAAGTTCCAGAGTCTGGTCGGAACTCCGACGCTATATTCTTTTTCATCTTATTTCTCTCTTTTTCCCCCATGTATCCTTAAATTTCCTGTGTTTACCGTTTTCTGTCAAATACACATACACATTCACAAACACCAACACCCATGCCCAAGGCGGGACTCGAACCCACGATCCCCTGCACTATGAGGCATCAAAGCGAGGCCCTTTAGCGAGCGCGGCCATGGGGACCGGCTTTCTCATCCGCTTCCTCATGTTCATGCCTGGCTACGGGCCGACCCCTCGTAACAGGTTTTCCATTCTGTGGTCTCATGCCATAAGCTCCCCGAAAGGCTTTTGACCCCTAGGCATTGATTTGCAAGTCCTAAAAATACGGGGAGGGTAAGCCGATTACGAAACGAAACGAAAATTTGGATAAATAACAAGGAATATCTCGGAAATGGTAGATGAAAATAGTAGTAAATCTCGGAAATTGTATATGGTATAAATTTGTATTTTGGAACTTCACAATTTATAACAGTTTACTAGTTATGCAAAATTCATTCAAAAGAAGAGGATTTCAGAAGCTATTCCTAGAAAATTCAAGATACACATTTCATGCTTCATATAAGTATCTTTAATGTATGGTATTTTAATTAAAATCGTTTTATCCATTTTTGAGAAAATCAATATTTTCAAGTTTTTTCCATGTAAAGGGTAGTTTGGGGTGGAGGGATTTTCATGAAAATCTTCATATTCCCTCCTCGGATGATGCTGAACTTGTACGTATTTAAAGTTCGGTATTTAACGGACTTTTAAGTCATCGGTTCATGGACACACCCACAAACACACACAGGCGTTTTTCAAAAGATGCTGATTTTTGGATACAGGAGACCCTATAATGTATATTTCCAGTGAAATATTGGTATCACATTTTTGGGTGGAAGTGTTAGCCTCTCTATTCATTTATTAAGTACAAAAAGTAAAAAATTCTGACGTGTTACATACATATGACTTTCTCTATTTATTCTGCAAATAAACTATTTTTATAAAATATTGTTTTATCTAAAACATGGTAATCGAAATAAACATTAATGGAAATGTTCCTGTTACTTAATTCCCAAATTTTAAGTACAAGGTAAGTAATACACTAAGCTAAAGCCGGAGCCAAATATTTTAAAAACTGTCGCTATGCAGTGCTTATTGAATTTGGTTGTGTTTCCATGGCCAGGAGTAAAACAAAATGAAGATGAAACGGACGAGGACTTCCCGTGTAATAAAACTTTAGTATTTTAAAACTGAAACAAATGACGGGGAATATTTGAAAATGGTTATCTCTACAAAAACTGTATATAACAACATTGTGCGTTTTGAAGAGATTTTTATGTATTACGTTTTTTTTCTTACGGTTTACGAGTTATGTAAAAGTTTTTTAGATTGAAAAGAACTTCAGGGACTGTTCCAAAAAAGCCGGATATGTATTTTATTTTCCATGTAAATATAATTTGTTAACATTTATAGTTTTTACATTCTTTACTAGATGCTTAATTGAAAAATTCCATGTCTAAATTTCACCGGAAATACTACTATAATGAATAAGTATTATAGTATTCTGCCCTAAAATTTGGTGTATAAACTTCATCGAAAATATTTTTTGATGTTCTCTGGATTCAAAGAACCTATTTTATATAAAAAAAAGTCAGTGCGCCTTTGAACAGCAGAACTAAAAAGGAAAAAGTCGGTTAGATTTAAACTTTTTAAATTAAGTATCTTCCAGGGATGTGACAAGAAAGCTTTCCATAACCACAAAACTACCATATCCTTGATATATCTTTCGAAAATATTGATTTTTTCAAAATTTGCCCTAACGATTTTGACTAAAACACTGGATTAAAATCTCTCGAATTTACTGGGAATAGTATCTGAAGTTCTACTCATTCTGAATATCTTTTGCGTGACTGATAAACCGTAAGAGATAGGCAAAAACTTACTACAAAACTCACACTTCATGTCCTTTACTTTCTTTTCAGCTAACCGTTTCGAGATATTGCTTATTATTGGTTTCAAATGTTTAAACCCTTCTCAAAACGAAAGTCGTATGTTTTTTATTTGACTTCTTGCTATGCAAAGAATCCAATTTCAACGACAATTGCATACCGACATCTTTTAAATGATTGACTATCGCTTTAGTCTAATGTATTTCCTAATTTCAGTTCTACTTATAAGCAACTACGTAATAAGACAATTCCTGTTAACGGACGTATCCATATCTTAATCGGCATGATTTAGATAAAACACAATCTTGTAAGAATAGCTTATTTTCAAAACAGATGTAGAAAATCATGTGAATGGAAGATTTGTTTTATGTGGCAACTATAGTTTTGGCAGCGTTTTAAACCCAGAGCTGTATTTTTATATAATATAAAATTTTGGTACGACAGGTATTATATTGGTTGAAATAGTGATATGAATATTTATTAACATTAATTAAATTGATAAGGATTACTAATTTTGTTATGAAAATAGCTTTATTGGTTTATCGTTAATACACTCCAAGGAAACACAAATCATTGATTATTGTTTCTAAACTAACAATAGTGATTAAATGTTGTGTAGGAACTTTAATAAAATAAAAAATATAAATGAAATGAGTGATACAATGTTTTCAGCGATATAGTTGAAGTTATCAGCAATGAAAAGATAATAGCGAAAGAGAATTTAACTAGAAACAATCTAGGTAGCTAAAAGGAAAGATGCACTGCCGTAAAGTCGTACTAAAATCATGAAATATTATTATTTGGCACGTGAAAGCAAAGGAAATGTTGAGAAATCATAACTAATTAAAATAGCATGTTTAACGAAACTAACATGGCCAAGAATACCTAATAAATATAAATTGTTATTGATATATGTAAAATAACTAAAACTGATGTTTATAAAAATCTTCTTAGCAAATAAAGACAAATAAAAATGTAATATGGTTCGGGAAGAAGGAAAACACACGAAATTACGACATATGGGTACTGTGCTTTGTTTAAAAATATTACAAACACGATCGCTCGAATTAACGTATAACTAACTCAGAAAAGGTTAAGATTGTATAAACATTATTATTTAAATCATATAAATTCATTACATTTTAATCACTATCCATATATAGATGTATATTGTCAATGCATTTTACGAAAAGCGAAGACAAGGAAATCTGTTCGTTACAATGGTTAAAACAATACTCTTTAACTTTTTGAGATGAGAGAAATAAGATTTACGGTACATACCGTCTGTAAAGAGAAGACGTAACAAAAATTAGTAAAAGATAATCTCGAATATTATGATAATTGTACAAAAAATCACGTAGTATAACAATTTTCATCAATAATTTATGTCAGTATTTATGATAAAGCAAATACTAGGCCTACATTGTATAAAGAAAAGAAGTTGTGCGTTATGATGTTAGAATAATTACTAGAATGAAAGTTTTAACGTTGTCAAATCTACAAAATTCCTTCTGATCTTATAACCAAGCATGGGCGATGCAGTAAGTATTTTCTTGACTTAAACTGGGACAACAACAAATTATCGAACTCAAGAGCAGGGAATAAAAGTTAAAGCTACCTCAACAATCGGTCTGGTACGTAATGAAATCTCCAGGTCTGCCGACTGAAACTGTGGCCAACATAAACAGACTTAGAGGAAAATTCCAATATCCCACAGCACAGGTACTTCACCGAGGGTCCAGTACCAAGAGGGGCGGAGCTCCAAAGACGTCTAACATCCCACCCAACTATTTTTACTTACTATGTACATAGCGTATAGAGAAGGTATTGCACTCCACCAAAAAATACGATACCGAGATTTCACCGGAAATATATCTTTTAGGGTCCCCTGTATCCAAAAAAAGTATTTTCAGAAAAAGGTCCGTGTGTGTGTCCGTGAGTCAGTGTGTCCGTGTGTCTGTGAACACGATAACTCAAAAACAAAAAGTCGGTAAAGTACCAACGTTGGTATTTAAGTTTAGTATCTTCCAGGGATGCGACACGAAGATTTTGAGAAAAATCCACCCATTCCAAACTACCCTTTACATGGAACTATTTTCGAAAATTTTGATTTTCTAAAAAATGGCTAACGATTTTGATTAAAATATCGTATATTAAAGATATTTACCTGACAAACAACATGTATATTTTGAATTTTCTTGGAATAGCCTCTGAAGACTACTTTAATCTGGGTCAATTTTCCGGAATTTTGCATAACTGCTAAACAAAAAATTACCACATAACAAATGTAGAGCACTTTCAAACACACAATTTATGTGATATACATTGTTTTCGTGGAGGTGATTGTTTTTTAGATATTCCTTGTTTTTGGTTTCAGCTATAAAAGCAAACTTTTCTCATACAGGACTTTGTGAACTGGTGTCCATACAAACAAAGGAACTTCAGTCACATAGCAATCAGCTTTTGACCATCACCTTAACCTAAGGTTCTCCCTTATTTCGCTTCTACTTACAAGGAAACAAGTAATAAGACTATTTCTGCTAATTTTTTTCTCAATTAGCAGTAAGTAAATAGAAGCATAAGATTTTTAACAATAATTTATTGCATAGTTGTAGAGAAAGTCATGTGAATGAAACACATCCGATTTTTTTTAATTTCTCTACACGTACTATGTATATAGTGTGTAGAGAAGTTATTGAACTCCACCCAAAATTCGATACCGAGATTTCACTGGAAATATATATTTTTAGGATACCCTGTATACATAAAAAGCATTTTTACAAAAATGTCCGTGTGTGTGTGTGTGTGTGTGTGTGTGTGTGTGTGTGTCTGTGAACACGATAACTCCAAAACGAAAAGATGGTAAAATACCAAACTAAATACTTAAGTTAGGTATGTTCCAGGGATGCGACACGAAGATTTTGAGAGAAATCCCCCCATCCCAAACTACCCTTTGCATGGAACGTTTTTCAAAATGTTTGATTTTCTTAAAAATGGCTCTAACGATATTGATTAGAATATTATTTACCTGACAAATAAAATGTATATCTTGAATTTCCTGGGAATAGGCCCTGAAGACTACTTTTTTCTGGACAAATTTTATGGAATTTTGCATAACTGCTAAACCGTAAGAGATGGAATAAAACTTACCACACAAAAAATGTAGAGCACTTTAAAACTTATAGTTTATGTTATATGCATTTTTTTCATGGAGTGATCGTTTTTAAGATATTCCTTGTTTTTTGTTTCAGCTTTAAAAAATTATACTTTTCTCACACAGGACTTTGTCAACACCTGTCCATACAAACAAAAGAACTCCAATCACATAGCAACCAGCTTTTGCCTATCACTTTAACCTATGGTACTTCTACTAATAAGGAAGCAAGTAATAAACTATTTCTGCTAATTTTCTTCAATTACCATTAAGTAAATAGAACAATAAGCTTGTTAACAATAATTTGTTGCAGAGATGTAGAGAAATTCATGTGAAAGTCAAGTCAGATTGTTTTTATATAAAAACACAGTTCCGGAGGCTAGTTTCTTTTTGCTCTTTTTTCCAGGTTTCCTACATTTCCTTAGTTGTCCAATTGATATTTAACACGTTCCTTTTAAATATACATACGTAGACATTTACACATGTTACAAGCACAGAAACACCCATGCCCAAGGCGGGCCTCGAACCCACGATCCCGTGCGCCGCGAAGCACCAAAGCGATGCGCGTTAGCGAGCGCGGCCTCGGGGACCGGCTCTCAGACTACGTACCAAATTCCTGCTCCAACAGTTAGCTATTCATAAATCCCGAGACGGTCAGAGTTGTTTGCTAGTCAATTATTGTAGCTCTTTATTCTAAGTTCGTTTACTGTAGCATCATAAATAGTTAACCATTAGAATAATCTTGGGAAATTATTTACATTTATTATTTTGAAGTTATGCTTACAGTTTAGGGCTGTGAAAGTGTATGAGTATGAGATAGTCAAAAAATCTGATATGTTCTCTTTACATGACTTTCTCTACAACTCTGTAACAGATTATTCTTAAAAATCTTATTCTTCATGCTAATCGAGATAAACATTAGCAGAAATAGTCCCATTACCTGCATCCTTATAAGTAGAAGGGAAACAAGGGAATCACTAAGCTAAAGCGAATTTGATCTTTTAAAATTTGCTTGTTATGTAAATAAAATCAGTTTCTTTGCATGGCCAGGAGTTTCCGTGTAAGAAAAGTTTAAGTGTTTAAAAACTGAAGCCAACAACACGGAAAATTTGAAAATATCAATGTGTATATGTAAAATGTATATGTATATCACATAATGGTATGTTTAAACGATATCTACATTTTTTGTCTAGCAAGTTTTATCTATGTCTTAGGGTTTACCAGTTATGCAAAATTTCAGCAATATCCATTCAGAATAAAGACATTTTTGCAAAAATTCAAGATATATATGTTATTTGTCATGTAAATGACTGTAATATATGGAATTTTAATCAAAATCGTTACAGCCATTTTGAGAAATCAAAATTTGCGAAATTTTATTCATGTAAAGAGTAGTTAGGGGTGGATGGACTTTCCTCAAAATCTTGGTGTAGATCGTCTACCAAGTTTGATATTTTACCGACTTAACGTTTTTGAGTTATCGTGTTTAATGATAGACAGACCATACACCGGCGTTTTTCTAAAAATGCGTTTTACTTTCTCTATACGTACTATCTACATAGTGTATAGAGAAGGTATTGCACTCCACCCAAAAACTCGATACCAAGATTTAACCGGAAATATAAGTTTTAGGGTCCCCTGTATACAGGAAAAGCATTTTCAGAAAAAGGTGCGTGTGTGTGTGCGTGTGTCCGTGTGTGCTTGTGTGAACACGATAGCTCTAAAACAAAAAGTCGTTAAAATACCAAAGTTGGTATTTAAGTTAAGTATCTTCCAGGGATGTGACACGAAAATTTTGAGAAAAATCCCCCCACCCCAAACTACCCTTTACCTGGAACTTTTTTCAAAAATGTTGATTCTCTAAAAATGACTCTAACGATTTTAATTAACATTTCTTATATTAAAGATATTTATCTGACAAATAAAATGTATATATTGAATTTTCTGGGAATAGCCTCTGAAGACTACTTTATTCTGGATGAATTTTGCGAAATTTTGCATAACTGCTAAACCGTAAGAGATGGAGAAAAACTTACCACACAACAAATGTAGAGCACCTTAAAACACATAAGTTATCTTATATACATTTTTTTACTTCTTATTTTTGGTTTCAGCTTTAAGAAATTTATAATTTTCCACACAGGAATTTAACAATTCCTGTCCATTCAAACAAAGGAACTTCAGTCACATAGCAACCAACTTTTGACTATCATTTTAACTTATGGTACTTCCTTATTTGGTCGTTTCCTTAGCGCGGTGGTAACGTTGCTGCTTACCAAGCGGGAGACCTGGGTTCGATCCCCAGTACCGGCGTGGGGATTTTTCCCCCGCTGGGAGACCTGGCCCGGGGTGCACTCAGCCTCGTAAGGTCCCTGGGGGGGCCAATTGAGGAGCTACTTGATGGAGAAGTAGCGGCTCCAGGTCATGAGGACCGCAATAACCGGCCGGGGGGACTCGAGGCGCTGACCACGTCTCACCCTCCAATACTGCACCCCATCCATGACGTCTGTAGTGGACCGAGATGGGGGACGCAGCGGCCGGGCGGTAGGCCAAGGTTCCCCGTGAGCTGTCGTGCCATGGAGTTACTTCCTTATTTCCCTCCTACTTACAAGAAAGCAGGTAATAATACTATTTCTGCTAATTTTTTCTCGATTAGCTTGAAGTAAATAGAAGCTTTTTAATAATATTTTTGCAGAGATATAGAGAAAGTCATGTGAATGGAACACATCAGATTGTTTTAATACAGGGGACCCTAAATGTGTATTTCACGGTGAGATCTCGTGTTGACCTTTTGGGTGGAGTGTACTATGTAGAGAGAGAGAGAGAGAGAGAGAGAGAGAGAGAGAGAGTAACAATTGGTTTTCAGAAACTATTTATGTACTTGAATGCAAAAAAATTAAAGAAAATCAATAAAAGTTGCCTTTTTCATTCAGTTTGTAGCTTAGGACTACACTTTGTGGGTCAAAGTGTAATAGAATAAGTCATGTCTATTAAGTACAAAAGGAGTAATTTAGTTACATGATTTGGTTTTGTTCCTTTAATTGCAATTGGATGTGCACGTTCGGTGAAACGTAGCCTTCACAACATTGGAATTCACAGGAACGTTTTTCTTTCCGCAGGTCTTTGCCGTCAAAGGAGACATTAGGAGGGCGCTCTGATATTTCATTGTGAGGAAGGTTACATTCAGTGTTCTTTAGGCGTTAATACTGCGACATGTATTCAAATCAAGAGCTGGCAGAGATACACTTCATGTACGGTAAGGCGGACGGCAATGCTGCGCTGGCTCGTCGTTTGTACCAGGAGAGGTACCCACAGCGACAATGTCCAGATCGGAAGACATTTGTACGTCTCCATTCTCGTCTGTGCGAGTATGTAAACATTCACCTCTCCTGGTTTGGGAAGGGGACGACCAAGATCTACAACTCCAGAAGTGCAGGAGGAGATTCTGGAGGCTGTGGACAGGACTCCTTCTATCAGCCTACGACGGTTAGCGTTGCAAGTCAATGTTCCTCATACGACTGTCTGGAGACTGTTGAACGAGTATCAATTGTATCCTTATCATTTGCAACGTGTACAGGCCCTGTCACCAGCAGATTATCCTGCACGAGTTAGGTTCTGTCAGTGGTTCTTGCAGCAGTGTGGTGTAAATCCGAACTTTTCTGCCGTCGTATTATTTACAGATGAAGCACAGTTCACAAGAGATGGCATAACTATTTCCACAATCAGCATGTATGGTCGCATGAAAACTCAGTGCAACTGTTGTATCTCATCACCAGATGCGATTCTCCCTCAACATGTGGGCCGGTATCATTGGTGATCGATTAGTTGGACCCCATGTACTTGTAAACAGACTTACGGGGCAGGCGTACACAAACTTCCTGGAAAACACCATACCTGACGTTTTCGAAGACACTCCACTGATCAATCATCAACACATTCACTTCTTGCATGATGGCACTCCTGCACACTTCAGTCTTACGGCAAGCCGGTTCTTGGATCGAAGGTTTCCTGATCGATGGATAGGTAGAGGTGGCCCAATTGCTTGGCCTCCACGCTCACCTGATCTGAACCCTCTCGATTTCTACTTGTGGGGCCATTTAAAATCATTGGTTTATTCGTCTCCGGTGCCGGATTTGGAATCCCTTCGGAATCGAATTGTGGCAAGTTGTGAGGACATATGCAATACTCCTGGAGTTTGGGATCGTGTTCGCAGGTCAATGAGACATCGATGTGAGGTCTGTATACAAGCAGGAGGTGGACATTTTGAACATATTCTGTAAT